>OU898276.1:125456376-125779498 GCA_918026665.1 Diabrotica balteata | reverse complement strand
TAGTAGCCCAGTCTGGTTAAAAAAAAAGGTGGAAAAATGTTTCGCAGATATTTGAAGCTTTTAAGACATAGGTGGGGGTTACTAGATGACGAATAGATAAAAAGATACTCCTAGTTTTACGTTGCGTTTTTTTTTAAACAACAATTTATGGTCAAAATTTGATTTTTTATCTATAAGTTTTTTCCCTTATAATTTAAATAAACAATATTTATACCATTTTTTTATGTCAAGAATATCTTTATTTTTCCGTTTTTTCAATTAAAATTGATTTATAATTTGCGGAGATATTTGCAAAAAAGCAGTTTTTTTGCACTAATTTATAAATTTAATTAATTTTTTTATTAACAAAAAAAATGTTATTAATACATTTTAACATGGAGGAATTACCGTCCTTTAAATTTGTGCGAAATTTCACCCCGATCGGTCAAATAGTTTAAAAGTTATTCAATTTGTTTATCCCTGGGACTAATTATTTAAACCATTGAGCTTGCCCTATGCATGATGCTAGACACATTTAGCAAATTTCATAAGATTGTTTAAGACTTAGACTATCTCAGAAGTTAAAGGCATATTGAGTTTTCATCGAAATTATTTACAAAATAAACGTTTGAAAAAGGGGTATGTTTTTTACTTATAAACAATTGTAATAACTTCTATATTTTTTAAGCTACAGACTTGTACGTACAACCATTGGATAGCTGGTAATAAAGCTCACATTAAAAAAATAAAAAAACCTTCTATGACCAATAGGAACGAAGTTAGCGACTATTTTAAAAAAAATCATATCTCCATTGTTTATAAACATTAAGAAGTAAAATTTGCACAAATTTTGAATGAAAATCTAAACTTTATATTGAAAGTTATAGCTATAAAATGTATCTCTTTTTTTATAAATATTAATAACTACATAGTTTTCACTGGCCGGAAAATATGGGAAAACTCGGAAAAATTGAGTCTATTTGAAATTCACGCTAAATACTTACTTTTTTTAATTTGCTCGAATAGTCTGTCGCAGTATTAATAATGATGACATAATTTTCACCCCCATAAATCTCGGAAAATCCCGGAAAATCAACATATGTTTTTTCATTTTATATCAATGATGCTTACTGCTTTGATAAAATAAGTCGATTTTTTCATCACTTGCCTTATTACATTTTGCAATGTTTATTGAACTTTACTTTTTTTTATTTTCTTTACATACATTGGTTTAAAAGTTAAAATTTGGTTCATTTATTCGACTTCACTGTCAGCTCTGAACCTTTTTGTTGCACGTTGTTTGTCTTCACTTATTAAGCAAGTCTATACATATACTTCTTCAGAATCACTGTCGTCATCAAACGTAACTGTACCGAGGTTGCAGCATATTTTCTCCTCTTCTCTTCCTCAGTACACAATTTATACACAAGTTCGTACAATTTAAACCACGTTTTCTGCACCCACATCTAGTAGTTTTGCAACCTGTGGTGCATTTGCATGTAATGTGCTTAATGTCAAAAATATAAAATTGGTTCAAAACCAGTGGCAGTTTGTCTCCAACCATAGGCACAAGCATCTAACTTATTACCTAACCACATTTGTAATTGATAGTAAACCCGAAGAACAATGCTGTTTGGCTGCACCTTCATTGGTGGCAGAGTTTCTAGTTTAAAAGATGATTTACCGATATTTCTGTTAAATTGTAAGTATCTTAAATTATTTAAAGAAAGTGTATTGTTGTTTTTTTTTATAATTTATATCAACTGCAGTAGAGTATAGAACCACAATCACCTCACAACCAATTTTCATTATATTTTCTTTACTTGCTCTGGAATCGTAGAAAATATCCATGAAACTAAGAGTTTCTTTCGTTTGCATTGATTAATTTAAATTTCCCCTGATTATAAAAGCATGAGGTGGTATCACATCCAGTAAAAATGTACAAAAAGCCGACGTACTTTCTTAAATGAGGGTGTTGAAAACTGTTACAGCCATAAAGTGTGGATTTATCCTTCTCGCCTTTCTTCTCAAAAAATATATTCATATATCTGAAGAAGAAAGTTGAGTCATAATCACGAGTAAGTCAGTGTCATTACCTATTATTACTGTACTCATCTGGTTCATTTCTGTACTGCTGTAGAGCTGTTTGTACGATGAGCAAGTCAGCATCTTCCTCTGCGACTTTAGTCCGGTACCCAGCTTTGTTTAATTCTATACATAATAATTGTATTAGCTGCTCTTTATTTTTGGAAACTGTTAAAAAAACTTTTTGCTTTATATTTATCGTTGTATTTACGTCTAATTTAATTTCCGGTGAAGATACACCCTCCATATTTCGACGTAGTCGTTCACAACTTTTTATTCCAGGGGTGTCGTATCCATCGAAAACGATAATACTGTTTTTAGCATAATGTCTTTGTACGTAAGACACATATCCTCCCGAGAATTTCAGCTACTTTAGAAAGCGAACCCCATACGAAACGTTGTAATAAGTATCCTCCGTCGATTATATGCAAAATATTATCTGTCGTTATTGCTGTAATTTCATTAAATAAGCTACAAAATGCAGACTTTTGCGATTTACGCATACCACCTTCATTAAATAAAGAAAGAGGAATGGAGCCAGTTCATACTGCAACTTACTTTTCATATCAGTCTTATTTTCAATGCTTGCACAAATTCTTTGAAATATTAGTAGAGGATTGATAGGTATGGTCCTATCATGTATGGTAACTTTTGAATTTAGTGAAAATAGATTTGCAACTTTATCCTTCTTTTTGCAGTGACATCATCAAAATTTTTACCAATTATTTTATTTTGTATACTGGTACCTATTTCAAAAGCATTATGGCAATTGATATTTTTATTTCCAACGATCCCCGAGGCAAGAGATGTTACGTAATCACTTTGTTGAAAAGGATCGTGCGTCGAAAAAAAATCTTTGATTTTAACCAAATCTGTGGCATCTCTACGCATTCTAGATGGTCGACATTCAACATGTTGCTCGGACGTTTGAAAATTGGTCATGCAAAATCTCTCCATTTCATTACATATTTCAAGAGAAATTATGGAGCCAGCAATCCATTTGGCGACAACGCTGTCTGTGATTCCTCTACCATGAGTAATACCACCAACCAACTTGATTGCTCTCATTAAAACTTGTTCTATCGTCATGTCACTCCATACGCCACACCAAAATTTAGAAGATCTTCTTATAGTGAACCAACCTTTATGGCAAAAATTATCGTACTCGACCATATCCATTATATTTGGCAGTTGGTACATATCCTGTAAATACAAATGACAGGACTTTGCAAATAAGAAATGACCACTAGCATGAAAATATGGAATCATCCGTTGTATAGTATATAAATGGAGCTGCCAATTCCCAGATCTTTCAGCATCGTAAAATTGTTTTACGATAGTTACCATCTCAAAATATTGTAACCATAATTGAGCAGTTGCTCCTCTTTTTTTCAAATTATTAAAAGCGTTCGTAAATTCAATTTTTAAGTTTGAAAAATCGATAGTTTTAAAGTTCAAATGGAAATCTGAATTTTTAATTTGCTTCAAAGTGTCTTGTAAGAAAACTTTATCAGAATCAGTAAAACTGCAATGATCTATAATAAGACTTCCTATCACGCTTTGAACCAGAAGATGACCTCTTATCGAGCGCGCAAAGGCATGACCATTCAACGCTTTTTCCGCAGAGAGCTCTGCATAAAAAATCGTAAAAACTTCTTTTGAGACCACTACCTTCCATAATGTATCCTATGCCACCTAAAAATGACATCAGTGCATGAAATCCGCCAAGTCTTACAACAACCGAAGACAAATTATGAGGATCGTTATTTTTGTCAACGTTAGCAATGATACCACGAGCTTTCCAATAAAGCGGTTAGTCAAAAGACACAAAAGCTGTTTTCTGATTATTTTTTTCACAACGTGCAGCAGATTCTACTAATGCAGTTAGAATAATATTTTCATGGGTTGCTGGTGCATTAATAAATGGTAATGGAATGACTTTAGTTACGGAGAATTCAGAACAATTTGACTGTGATTCCATAAAACCCAGCCAACCTTCCGTATTTAGAGGATTTGAAGATTTACCAAACATCCACAAAAAATCTAGATCATCGATTTGCAAATTTTCAAGATCGGGCAATTTTTCTACAAATACTTTTTTCAGTCCTGTTCCGTTAGTTTTATCATAGGAAATCAAAGGCAGAAATCCAAATTCACCAGTATCAGATGCTTTGGGAATTTCAGATAATCGAGAAATTGATTTTTTAGTTGTTACTGCTGTAGACGGCGTCACACAAATTATTCCACCCATTGTATGAAAAGTGCCAGTACCATCGATTGTTTTTGTGTTATGATCCGCGTTGTCCCAAATGAACTGTACAAACGAATCAATACTTATTGAAAAATTTTGAGGGTCTTTCATTATTGAAGATTCAAACCGCAAAGTTTCATTATAATTTTCACAAAGACCAATATTTGATAAAACATTGACTAGATCTTTTGAAGCGAATTTCCTATGGATTAATACAGACAATCCAAGAAGAATTTTAGATACAAATGCTCGGGGTCTAGCAGCAGACATTAAAGTATGACCTATAGTTGCAGCACGATTAAACCATTTTTGTAAACCATCTTCTTTGCTAACTTTCTTATGTGTGACAACAACAATTTCTACAAATTCTCGCAGTGTGGTCGGTAAATCGGAAATAGCGTCATTTGTGATTGAAGTTGGAACAACATAATTTGTAAGATCAAACTTTTGCAATCGAATATCTTGCAAGACTATGTGAGCAGCTTCTCTGACAATACGTAACCGCTCTTCTTCGGGATTGCTACTTCTATATTTGTACCAATCATCGTCAATAATTCGGCCTTTACTATCTCGAAAACATATAAAATAATCTTTTCTAGTAGAGTATACTTTAATTTCGTCACCAAAATGATTCTCTAAAGATTGTATCAGCCTTCGTAATTCTGGGAGGTTTCCTTTAAAATCGCTTAAAATTTCTTTTAAAGAAAACTGACAAATTTCTTCGTTATTTATAATATGATTTACAACAAAAATAAGTGCTTCTGACATTTCTTCGGAAATTGGACGACCTCGTGAAGTATTCGCTTGGTACTTGTAAAATTTGCTCAAAACAGTTTGAATGATATATTGCATTTGTCGTTTCCAAGTTTTTAATTTGTTTTAAACGGTATATTAAAAATTTGAATAGATTTTTACCATCTTCTCGTTCTTCAGCTGTTTCTATAACGTTGGTTATAGTTTCCATATTTTTAATAATACGCTTTGTGCAATCATTAATTTTCACCGACTTTTCGCAAAAAAAACACAACTTCGAAAAATTAAAACCACGATATTTCGCATACTCTTTTCGAGTATTACTCAATTCTTCTGACATTTTTTTTTGTGCTAAGGCGATTCTATTTACTCGATTGTATGTGCAATAACAATTATTGTGAACAACCGTTGATGACAATGTACTCATTATTTTATGTTTATTATCTTTTCTTATTTTGCTGGTCTCTATGAACTTCTGTAAACCCTTTTGTTTAACTTCTCTAAACTTTTCTTTTGCATGAATACTTTTGTCACAAATAATACAAATAGGAGCATCATCTTTAGGACTGGAAGTACTGGCTCGTCTTGATGCATATTGTGTCACTAAAATGTAAATAAATATCTAATAAAACGATAAAGTTGATAAATTTATATAAATCGAAAGAACGTTCAATGGTATATAGTATATATTATGTTAAGAGTAAAAAATATATGCAAATACTACACGTATATGTAATAGTAGAGTTGTTCTACACGTTTTTTAATTTGTAACTTTGTAAGACTTTAAAAGGTTCCATCTTTTAAAAAAAACTCCAAAAAATTTAGTTTACACGTGCTCAATTTGTTTCATATTCACCAGTTATTTTTTATGTTTTCTGGTTTACCAGAAATAAATAATATAATATTAAAAGTAAACAAAAATTATATAATACTTTAAGTTAAAAAATAAGATAAATATTACTGAAAGATTAATGTACAATGTAATCAAAAATTTTAAAGAATTTCCTCGTAAAGAGTACAGAAAGAGTAAAAAAATGATCTGCTCCTTTTGAATGGAAATATGTTTCACTTGTCTAAAATAAAGCAAAAAAAGATTTTTTTAATATTAATGAAAGATCACAATATTGCAAGCTTATATACAACGACTATTTTAAAAATATATAAAGTTAAAATAAGCATAACCGTATTGCTAAAATCTGTAAGGACTTTTTATTTTATTAAGTTGAAATTTAATTATGATTATAAACAATAAAGTAAAAGCAATAAAAATAGTTCAAAACAAACGTTTAACTTGCATAACAATAATTTAGCCATTTATAAAACAAAACTTACAAAGGAAAATACTTACTATGATACTACTACTGCTTTAATAAGTTATTGCCACAGTCTGCAGTTTATTTTAAAATAATCTATAATAAATAATATTTTTCACTAATTATACAAGTTGAAAATAATTAATTATTCATTCAATAGTTTTAAATATTACTTACAATTTTCAATCAAAAAGTAATTAAATACGTTTAGTTAAAACTTTTTTGTTAAGCAAAAACACACACAAAATAATTTATTCAAAAATTATTGCTAAATAAGTATATTGCTTTCTAAAGCCACCACACTGAGACTGACGAAATTTTGCAGCGATGTGCTAAGACAGTTTCCCCTCCACTTTCCTATGTAGATCTTTCGAAAGTAACTTTATTTCAAAAGGCTTTAAATTTCGAAAAATTGAATGAATTTTATAGCTATAAAAATTCAATATTAAGTTTAGATTTTCATTCAATATTTGTGCAAATTTTACTTCTTAATGTTTATAAACAACGGAGATATAATTAACAAAAAAATTGTCGCTAACTTCGTTCCTATTGTTCATAGAAGGTTAATTTTTTTTGTTAAATGTGAGTTTTTTTACCAGCTACACAATGGTTGTACGTACAAGTATGTAGCTTGAAAAATAAAGAAGTTATTACAATTGTTTATAAGTAAAAAACATACCCCTTTTTCAAACGTTTATTTTGTAAATAATTTCGATGAAAACTCAATATGCATTTAACTTCTGAAATAGTATAAGTCTTAAAGAATCCTATGAAATTTGTTAAATGTGTCTAGTGTCATTCATAGGGCAAGCTCAATGGTTTAAATAATTAGTCCCAGGGATAAACAAATTGAATAACTTTTAAACTATTTGACCGATCGGGATGAAATTTCGCACAAATTTAAAGGACGGTAATTCCTCCATGTTAAAATGTATTAATAACATTTTATTTTGTTAATAAAAAAATTAATTAAATTTATAAATTAGTGCAAAAAAACTGCTTTCTGACAAATATCTCCGCAAATTATAAATCAATTTTAATTGAAAAAACGGGAAAATAAAGATATTCTTGATATAAAAAAATGGTATAAATATTGTTTATTTAAATTATAAGGGAAAAAACTTATAGATAAAAAAATCAAATTTGACCATAAATTGTTGTTTAAAAAAAACGCAACGCAAAACTAGGAGTATCTTTTTATCTATTCGTCATCTAGTAACCCCCACATATGTCTTAAAAGCTTCAAATATCTGCGAAACATTTTGCCGTGAAATCGATGATTTTTGTATAACCAGACTGGGCTATAGGTTTTTTGTTAGTTTTTAAGAATCGTAGAAAAATATTATTTGTAAATGAGTTTTAGGAAATTTTATAATTATAGGTAAAAATTTGTTTGTTATCGAAATGAAAAAATGGGAAGAATTGTGACGAGCTTTGATTGGCGGAGATTGAAAAAGGTGGGATAGGTATGTAGGAATGAAAGTTTAGCTAGATTTTTGAGAGAGAAAAGATAGTCAGTTGGTTTCCAAGGGTGCAAGGCGAACGGCCGTTGTTCTCGGGTAGTTTCCCAGAGGTAGGAAGCAGTAGCAGTGAAAGTTTGTGAGTTTTCGTGTAGTTAGTGTATCTGACAGAAGCTGATCCAGTAAAATATTGTAAGTCATATTTTTCTACTTATATTCCAAGAGTCACTGTTCAGGCCAAAGAGAGATTCAGTTTATCGTAAAGAAAAGATATTCCAAGAGTCATTTTTCACTCAGGCCAACGAGAGATTCAGTTTATTGAGAGAAGAAGAAGCTATCATAATTTGAACGATTCGTGCATTTGAAGGAGATCATTAAGGACGAGATACTTGCAATAATTTATTGTAAGATTGCTGATTACTTAGGGAGCGGCCACGAGTAAATAGTATAGTCTACAAATAACAAGGATTTGGACCACTCATCATCAGAGAGAGATAGTTTTGTTTTCTGCAGTTTTTCTTTCATTGATAACACAATTTTTTTCACTTAATTTAGAAAGGATATAAATATTTTTGATTAGGAGATTTAGAGAATAGTTTGGATTTTGAGATTTCAACTAATATTGTTTGTACCATTAATTTTGATTGTTCACGTACGTAGAACAAAATTTTGAGAATTATTATATGAGATTTTGTTTATTGAAAACTTTTGAGTGTGAATTATTTCATTATTTTTATTTCAATATATAGTGTTAGATCATATGTGTTTTTTTATTATTCCGGTATTCTTTGGACCTTACCTTTCACATGTAATAGCATAGATATTGAAGCACGAATTTAACCCTGAGATAAAAGAATTAAAAATTGTGATAGAGTCATAATCATATCATTTAAATAATTTTAATTAATCAAAAATTTAATTAGCTAATTATTGCTTGGCGCACCAAGACTTGAAATATCACAATAATATATATATATATATATATATATATATATATATATATATATATATATATATGTATATATATATATATATATATATATATATATATATATATATATATATATATATATATATATATATATATATATCGCAAAAAGGAGTACGACCGTCTATCCAATATAAATAAGGATCACTCAGATGAGTGGTGGGTTCAATTATCGGTCAACTAGGTGGAGAAATAAAGACAAAGTTGATATACATTCATCTATTTTGAAGACGTTTCGCTATCGAATTCTGATAGCATCATCAGTTCATCTTAAAAAAGATATGTAGTTGTCAATGGTATTAAAAAGGTCGTACAAAAACTCAAATAAATGGACATCATATGGTGATATTGTATAAACAATTAAATAACTAACAACATTTAGAGACTTAGTAAAAATTAGCAAAGCAACAGAACACGTGGTCTAATAAGCATATAATATTTAATATAATATTAACTAGTGAAAAAGAACTAAGAAAATCATTGATTCACTTCCAACTATGCAAAAATTTTTATTTTATTTTAGACTTCATCTTAAACTTTGGTAGCATTATTTAAGTTAACTACATTAAGATATAAAAAATATATATAAAAAAGATATAAAGTGAAGTTACCACTGTTTGCTTGGCACCTGTTGCAGTTGAAAATACATTTGCGTGCAAATACATATACGTGCGATATACCTGTATTAAAACATAATCCCATTGCCACCTTTGCTGACGATATTGCCATTTTAGCGGTAGATGACACTATCGAAGAGGCAATAAACAAACTACAAACAGCAGTTAACAAAATACATTCCTGGACGAAAAAGAATTGAAAATTAGGCTGAACGAAAATAAATCTGTACACGTTAACTTTATTAATAAAAAGATACAAAACATACTAGTTACAATTAATAATAACCAAGTATCATATTCAAACGGCAAAATACCTAGGTATATCATTAGATGCACAACTACGTTGGAAAGTTCATGTTAAGAAAAAGGGAAGAACTTGACTTAAGATACAAAAAAATGTATTGGATGCTTGGAAGAAATTCCTTTCTATGTAAATACAACAAGCTTTAACTTTATAAACAAATACTACAGTACCATAAGTCCTATTTGGACTTAGCCAACTTGGTAGACAACTCTGAGGGTTGTGCCAAGAAAAGTAATATAGAAATATTCCAGAAGTTTCAGAACAAAGTATTGAGAAACGTTGTGAATGTTCCTTGGTACATGAGGAACAGTGACCTTTATAAGGACCTGAGTATGGAAACTGTGGCTATAATTATCAAGAAGACGGCTGAAAATAATGAAAAACTACTCCATAGCCATGTGAATGTTGAAGCAATCCAGCTCCTTGACAACACAGGGCAAACTAGAAGACTGAAGAGGACAAAGCACTTTGAATTAGTTAAAGTGACAGTGAAAAAGCAGAGCATAGTGCTTCTGCGCGTGGTGCATATTAACATTAGTGCGATATTTATCAGATTAAATTAAGAAAACACCATAGGGTAAACTCTTGATTTCAAGCACCTTTAATAATTTAGGAAAGATTAAAATTGCTTATTGGTCATTTATTTTATGAACACATTGTAATCGCAAATAAATAAAAAGAAAACAAAGTTGTAAAGCTATGCCAACATAACATTGTATACATATACTACAATATTCTGAAATCCTTGAATACTCAATTAAATATAATTTTAGGTAAAATCTGCTTTTACACGGGCGTACAATAAATCAGCAAAACAGTTACCATTCGCCCCAGGAACCGGTTTTTCCAAAAAGAAATCATCACAAGCTGATAATCCAGAAGGTGAAGATAATTTACTTGAATCTGATAATGATGAGGATAATGAAGAAAATGATGATGTAACGCATGATGCTCTCATTAAAGTAAGCTTTATTAGATATTTATTTTCTTTCTTAAAAAGAGTTAATACGTAGAGTTGAGATAGCATTTATACATTTAAGCGTATATTATCAAGTACTAAAATTTTTACAAAATTTGAAAAGGATAAGTTGTGTTGTATTGTAAGAATATTTTATTATTTTTTCAAACTATTCTTTTAGCTTCAGTACATTTTTTAATTAAAAAATATTACATCAATCAAAAAAGGGTATTATTGGTTTAGGAATTATTTAATATCTGGGTTTACTCTATACACTATAAGGTATATAATATTATACTATTACACTTCTTTAAAATAACTTTATTCAAACTCCAACTTGTTTACAATACTTTAACAGAATAACAACTATAAATTTCAAAAACTAAATTACCACCTGTTATCCAATCTGTCAACATCTGTTTATATACATTTTCTGACATTTCAGACTTCAGTAAATATTTCATGATTTTTCGATAGCATCTTGAATATTTTAGAATTTTAATACTCCTTCTTTTTTTGCTAAGGGCCTCTACTATGTGGAATAAATCTTACGGAACTTTTATAACAATACAATATTCTTTACAAAACTATTTGACTTTCTAAAAGGCATAACATTTTTATAAGACGATTGCCTTTGGAAAAATTGACAATATATTCCGCAGAATATTTCTGTAACCTAAACTACCTTGAATATCGCCAACCTGATCATATAGTCGTATTTCAGATCTGCAAAAATATTCTGTAATTTGTATAATACAGAATATATTGATAGATTTTTTTTAATCTTGGGACTTATTGGATCGAAATAATAATACGGAAATAAAATTTCGATTCTATATATTATGTTTACCTGTCTGTCTGTCCGTCAGTTTAATAAAGAGATTACGGCAAAAATTGTCTCAACGGAAATCGGTTTTCAGAAAATTAATAAAAACGATATAACTCGCAAATAAACTAGCAAATAAAATTATATATACACTTATTGTGACAACGAATTCGTGATCAGCTTTCAAAAATACGTCTAAAAACATGTCTTCTGGTTTATTTTTAATCATTTTAGAAGTAGATTTAGTCGTGGAGCATGCAAACATTCACACACGTAGAGCACATAAAAATAAGAAATTTCCATTATTTTAAAAGATTCCTTATTGAATGGAAATAATTTTGATCTACAACTTTGCTTGCAAAAATAAAAATTTACACAGAAAAATTGTTATAATATAGCTACTTTTTTTCTTGTTTAGGTCAGATTGGTCATTGCAGTAGTTTTTTATTTTGTTTTCTTCCAGTTTAATGATAGATTTCTGACAACATTTTAAGAAAGCTTATTTGTCTCAGTGTATTCTTCAAAGATTTCTGTCGAGTTACAGGAACCATAAATATCACGAGGAAGCTGGCTGATTATCTGTTGTTTTTTCAATTAATTTCTTTTCTGTTATTACCTCTTTCTTGTTGTTGGCTTTCGTTTTGCAAATATATCTTCTGGATTTTCTACAGGACATGTATACAATGCAGTTAATACTTCGAAATGACTAACTCTTTGTCCAGTAATTTCTATTAAAATGTCTTGAGACGTTGTTTTGTAAGTTGTAACAGATTCATTTGAATAAGATTCTCTTTTATTTTTAGAAAGGTGAAAGTGTGCTTCAATTATTTTGGATTGATGTTGAGTTGTGAGCTCATATTAATGTAGTTTTGGGTATATTACCAGATTAGAAAGTAAGATTATATAAGTTGTATTTTCAGTTTCGTGGTAAATTCGGACACTTTAGGGTATTGTCGCCCTGGTGCATTTAGTGACCAACTAACACGCACCTTGGTACGCATAGCCCCGCCTTTTGGATTTTATTCAATTTTTCATTGGCCAGGAGATCCGAAAATCTCATATAAATATTAAATCATCTTTAAATATGGGATTCTTCGGATCTTGGCATCAGTCTTTGGACCACGTCCCTACCTAGAGCACGTCTGCTCTAGGAGGGCAACGGTCGGGGCTCTGCTCCACTTTTGCTGCTGCAAAAGAGACTCTGTAGGTAGTCTTTTTCTACTTACACCTGTGTTTTTATTCTACGATGTCTACCTACTTCCTTCACCTTTTATTGAGTCTTTTTCAAGACTCAATAATAAGAAATATTAAATCATATCCTTATACGGATGTACGCTTAGGGGTATTTCACAGGGGTGCCTTACCGCTGGCAGCGGTGTCAGTTGTTCCTTAGTTTGGCGACATCATATTTTTATACGATATACTCTTTTCTCTGATCTTTAGGATAGTTTCTCTTAATTTCGTGATCATTAGTATGTAATCGAAATCCGCATCTGCCCTCTATGTTTTTTGTGCATTTTCGTGTGAGCCATTCTAGGGGAAGCGCTTCCTATTAGTTTTTAATGACAGTTCTTAGCAAATAAAAATTTTTTAAAATACAAATTTTTCAATAGTTATGTAGTGGTAAAAATGAACTTTCTTTCCACATAAAATTTGACCAATTCTTATTGGAAAAATACGAACTCCCCTCATTTAACAAATTACTGCTATAGAGAGATATTGAAAAGGTGTTCTATGTCGTTCTGTAATAAAAGCACCTTTATTTTGACATATACGCATGCGCAGTTTTGCGTCCTTTATTTTGGTCTTTGTCCTGTATTTTTGTCTAAAATACAGGACAAAGTATTCATGTCTAAATCCGAATTGGTGTTGTATAATTTCGTTTATGAGAACAACTTACTCGATTTTATGGAATAGTAGCCTTTCTAATACTGTCGAAATTATTGGGAGCAGGCTTATAGGTCGATATGAATTTGCTTGTGGGCTGCGGGCTTACCAGGTTTCGGAGTCATAGTGCTCAACTTAAGCAAATTTACATCGTTTTGGAAAATAGCGCAGACGTAGTATGCTTCTGAAGTAATTCTCCTGTTATCAAATCATAGCCAGAAGCTTTCTTAGGATTTAGCATTTTTATTTCTTGTTGAACATCTGTCGGAGTAAATGTTGTCAGAGAAAGAGATAGTTGACATGGAGTTTCGAGGCATATCATCATCTTCGTTATTAGTATCTGGTGCTGAGAATACAGTTGCAAGATGCTCTGCGTATACTGTTATTTTTTTCTGCGTTTGGGCCTAGATCATATTATGTTCTTCTTAAAAGTGAATTTGTTATTGTCGGTCGTTTAAATTTTTTTGTAGCTTTCTATGTAGAGTGGTCTTCATGTGACAGGTTGGAAACATAAAACTGGAAAGAGTCGTTTTTTTCTTCATATAATGCTCTATTTAGTCTATGACTTATCCTGTAAAGGTTCGTTTTACTTGTGGATTTTTCCTTTGTTGCTATATCCGTCGAGCTCTTCTTTTTTCTGCTACAAGTTCGCTTATATCGAAGGGGATATTATAGTTTGCTTGCATACTTCTCTTTGCTTTGGTGTTGCTTCCCATCCTGTTGTTTGTAAAACTGTTGCTAAATATTTTACTGCTTTCTCTACATCTTGGTTTTCTTTTATCCTAATATCTAGTCTAATCTTTGTATTTACATAATTTTGAAAACATCTCAGTTTGTTCTTTAGGTTGTGGTGTTCTCCATATTATGTGTGTGCTTAAAGATATTGTGCTATGGTCTGATGTTAAATCGAAGTTTGACTATTGCACTATGGATGTCAGCTATTCCTTTTGTTATAGCAAAATCTACCAAATCTGGGATTTTGTTGAGGTCGTAGACCACTATGTGGGATCCCCGTTGATAAGTATCTTAAGTTATTTTGTTGAATGATGTTCATTAATGCTCGACCTTTAGGCGTGATTCTTCTACAACCCCATCTGCTTGGTGTGTTTGGAATTCCAATTTCCTGCTACTATGAATTTGCATCCAAGAGTTCATGAAATCATGATACTCTTCGCTTGAAATGAGATGTCTAGATGGGCTGTAGACTGATGCTACACTGAGAGAGGTATTTGTTTCGATTTTAATGACTGCTGCTTAGATTTTTTCCGTAATATAAGGTTGGACTGCACAGTGTTTAATTTTTGATTTAATAATAACCGCAGAGTCTGCATGTGCTCCTCCGTCTGGATGGTTTGCATAATTCACAGTATAGTAAGGTATCGTAATAACCGTTTTTTGTGTGGCATGGCTTTCAGATATTAATAGAATATCTATATTATTCGTTTTAGTATATGGTTTGAAATGCCATTAGCATTCCACGACGCAATTTGTAATGGCTCGAAAGCCTTTTTTTATTTTGTTGAGAAAACACATTTTTGAATTTATTTAGGAAATTTGATAGTTTATCTGCTAATTCATTGTTGTTATTTTTGTTATCTGCATTTATGTTTCCAATGGCAGCATCTCTACAACTGATTGTGCTGACATTGGAACTGTTGAATTTTAGTGGTGATTTGTTTTAATTTGTCATTGTATCTGACATTTATTAGGTCATTATAAACAAAACAACCTGTATAATTAAAAGGATAGTCCCTTACAGTCCTTTATTTTGTGCAATCCAGCGCATTTTTCGCAATTATATGGTTTTGCACAGTACGTTTTAGTGTGACCATATTCTTGACATCGTGTAACTTTTGGTATATTTCTCTTAATTCTCGGTGGTTCTACCCTTATTGTACACTGTTGTATATACTGTAGTTCCAATATTTTTTTGTAGTTCGTTTGAGGATCGAGGTCCACAAAAATATTGGGACCTATCTATCGGAAAGGAGTGATTAAGGTCTCGAATAACTGTTCTGTATGCTCTTTCTTTCTTAGGTTGGTATGTATGGTGAACGATGTTTTTCTCTAGTACGTGATGTATTAGTTTTCTGTAGGATTAAGGTGTCTTTGGTAAACTTTTATTGTGTTGTCTGTTAAGGCTTTAGTAAAGTAATTTTCTACTTATACTGCTTGACCTAAATTATCTATCATTTTGCTGTAGTCATTCACGCCAGGTATAAAAATTGGAGGGGGTTTTGAGATTGGTGGATTTTTATTCTTATCATTTAAGGAGTTTTCCTGTGGAAGAGACTGAAACCTATTTGAGAGTGTAATTTGAGCTTATTTTTCTTTTGAATCTCCACGTTTAAACCTTTTTCTTTTTGATTTAATTGTTTGCCATGGGTTTTTATTATTTTGAGAGTCTTCACGTTCTTCATCTGACATCGAATCATATTCATTCTGTGTTTCTTGATTGTTTTTTTAGATCTAAGTTAGCTCGGGAGTTTGATGTAGCTAGTAAATTGATGTAGCTTGGGAGTAGTAGTTTGATGTAGCTAGAGAATAGTTAGAGAAGTTTTTTGGGCAACTTTTGGCTGTACCTGATATTATTGTTGATAATTATCAAAAGGTATCATTTGGTTTACTGTTGTTTGATTTGAGCACAATGGTGAAGCTTGAGTATTTATTTGACTTACTTGGTGATACGATGTATTAGGTTTGTAGGCACGTTCTGCATTACAGATGGAAACTGCACTGTACCATACTGAAAATTACTTGATTACTTATTACTTACTTCACTTAGAGCTCACTTTTATTTCCCATTGGGTGGACAGTAATTAGTTAGCACAATTACAATATCTTCATAGAACCGCCAAAAATTAATATATTTGCTCGAGAACCCCAAATTCACACAAAGACGGATGGACGTACAAGTTCGACTTTTTTGTTTTAAACATTAATTATATAGAAATATAGTCTCAAATTATTGCTCCGTTTTTACTATCGAATCCTTTGCAATTGAACAGGCATTAAAATGGTATGTATCTAACACATGCACGAATATAATAATAATTTCAGATACTAAGCCAGTACTACAAGCTATTAGCGGCCATTCACAAAATCATTGAGTGCTCTAATTTTGAACATAAAAAATTACTCAGTGATTTTAAAAGATCTAATACAACAGTTTGGTTTATTTGGGTTAAATGACACTGTGGAGTGAAATGCGGATGCGGCCGTTTTTCACAAAAATCATTCCACTGATACTTATAATTACCATAGTTACATTATAATTATAATACACACACAAACGCGCGCACACTCATGCACATAATAAAGGCCTACAGCTAAGCTACAGCCTAGGCAATCCGTTTTGTTTAATGAAATAAAACATTCCAAATAAAATCATCCGACTTTCTCTGTCAGATATATGTAATATGATATCTATTAATGATTATCTAAAATCAAACCTTTTTAAAATAATTATTTTTTAGGTTAAAACAGCAAATAAGAAAGAAAATGCCAAAGCCACAACAAGTAAATCCAGTGAAAGTTCAAAAGGTAAAGGAAAAGGCAAGGGAAAGAAGACCAAGTAATTGTTGTTTGATACTTTGTATATCTATTCTGAAACAGTTTTACTTTTTTCTTTTTATTTGAGTATAGTGTCACATTTTTTTACAATTTTAATGTTTTTCTCTATAATAAATACTGTTATATTCTTCATAACTTATTTTTTACCCTCAATACCTGATACATTGACCTATCGTTATAATTAACTGTAATATCAGAGCACAAGTTGATAAATAATTATAATACACGTCCAAAAAGATATATAGACCAAGGCGGATCTGTTTTCAGGTGGATATGGGAGGTGGGATTCGGATTTTTGTAGAAATAGATAAGATAGTTTCAGTAATAAAAATTTACCTGTCCTCCCTCCCTCTCCCTCTCAAATAGGTCGGGAACATAAATAAAAAAATTAAAATATTTAAAAATTACTGACAGTATTGATTTTTCCTACTTTCCTTGCTTATAACTTTAAAATAATTCATTTTGGAACAAAGTCGCACTGAAATAAAATAGCGACAATTAAATTTTCTATAAGATGTGGCTAGTTAATAATGTATTAATTTATAAGCCTTTCTGTAAAATAGCAATAAATACAAAAAAGATGGGGAAACAAGCCTTTTATTATTCAATGTTTTTCAACCGCATACATTGCACTTAGGACCTTCATAATTCGTATAGAAAATATTTATAATATAATAATAACAGCACACCAAATTTCATTAAAATAGATTTCGCATAAAAATGTTGCAATCTAATCTTTTTTAAAATTGAATTTATTAAAATCTTGCACAACACAAACTAGACTATATAGAAGTTTGTTAATTATTTTACTTATAAAACCGTACTTACCCTATATAACTTGCTTTATTGAATTGCAATTGGATTATTTGGATGGCCTCAAGATGTTTTAAAATACTAAACAATTTTTTGGCTGGCAAATAAAATATCTCGGTAACTATTCATCATCATCATCATGCAACCTCTTCTGTCCACTGCTGGACATAGGTTTCTCCCATTTTTCGCCACTATTCACGGTTTATCTAGCGTGTTGGTGGTCGTCCTCTGCTGCGTTTGTCTTCTCGTGGGCGCCAGTCAATTAGTTTTCTGGTCAATCTTTTGTCTTTCAGTCTCGCTATGTGACCTACCGAATTCCATTTCAGCTTGGCTATACGTTCGACGACATCACTGATACCTGTTCTTTTCCCTTATTCCCTTAAGTCGTGATTCCTTATTTTGTCTTTTTTGTCACGCCGAGAATTGATCTTTCCATGCGCCTTTGTGCCACTCGCATTTTTAGTGCTGTTGTTTTTGTGAGCGTGAGAGTTTCTGCTCCGTATGTCATAATAGGAAGAACGCATTGGTCAAATGTCTTTCGTTTCATAGCTATTGGGATGTTAAAGATGTCTCTTAGGGAACCATACGCCGCCCAAGCAAGTGTTATTCGTCGTTGAAATTTGCAGGTCGGGTGGTCCTTGCCTATTCTGATTTCATGACCAAGATATATGTACTTTTCTGTCAATTCTACCACTTGATTTCGGATGATTAGGTGTTCGCTGGGAACTAAATTTGTCATAAATTTGGTCTTACTGATGTTCATTTTTAGACCTATTGTTGAAGATACGTTTTCTAATTCTTGTAGTATTTGTTGTGTTTCACCCAGAGCTTCGGTAATAAATACTATGTCGTCGGCAAAACGCAGATGATTGAGCATTTCTCCACTATTTTTATTCTTATATTTTCCCACTTTATTATTTTAAAGGCGTATTCGAGGACCGTTATAAATAATTTAGGTGAGAGAGTGTCACCCTTTCTCACAACTCGCTTGATATGAATTTCTCTGGTGGTATCATGTAGTTTTACACGCATTGTGGCGTTTTGGTACAATGTTTGTACCAACTTTGTAAGCCGGTAATCTATTCTACTATTGTTCAGAGCAGTTATAATGCTAATTCCACACTGTCGAAGGCTTTGTGAAAGTCTTCAAAGATAAGTACCAGTGGTCTGTTATATTCTAGCGACTTTTCTATTAAGGTTTTTACTGTTTGTAGATGATCGTTTGTTCCGAATTTTGAGCGGAAACCAGCTTGTTCTCGGCTGGTAGAAATCTAACTTTTTCTCTAGTCTTGTCGTAATTATTCGGGTAAACATTTTATAGATGTGGTTCAATAAGCTGATCGGTCTATAGTTTTCTAGGTGCGCCTTGTCTCCTTTCTTGTGTAGTAAAATTGTTACTGCATTGTTCCATGTTTTTGGTATGCAACAATCTGTTAGGCACAAAGGTTAAACAACATTTTTATTTGGTTGAGAAGGGCACTTCCACCATCTTTATAAATTCTATTACGACTCCATCTTCTCCTGGCGCTTTGTTGTTTTTCATCTTTTTCATTTCGTCTTGGATTTCGCTTAGTATGATCTCTGGCATGAGCTCTGACCCCTGGTTGATAAATTTGCGCGATGCGGCGTCCTCCCAGTTCTTTTGGTCTTCTCTTTGGCTTATGTATAGTTTATGTGTTTGTGTATTTCGCATTTTCCATAATTAGTCGTCTTTGCAGGACTTTCAGACTTTATTCTCTTCTATAGTTCGCTGGACTTTTTCATTCTTAAATTCTCGGTAACTATTAGCTTAAATCAAATTCAGAAACGGCGTTAAAAAAGAATCGGCAAGATTTTTCGTATAAAAGAAAAAAGTTAAATTACAAGCAGTGGTTCCTGAGATAAACGGGTCAAAGTTGACCGGAATTTGCAATGAAGTTAAACAATAGGATAATAACCTTGAAACCATTACCTTTATATTTCTGAGCTCTAAAAACGCATTAGCAAATACCAGAGATATTTTAGTTTTGTTATAAATAAATAATTTATTTATACTCAAGTCGTCAGAGATGAAAACGCCACTGAACCTGTAAAAATCGTACGAACAATCTGAATTTTTTGTGTTAAGGTTAATTTTGAAACCCCAAAAAATATGCAAAAAAGCTTACTATTCCTACTTCCCAGCTTTCCCCTAAAACCACCCCGCCTCTTAGAGGAAAAAAACGGAAAAATCGATTTACCAAGAATCTGTGCGTCGCGGTCGTAGAAAAAATATTTCCAATTAGAAATTTAGCTGAGACAATTTTCAACAAAAATGTTTGTAAGCAATTTTTGTGTAAAATAAACGGTTCTCTCAAAAATATCGCTTGAAGCGACGCTTTAAGAGGGGATGTAGGGTTTCATTTTGTTGTATTTATTTTACTAAAAGTTTCAAAATTGCTCGTAGTAAAATTGATGAAGTTATAGGTATTTATGAGTGGATGAGTTAGTGAGTGAATGTTGTGAGTAAGTGAGGTAGATGAGTAAGGTGAGTGAGTGATTGATGTGAGTGAAGTGGGTCAGTGAATAAGGTGAGTGTAGTAGTAGGTGAGTGGGGCGAGTGAGTCCGATGAGTGATTGAGGTAAGTGAGTGAGTAAGGTGAGTGCTTGAGTGAGATAAGTGAGTGAGCACTCGCATAGAAATTGGAATAAGTACAGTGTCAAATTCTTATAATTATGCACTTGCCTCAGATAACAATCGAATTACTAGAGCGGATAAAATGGCTGCACATGCAACAAAAAAGCAGAGTTCATCGAAAGCAGGAGCAAAAGGATGCTCTAGATATTTTAGCAAGAAGCACGTCACTATATGGGTCTGAAATAGACGATACTGTGTGAGAATAAATTTTTTTTTAATGCATGTTCTCGGAATAATTTTTTTCGAGTCGGTGTTTCCGTATCTCAAAAACTACTTAATCGATCCTTCTCAAATTTTGCACACTTCATTTATAGATGAAGTACTAGGTCACAACGTCGAGATATTGTCCATTTTGTTATAATTAATTTTACAATAAGTGAAATATTAACAACAAATTTTTTACTTCTAAAATTTGAAAACACGATAAAATGAACAATATCTTTACGTTGCGACCTAGGGAAACTCATAAACTAAGGAAATCTTTTTCATTTGTTGCCCGAAATTTCATTCCATAAAAACTCTTTTTGATCTTGTCGATAGGACACTGATCAAAAGATATCGAATTTTTACCGTCGAATTGATATTTCGAATGTAGCCGCGTCGCTTCAAGGAATACTTTTAAGAGAAGTTTATTTTATACAAAAAATGCTGATGAAGGTCTCTGACGTCTGGAGTATAAATAAATAACTTTATTTATAACAAAACTGAAGCATATCTGGCATTTGGTAATACCTTTTTTAGATGGCTCTATTCCCTTTACTTCGGATAAAAAAAAATTAAAAAATTGCTTTATTGAAAACCAAGAAAGCCATTTTTTTACGTATACGTATATTTTGACATTTGAAATAGTTAAGATAGTCATCCTATTGTTTATAAGTTTGTCGCAGATGTCGGTCAACTTAGATCGGTTGTATCTCAGGAACCACTGTTCGTAATCCAACTTTTTTTTCTTTTATAAGAAACACCTTACCGAGTCTTTTTTAACGCCGTTTTCTGAATTCCACCGTCCAAATAATCCGATTTCAATTCAATAACGTACGTTATATAGGGTAAGTGCATTTTTATAAGTAAAAAATTGCCAAACTTCTATATGGTCCAGTTTTTGATATGTAAGATTTTAAACAAATTCAATCTAAAATAAAATTGCAAAATTATTATGCAAAATCTATTAAATCTATTTTAATCAAATTTAGCGGGCTGTTTTATTATGTTATAAAGATTTTCCAGACGTTATAAAGGTCTTAAGTGCAATGTAGGTATGTGGTTGAAAAACGTTGAGCAACTCCCATACAGTCTTCGTAGACACACCTTCTCAGGACTAGCAACTTCAACGTGGAGTCATATGTCGCCATGTTACCTAATCCAACGGTAACTTTAACATCTTAAATCATTATAAGAAATTTTGTAAACTAAATGTAATTAATTATTTGTTAACGGGTTTTTACCCATTTATTTAGTGGCTACATTCATGTACTCCTAGACACTGATGATGGAATATGGATTCCGAAAACGTTTTGTCTGTCTAACTTAGCCCGTTTGGGTTCTTAAATATATACCTTTTACAAAGGATTTTTAATAAATTTTTTATTTAGAATAAAATCGTTTATTTAGAATATTTTTTATTTTTGTAGAGTTTTTACTTTATTTTCGAAAGTACGACATTGTTTGTCAATAAGATTTTCATGTTTTACTTTAAATACTTCTAATAAAGACTAAATGTTTAGTGATTCGAAGCAAACAATATATGCATAACTTAAAATTTTAATATTTAAATATTGCAAAAAAACATGTGGAATTCGAACCCTGAGCTTCCGCGTTAATGTAATGATACGGTATTCTTACCACTAAACCATCAAGTTTCAATAATTCTTTAGTGACAAGAGTGTATGCGACGTCTCAAATTATAGTAGAAGTTATTCTTGATCAATAATTTAATTTTGGATTATAAAATTTCTAATAATTAAACTGTTTTTATTGACATTTCAGCTAACGTCTGAAGGTGGGAAACAATCGATAGTCCTAATGTAATGTAAGTTATAGGTTTCTATCGATAATTTCCCACCTCTACTAGTTGCATCTCTTTTTATTTCACAACATATTATGTTTTCGCCTCGACAATCGCCTTATAAACAATGTGTTCTGGGAAAGGCCAGATGAAAGAAGGTCTGTAGGGCGGCCTAGAAAAATGTGGAAAGATGCAGTCAGAAAAGATCTAGAGAAGATGGGAGTGCGACAATGGGAATTACTGGCACAGGACCGACAAACATGGAAGGCAATAGTAAACGCGACAAAGACTCTCGAAGAGTTGTAGCGCCATTGATGATGATGATGATGATATTATGTTTTTCACCTTTTGCGTTATTTTCCTGTTAACACACTGATCATTGTATAGTCCAGATTATGTGGAAGACCAAATATTGAACTAATAATGTGAGGATCGAATACATTGTGCCGAGTAAATACTTACTATTTATTTTAAAAAATCCCCTAATCAGCGTATCGTCTCTCCGGCTGAGGGCTGGTGAAAGCAATTAAAATTTAATGACTTTTTCGTCTGAAAATGTAGGGAGTATCGAATATCATATAAGAATATATACAATTGCGTAAAGTTAGTTAGTCGAATTTGTATCACCGAAACATACCGAATTAAATAAAACTTTAAGTCACATTTGTGTATTTGAATACAAAAGTAATTTTTTTGTAATAGAAATTTAATTTTGTATTTTTTCGAACCAGGAGTCTTATGTGAAAATTAATCGTAGGACATTCCTAACATAATATTTGGCGACCGTCACAGAACTTATATACGGGTGTGCTAAAAAGTTAGTTATTTTCGCTTATTTTAGTGCAAACTTTTTTCCGGCGAATAATTTTGTTTTTGTCATGAGGCTCGGTCAAAGTTAACCTTTTTAAACGAAAAATGTTTAAAAACGAAAAAATGAAAGTTGCTACTGTTTTGGACAGTTTGTTAGCTGAACCGGTGGACACTTGACCCTGACAGAAAATTACCGTACAGTGGGAACTTTTACAAGTAAAGTACAATGAGCTTTGTGAAGTGAAAAATGGTACTTGAAAGTATATTGGAAGAAGCTTCCGAAGAAGAGTTATTTAGTGAGATGAAGGCAAAAGATAAATATAGTGCAAGGTAATTTGAACTTAAGTACAAATATGATGACAGATCAGGTTCAGTAAGTTCAGAGTCATCAATTATAAAAGGTAAGTGCAAATTTAAATACCTCCAATCGAGTTCAAGAAATTTAATGGAGACTTGAAAGATTGGCTTCCTTTTTGGTCACAGTTTAAAGTAGTGCATGACGATCCATCAATTGATTTGACTGATACGATAGCTTATTTGAGACAAGCCACTGTAGAGTCTAGTAAGGCCAGACGATTAGTGGAGAGTTTTCCTGCAGTAACCGACAATTACTCAAAAATTATTCAGACTGCAGTCTAGGTTTGGCAGAGAGGATCTCCAGATTGAAGTTTATATTAGAGAGCTCTTAAACTTAATTTTGAGTCGAGTTTCTAGTAGTTCTTGTAATATTTTTGCTCTTTATGATATGATTGAAAGTCAACTTCGTTCACTTGAGACCTTAGGCATAACTGGTGACAAGTATGGGGCGATACTATATCCTCTTATTGAGTCGTGTTTGCCAGAAGATATAATTTGACTATGACATAGATCTTCACAGTTTTTAAGGCCTTATGTTTCCGTGTCCATGGAAAATATCGCAGAAACTGAAGAAGTTACAACTTTAGAAACAAGATTAGGTGGGCTAATGAGCTTTTTACAAAGTTCAAAATGAACAAAAAATTGATTTAGCAACGGAAGGTTTTGGTTTACCGACTGAAAATAAATATAAATTCAATAGTCTCGTTGTAAAGAAAAATGTAAAATTACCTCAGCAAGGAACTAATCAGCTCTTAGCGACCGCTGCTGGTTTAGTAAATTATGAGGTTTACAGGTGTGTATTTTGTGAAGGGCAGCATGGCAGTACAAATTGTTTTAAAGCACAAAAATTTACTATGGAGAAGAAACGTCGAAAATTGTCAGAAAGGAAAGCCTGTTCTCGATGTCTGAAAGTAGGAAATTCTTCTAAAAAGTGTAGAGGACGTTTGAATTGTATATTATGTTGTAAATCACATGTTGTTTTGATGTTCCCTAATTTGCCTGTTAATAAAATTCATACATCGACCTCAAGTACTACCCGTTCGGAAGAAAATATAACTGAGGATCAGGACTGAGGACGCTTGCTAATTTGAATAATACACAGGTTTTTTTACAAACTCTGCGAATAAACATAAGAAGTGCACATGGTACTAAACAAGTAAGGGCACTTATTGACACTGGATCACAGAGGACATATTCTTTACAAAGTACCGCGCAAGAAATGGGTTTTTCTGCTAAGGGAACGGAAAAGATTGTAAATTATTATTAATTACATGCATTATTTGGCGGTAGAAGCACTTCTGAACAACGACATAAATTGTACGAGGTAACTGCGTGTGAAGGAACCTACGCTTGTTCATTTGATGCCTTAGATCAACCAAAAATTTTTGCAGATGTCTCTTCTATTTATGACGGCCCTTGGATTGAGGCACTAGTGACATGCATATTTCACTCAGTGATGTCGGAAAGACAGCACCAATTGAGATTTTGTTTGGAACTGATATTGTACTCAAATTGTATACAGCGACGAAATATCAGTTACAGTGTGGTCTTCAGCAGTTGAAACTTTGTTAGGTTGGACCCTTATGGGCAAGGTGCCGGCAGCTGCTTATAATTTTAGTTAAGATGGATTACATTTTTGTTATTTGTTAATACTTCTTCTGTAGCGAAACTCTGGGAGCTTGATTTTATTGGGATAACCGACCCTGTAGAAAAAATGACACGAAAGGTGGCAGCCAAAGAGGCTAAGAATTTTTTCTATGAGACTATACGATATGACAGCGAAGACAGGTATGAAGTTATGTTACCTTGGTTGAACGAGCATCCTTTAATTTCAGATAATTTAGTTGTCGCTAAGAGAAAGTTAGATAATACTTTAAATAAGTTGAAAAGGAATTTGTTTGAATCGTAGTATTTTATATTCAATGAGTGGTTGAACGAGGGTGTGATTGAAATAGTGAATAATCCCGAATATAATAATTGCGTTAGTTACCTCACAGGCCCGTTATTAAAAATAATAGTGAAACCACAAAAATTAGGCCAGTCTTTGACGTATCATCTTATGAACAGGGTTGTCCTTCTTTAAATCAGTGTTTGGAGGTAGGGCCTAATCTTATTGAACTTATTCCTTCTGTTTTATTACGATTCAGACAACAAAAGGTAGGAGTTGTGTCGGATATTCCAAAGGCTTTTTAAAAATTTCTATACATTCAAAGGACAGAGATTTTTCGAGGTTCCTATGGGTGAACGATGAAGGAAAGGAATTTGTATTTCGACTCAAGAGGGTTGTTTTTGGAGTCAATTGTAGTCCATTTCTTCTGGGTTTCTTCATTCTGGGAAATGTTGTAATGATAATCTGTATTCTAAAAACACAATTGAAAAGCTTATAAGTGTATTTTATGTGGATAATTTGTGACCGGTGTTACTGATGAAAATGAGTTGAGAGTGTTTGTATTAGAAGCAACCGCCCTTATGGAGAAAGCTAAGATGGACTTAAAAGGGTTAAAGGTTCTGGTAATACAAAAACAGTTGTCCCTGTTCTTGATCTTCTCTGGGACTCTTAAAGAGACACTCTGAAAATCAATAGTGAAACTTTTCAAGGAATGGAATTGAAACGTTCCATAACTAAGAGACTGATGCTTTCCATAGCTTAGAGTATATTTGACCCTGTTGGTTTTACCTGTCCAGTATCACTATTCCCCAAACTGTTGCTACAGAAACTTTGGGAGAAGTGCCAGGGATGAGATGCTCCAGTCGAGAATGATATGGCTGAAGAATTTTGTAACTGGGTTACTCATCTTCCTGAACTGTCGAGTATTGAGATTCCACGCTGGATTCAGGGTGGACCCATGGAAGCTGATCATTGGAGCTTACACATGTTTTCAGATGCAAGTAAGAAAGTTTATGTGGCTGTAGTATTTTTAAGAGTTGTTCGGAATTATGTTGTCTCAAATTTTCCTTGTAGCAGCTAAGAAACGTGTGGCACCTAAGAAAATTTCTATACCCAGATTGGAACTGTTGGCAGTCACTATTGGTGTTTTACTGGTGACTTTATCAGTCAGTAAAAATACAATTTTCTCAATCTGTTGAGTCTTATTTTTGGAGTGATTACACTACTGTTCTTTCTTGGATTCAACGTAAGGATGACTGGTCTGTTTTTGTTTTTAATACAGTTCAAGGGATTAGAAATTTAGTCAATCCTGAGTGTTGGAAATAAGTACCTGGTTCTCTCAATCCTGCCGATCTTCCATCAAGAGGCTGTGGTGTTCGGCAATTGTTCGATTCTCGATGGTGGAAGGGCCTGGAATGGTTATACAGAAATGAAAATGATTGGCTCCAACAAAAATTAGAAGTTGACGAAGAAGAAGTCTGTACCGAGAAAAAGAAAAATGCCAGTTCGTCACTTTTGAATATGACGTCTGACATTCCTTTTTTCAGTACACAAAACTTTTAAGAATGATAGCTTGGGCGCTACGATTTTGTTATAATGCAAGAAATTCACACGAAAAACGTACAGGTGAATTGGTCGCTGAGGAAATCGATAAAGCCGAAATATTTGTATAGAAGCTGGTGCAGAACGAAGCGTTCGGTTCAGATACGAAACGAATTTCTTCGCTAAACACGTTTGTCGATGAATTTGGACTTATACATTTAAAAACTAGCGTTACTGAGAGACTTGACACGGAAGATTTTCGTCTGCCTATCTTACTTCCGAGTGAACATTTTATAGTGCGTAAGTTAATTTTAAGCCTACACAAAAGCTCTTGTCATGTAGGCACACAAGGACTACTTAGTTGGCTTCGCGAAAAATATTGGACTTTAGGTGGTAGACGGATTGTGCGGTCCATTTTAAAAGAAAGTGGTGTGTGCAAGAAATGATTTCGTGCTGAATATCTGGCTCAACTCAAAGCAGGAACGAAGAAGCCGAGAGTATCTAAAGTGTCTATCGGGGATGTCGTTTTAGTCGGCAATGACAGCATCAAGCGTCTTCAGTGGCTTTTAGGAAATATTATTGAACTTATACCTGGTAGGGATGACCAGGAAAGCTTGGTTCATCTTGCGACTGCGCAAGGACAACTTCTGAGACCATTACAAAGGCTTCACCCGTTGGAGATCGCCGATACAGTTACTACTGGCGAGAGTGCCCAAGGTAATACTCTACCCGTGTATGTCACACGGTTCCAGAGAGGTTACCCCAAGAGAACGTTGGTCGACTTCAGTTTGAGGAAGAACCAAGTGAAAAAAGTGCGGGAGTGATAAAAAGCAGAGTACCCGACCTAAATGAAAGATATACGCGTTGTGACCGGGTGGTGAAAACTTCTTTAAGATTTAAGTGATATTTTCATGACCTTTTCGCAACTCTCTGCATTTTTTTTGAGAAATTATGTCAAATTTCTCAAGGTGAGAGAATGTCGAGTAAATACTTAACGTTTATTTTAAAAAATCCCCTAATCAGCGTATCGTCTCTCCGGCTGAGGGCTGGTGAAGGCAATTAAACTTTAATGACTTTTTTGTCTGAGAATGTAGGGAGTATCGAATATCATATAATAAGAATATATACAATTGCGTAGTTAGTCGAATTTGTATCACCGAAACATACTGAATTTTTTTTTATTATTGAGTTAATGTCTCGACAACTAAGATCATTGACATGGTACAGTCAGGTACCTAGTGTAGTGTGTGTGTGTGTGTGTGTGTGTGTGTGTGTGTGTGTGTGTGTGTGTGTGTGTGTGTGTGTGTGTGTGTGTGTGTAGAGTAATTGTCTTAATACTTAGCAAAGTCGACGCCATTGTCTTTGCTAAGAGACGCTAATTGTATCCGAACGTCTGCGGTCCCTCCGGTGAGTACCGATCGCACAAGGATAGAAATTATATTCATTCATTAATTTTTAATAAACGAAAATTTCTCCACCCAGATGAGATTCGAACTCACGACCTTTAGGTTTAAAGGTAGGCGCTCTTACCACTAAGCCACAGAGGGGGTTTATACTAAATTAAATAAAACTTTTAGTCTCATTTGTGTATTTTAATACAAAAGTAATTTTTTTGTAATAGAAATTTAATTTTGTATTTTTTCGAACCAGGAGTCTCATGCGAAAATTAATCGTAGGACATTCCGAACGTAATACATTATATGAAGGCATCCAAACCTAAACAGAGGATACTGAAAACTGAAGCTTTATCATAATATTAAATATGCTTGTTTTTTAAATAAAAATATTTGTTTAATTTTTTCCTATAAAAAATATGTTTAATGTGCTCGCCAATGGGATATATGTAGTACTCATAAAGCTTAACAAAACTATCAAGCGTGTTTGTAAAAATAGTCTGAGTTTTTCCAAAAATGTTAAAAACATTTTCATGGAGTTTAATAATAATCGTCGGCGGGTTTTCCATAAAAGCTGATTATAATAATAATAATAATATTATATATATATATATATTATATATATATATATTATATATATATATATATATTATATATATATATATATTATATATATATATATATATATATATAGAGAGAGAGAGAGAGAGAGAGAGAGAGAGAGAGAGAGAACAACATTACCGCGGTATCAAGGAGGAAGAGGACTTATGGATATAGGTGAGCAATTAGATAAACAAATTGCTAATTTAAGATCTTATTTTCAGGTACAGGCTGAGACATCTACTTTACATCGAGCAATTTGCGTAGTAGATGACACAACGCCGCTTAAACTGAGGGAACAAGAAATGCGCACAAACCATCTGACTAAGCAAGAAAAAATGCGCACCTGGATGAGTAAACCTCTGCATGGGCGACATCTCAATGAGATCAACCAAGAATATGTCGACAATACAGCGTCGAACTATTGGTTGACATCAGGAAAGATGTTTCCCGAGACTGAGGGTTTCCTACTTGCCATTCAGGATCAGGTTATTCCAACTAAAAATTACCTGAAATATATTGTTAAAGATCCTCAAGTCCAAAATAACAAATGCCGATATGGATGCCAAGCCCAAGAAACCATCCAGCATCTCACCGGTGGCTGCCAGGCATTTGTCGGTACTGATTATAAAGAACGCCATGACTCAGTAGGAAAGATTATCAACCAAGAACTAGCTGACAAACTGGGACTTCTCCAAACCGACCATCTTCCTTATTATCAATATGTCCCTGACAGAATGCTTGAAAATGACAACTACAAGCTATACTGGGACCGCACTGTGCTCACAGACCAACCAGTGGCCCATAATAGACCGGATCTCATACTAGTGAATAAAATTACCAGGCAAACAACACTTATTGATGTGGCGATACCTAACACTAACAATTTGCTTGTTAAATACAACGAAAAGATCGCCAAGTATATAGATCTGGAAATACAAATCAAGAGACAATAGAGAATGGAAAGTACCCAGACAGTACCTATTGTTCTATCTACTACTGGTGTTTTCCCAAAAACCTCCTAGCGAACATAAAACAACTGGGTCTAAGTGAACATCTTTATAAGGCCATGCAGAAAGCTGTACTCCTCGCGACGTCCAGATGTGTACGAAAATTTCTGGGAGATACTCCGACATACCAAGTCACCTAGGGCTCGATAACACGGAAAGAGTCCCACCAGAGCTCAATCCTTTTGATACCGTAGGTATCTGGGATGAGTGAATTTTCCCCTTAGAGGGAGTGTGAGCCGTATGGCTAAATCTGGGATTATAATAATGATTATTATGATAATTATAATTATATATATATATACATATATATATATATATATATATAATATAATAGATTATAATAATAATAATAATAATAAATGACAACTACAAGCTATACTGGGACCGCACTGTGCTCACAGACCAACCAGTGGCCCATAATAGACCGGATCTCATACTAGTAAATAAAATTACCAGGTAAACAACACTTATTGATGTGGCGATACCTAACACTAACAATTTGCGTGTTAAATACAACGAAAAGATCGCCAAGTATAGAAATCTGGAAATACAAATCAAGAGACAATGGAGAATGGAAAGTACCCAGATAGTACCTATTGTTCTATCTACTACTGGTGTTATTCCCAAAAACCTCCTAGCGAACATAAAACAGCTGGGTCTAAATGAACATCTTTATAATACCATGCAGAAAGCTGTACTCCTCGCGACGTCCAGATGTGTACGAAAATTTCTGGGAGATACTCCAACATACCAAGTCAGCTAGGGCTCCATAACACGGAAAGAGTCCCACCAGAGCTCAATCCTTTTGATACCGTAGGTATCTGGGATGAGTGAATTTTCTCCTTAGAGGGAGCGTGAGCCGTATGGCTAAATCTGGGATAATAATAATAATAATAGCGTTTATTGTCCAACAGAATCCATTTATAGGACAAAATACAATACTAAAGTTAAATGAAATATTAATAATTCATAGGTACTAACTAAATAACACATTTTTCGAGTATTTTACCTTAACATAAAGAAACCATGATTTTTGATTTGACAAGGTGTCTTAACCATTGAAACTCAAGCAAATCACAATGATATTTAAATCGTTTAAATTATTTTCTAAACTTTGCTTGTAATTTGATGTTGTGAATGATATCAGCCTCGAACCAGGGGGGGTATTTATGGCTAAAGTTTTTATAAACTGGAATATACTTATTAAACACAGAAAAAATCTTATCATAAAAGTTATTTAAAGTTTCATTAACGTCATTAGAAGTATCCAGAGAATTTCAATTCGTTTCATACAGTTCTCGATATAAAGCAGGAAAATTTGCTTTTTTAAAGTTGTAAGTTAATTGTTTCAAACCACACTTAAATTTAGGCTCTTTTACAAATATATCCGTAAATGTTATTAGAAGAGCTGGGTGATGAGAGTCTTCATAGACCAAAGGTGAGTCATCATGCTTCACTTCACAACTGAAATGCGATAAGACCAAATCTAGCAGTCTACCCAAATGAATAACAACATTGTTAAATTGTATAAGGCTAGTAGAGCCCGCAAAACTTAAAACTACAGAAGTTTTGAAATCAGACATATCATTATCTATAAACCTTGAAACATTAAAATCGCCTAGTACTATACAGATTATAAAGATTATAAAGATAAAAAATAACGAACAGAAAAATTATATACTTTCTTAGTCTTTATTAGAGCTAGAAGAAGCACATAACTATTTTTGTCATTTTTTTTTGTGGGAACATCTCAGCGTAATATTAAAATCCAAACCTTTTTTCAAAATGGGTTTTTTTTTTCAAAATGGGGCTTTTTTCATGTGGGGTTTATTTCGACGTTTGTTGATAAATTTTAATGTGAGGCTTCAGAAACATGTTCATTTATGTTTTAATACGAGGCAAATAAATTTAATTATTTGAAATCAACTTTTGGTTTTTACTTATATAATTTATATTATATTAGTATATTTTTTAGAATGCCGTGGTGAGAACAGTAGATATTTTTACAAATAGTCATTGTTTAAAAATATATCGATCAAACTTTGTCCGGTTTGATCAATATTCTGCCACTCATCGAAATATATTCCAATATGTTTCTTGCACACAAAATTAGTTTAGTCATTAAAAAAGTATTAAAATGTGTAAAAAATAAGTGGTTTAAGTAAAAAAAGGATCTTTCAATACGATATAGTTTTTTTTATGATACAGAAATATGGGCAATACTGAAAGTAATGTTACTAGTGGCGTCAAGAAACAAGCGGGAGCAGCACTTCAACCGATTTATAAGTTATGCGATCTTAAAGGTAAGCTTGAAGTTTTAGCAGCAACTCATTTTATACAAATGGAGTTACAGCAGTTGTTTAAAATGTTCTCCGTTTACTGCAATGCAACAAGCCATGCGATATTTAAGACTTTGCAGTTGATTTTGCAACTTTGATAATTGTGCAATTCCTCTTATCTCTACGGCAATCCTATTTTTAATTCCAGAATATTTGTAGGTTTTTTTAAACCACACCCTTCAATATATATTCTGTAAAGCACAATATTTAGGTATTACCGAACCTCACCTGGATACTGAGGTAAAGCTCCATCATGTTACAGCCAAATACTGTTTTGTTGGACATTGTAATTATCTAAAAGTTTAACTAATGAAATTTCTAAATTAAAAAGCTAATATAAAAGTTTTGTGGATTTGGAACCGAACCAATATAAGTATAACACTGTTTTCCAATAAATTTAAATACGCCGGATCATTTCTTTCAATCAATAGGGTAAAATTATTTTGTCGTCTATTATTCCAACCCATACATCCAGTTTTTCTGGATACTGGGTGTAGTATTCATGCATCCAACGATGATTGTTACATGACCAGTTTATAACTCATCGTAAAACATAACATTATTTAAAAAAAATTGGATCGTAACGTCTAGTACTCAAGTGTGGATATTCTTCTAACACGACAAGATCTAAAGATTTGTCTTCAGTTAATGCATTTTTCTGCGTTTTGATTTGGATAAATCTTATTTATCCAAATTATTAGTTATTGTTGCAGTGCCAACCATCTATGTAACTATTATATTAAATTGAGCGGATATACATTTTAAAATAACAAAGTTCATTATGTTTCCAGAAAAATGGAAAATCTGACAACAAAACTGCTCTAAATACTGCTATAAGATCTACCATATAAATTGTGCAGGCTGTTCTCGAGATAATAAAACTCACTAAGTAAAGACTCTAAAGACTAAAGTATTCTTTTAATTAGCGCAACCAACATTGTATCAGCATATTGTAATATATGGAATAATTCAATTTTTAAATATCTAGAAGATAAAAAATATGTTAAAGTGATATTACGTTAAAGAATATATAAAAGTAACTAAAGATTCAATGACAAATGAGTCAATTTTGTTAACAAGACATGCAATTTTTACTATGAAGGTTCTCTCCTAGGTGTTGATTTGATGATCTAAATAAATCTGTCACAAGATTAAGAATACTGGAATCAGGCTAAAAGTATTGGAATGAGAGGAGACGAGTTAGAAAAAATTCGTATGCACATAGACATGAATGCACACATTTTTTGCTGCATTCATACTGGAACATATATTTAGCCAAAATTTATAAAAATATACGAATGAATACTTCCGCCTATCTTCCCATCAACGTTAGTTATAGCTGTCTAGAATAGTGAACTGGTAATAAATCGATAATTTCCTTATCTTTCTTGGTTTTTGGTATATTGTTATGATAATGCGCTTAATATGTCAAGTAAATATAAGGAACACCAATACAAAAATTAAACAATATATTTTTTCTGCCCGTTCTGCAGCGTCGGTTTGCAAGGTGAACCGGCTTGCATCTGGATTTTCTATTTCTATTTCAATCGCCCGCTTCCCATCCAGACAAGTTACGTTACAATCTCTTCACAGTATCATGTGCAGTTAGTGATCGAGCTTGATATTTTTTTGCAAAAAAAGCACATATTCCAGTAATATCTGTGTCACATTCTCCATGTCCTAAAAGTAAAACGCATAATTCGTTGTTTAATTCTAAACGAGCCATTTCTATCACTTTGCCAAAGTACTAATAACCACAAATAATAATGACAGTTATGACATTTTCATTCAACGCCTGCTAGAATAAATCAAGTAATATCTTATGTTTAGCATTAAACCACAATTATCTCCAAAAATATTAACTTCAGGTATTCTATCTATCTATCTAATTAGCATTCTTCGGTCCATCTTTGGACATAGGCCTCCCAAATCCTTTTCCATTTTTCTCTGTCTGTCGCTACAGTCATCCACCTAGAGCCCACGTGCTTCTTGATATCATCTGCCCATCTCATTTGGGGCCTTCCTCTGCTTCGTTTATATTCCCACGGTCTCCAACTTATAAGAATTTTGTTCCATCGGTCTTCTTTTTGTCTTATATTGTGTCTGGCAAATCTCCATTTTAATTTTGCAACTTCTTGTCTAACATCCCTCACTTTTGTTTTCTCTCTTATCCACTCGTTTCTCTTTTTATCCATTAGTCTTATGTGCAACATTTGTCTTTCCATTGCTCTTCGGGTTTTTATGATTTTGTCCATGTTTGCTTTTGTAAATATCCACGTTTGGGAACCATAAGTAAGAACAGGGAGTACGCATTGATTGTATACTTTGGTCTTAAGATGCTGTGGATATCTTTTGTTTTTAAGAATGTAGCTTAGTTTGGCAAATGCCGCCCATGCCAATCTAACTCGTCTCTTTATCTCTGTTTGGTTCTCTTTGTTAAGTTTTATAGTTTGACCAAGATATGTATAATCCTGAACTTGTGCTATTTCATCTTGTCCGATTCTCATTGTGATGTCTTCATCTGTATTTGTTATGGTGTTGGTCTTGCTGTAATTCATATTAAGGCCTATCTTACCAGCTTCTACGTCCAGTTCTTTCATCATTTCAAATAATTCTTCTTTTTATCAGTTATCAATAACGATATCATCAGCGTACCTTAGATGGTTCAAGCGTTGTCCACAAATTTTTATACCTTTTTCTTCCCATTCTAATCTTTTAAAAGTATCTTCAAGAGCCTGATTGAAAAGTTTCGGTGATATTGTATCACCCTGTCTCACGCCTCTATTTATTTGTATTGATTTTGTTCCTTAATATACTTTAATTGTTGTTTTGGCTTCCTTATATATATTGGCTATTAGTCTCGTATATCTGTGGTAAATTCTGCTGTTAATCAAAGAACTTTTCACTGCCCAATGTTCGACTCTGTCGAAAGCCTTTTCGAAATCTATAAACGCCATATATAGAGGAATGTGGTATTCATTTGCTCGTCCTATAAGTATTTTCATACTTAGTAAATGGTCACTTGTGCTGAATCCCTTTCTAAAACCAGCTTGTTCTTTTGACTGGTATCCATCGAGTTTTGTCGTCAATCTATTGGTTAAAATTTTTTTTAGGAGTTTATACATTACATTGAGGAGTGTTATAGGACGGTAGTTTTTTATATCTGCTTTATCCCCTTTCTTCTGTAGGATAATGGTTACTGATTCCTTCCAGTTGTTTGGGATTCTTTTTTCTTTTAATAACTTATTAAAAAGGGAATGTAGAGTATTAATTACCACTTTTCCACCATATTTCAGCATCTCTGCAGTTATTGCATCTTTTCCAGGCGATTTTTTGTTTTTTATTTCTTTCAATAGGTATTAGGGAACCCTAATGTTCCTACCCATTAGGTATTAGGAAACCCTAATTTTATCTAGAATTTCTATGTAAAATTTAAAAATGTAATAATATGCAGAGTGTTCCATTTAAAATTACTAAGTTGCTGTTCACCCGGAAGTGATATGTCTGTCAAAACATTTTTTTTAAATTCGCCATAACGTTTAATCCCCATAAACCAATTTTCACAAATATCGTGTAAGTAGTTTCCGATATATAGATAGTGTAAGCTCGTCATCGAACACCCTATAATATTATATATATATATATATATATATATATATATTATATATATATATATATATATATAGATATATATGTATACATATTTATTAAAATATATTAAAACAATTGTAGGTGGTGGTCTGTTGGTTGAATTAATGAAGAGGGCTACACAGAACAAACAATATGCCGAAATTGATCATGCTATCAAAACTAAAGTAAGTATATTGAAAAAGAAAAAAATAGGTATATTTTAAACGTATCTGATTTGAGGTTGAACATTTTTTGTACAACAAGGGGGCTGGTCGATATATTCCAATATCTCAGTTGGTTCTGTTGAGAAATAAGGAAAGAGCTAGACACAAATTGGTAAGTAGTTGGTTAACTAATAAATTGAAACTATTTTTAACTATCATCATCATCATCTTTGACTCTACAACGCATTGCCATCACAACCTCTTTGCCGGCTCCAGGATCATTTTCAATTCTTTCCTATTATTGGCTTTATCTTTTTAGTTTCACAGTTGTAATGTTCTTAGACTTTCAAGCACTTAATCTTTTAAATACCTCTCTGTGGTATAAAAAAATGGCGCCGTGGAAGAAGACAGAAAATATAAATATTGGCTTAATGCAATATATTGGAAAATATTGCAGGCCAAACACAAACAAAAAGGTTATCACAACCTTCTGCACCTCTGACAAGCAAAAATTCTCTTAGAATCCCAGGTTTGGAAGTATTTACTGCTTATTTAAATATTTTGTTTTTACTATTTTTAACATTTTTTAACATTATGACCTTATTTATTCAGTTATTTTAATTACTTACTTAATTGTTTACCTTCTATAAATTTCTTACGTTAAAATGAACTATATTCATATTTTTTTTGTCAAACCTGAGAACCACTTATGATTGATTACCCACACGTTCGTAGAAAAATCATTAACTTACCTCCAAACGCTGGAATTAACAGCTTTAAAGATTAAGAATTATCTAATTTATTACGTCTCTCTAAAATGTTATAGCAATGAAATGAGGTTTCTGGAGCAGTAAGCTTAAAAATGAACTACAGTAAAACAAAAATAATGAGCCATGATCACATAAATATAGTAATACAAAACCATCCCATTGAAAATGTTAAACATTATGTATAACTGGGCCATATCATCAAACTGGGAAAACCAAATCAAGATGCTGAAATTAAAAGAACATACTGGCATGGGCCGCTTTCGGCAAAACGAGCATATCTCGAAAAACTAATCCATTTCACTTACCAAGAAATCTGCTGAAAAACTAGAAATAACGCAAAGGGCAATGGAATGAAACATGCTTGAAATATCACTAAGAAACAATATTAGAAACACTGAGAGCACACGTAGAACGAAGATCAGGGATATCGTGGAAGAAATTACAAAAATGAAATGACGCTGGGCTGATCACAAGTCAGATACATTGATAACAGGTGGACACGGAGAATCCTAAAATAAAGACCAGGGAATTCGATAAGAAGCATGGGAAGATCTCAGAAGAGATGAGTAGATGATATTAAAAGCAAATAGCAGTGACAGGCACAGAGTAGATTAGATTATCGCAAGATAAAAAAAGATGGAAGCAATGGGGAGATACCTACCTTCAGGAGTCGATAGAAAATGGTTGATGAAGAAAATTATGCATCTCAAAAAGGGTGCGAACGAGATTTTGTAAATTTCACACGATCGGCCTATTTAAGTAGAATCCTTCCCCTCGGCGACGATAACAACTGAGTACGATCTCGTGGCGCAAGCATCTACTGTTGGAAGCATCAAAATGCCAATTGAAGTTTTTCTTTAGAATCATACATTTCATTTTTTACTGCTCTAAATAATTAACCAGCTAAATATATATTTCCTGCATAATCAAATATAAAGGACAACTAGTCCTTTTGAACTGTTGTAAAAAGATTAGTGTAGGTATATTATACCAAATTTCTTTCAGGCCTCACTGTGAAAAGGTCTATGAGGTCAAGTATCTCCTCTGAAATTTACAATCTACATTTTCTTTTAAGTCATTCCACTTTGTTACTAATTAATGATTCAATATAAAAATAAATGAATACATTTTATATATATACCACAGCTACAACAACTACGAGGTATACCACAGATATAAACAAATATTTGGTGGTAAAGACGTAGTATCTCTTATAAGAATAGGAAGATTAAGATGGGCAGGACATCTAGCAAGATCACAGCAGAACAACCCTCCTAGAAGAATCCTTATGTCACAAACCCGTGGGAAGCAGAAAAAGGGGTAGGCCAAAACTCAGATGGAAGGATGGTGTAGATGAGGATGGTAGAATGATAGGCGCAGCAAACTGGCAACGGTTGGCAATGGATAGGACTGCCTGGCGTAATAGACTTGGGAAGGTCGAGGCTCTTTCATAGGGCTGTAGCACCATTGATGATGATGATGATGATATATATATATATATATATATATATATATATATATATATATATATATATATATATATATGTATATATATATGTATATGTATATATATATATATATGTATATATATATATATATATATATATATATATATATATATATATATATATATATATATATATCAGAGTGGCCCAAAAGTCTGGAAACAGCCAATTATCTCGTAACTTGTTAATAATTGTACAAAATTTTAGGGTGCACCTATTTTGGGATACGGAGATTCCATATTTAATATTTGCAATGTTGCCAGATTTGCCGTTTCTCTTATATTATTAGTAACCTTGGTTTCTCAATTCATCACCCTTATTTATTATTAAAATAAAAATTAAAAAAAAACTTTTTAAACTTATCATTATGAAAATTTCTTAAAAAATACCCTCATATAAATATTTTTTATAATATTCTCTAGTCTATAACTTATAAATTATTTCTTTAATCACTATTTAATTTTAATAATTAAAAATCATAACATTATTATGCTAATTTCTCTATATATATTATTATCTCAATATATATATATATATATATATAATATATATATATATATATATTGATATATATATATATATGTATATATATATATATATATATATATATATATATATATATATATATATATATATATATATGTACATATATATATATACATATATATATATATATATATATATATATATATTTATATATAATATGTAAACTATTGTTATGTCTTTATTAATTCTAATTTATTGTTCTTATTTTAATTTACTAAAATATTTATCTATACGTGCGTTACATTTTAAAACGCGATCGCGATCTTCTTTTCTGACTGCCTCTTTCAATGAAAATCCCCTTTAGTTATATGAAATCATGTGTTAAAATGGAACATCGTCGAAGGTTCGATGGCATATCTCGTCTGGTATAGAATATAAACATGTTTTTCCTAGGTTCGGGCCGCCGTTCTTGCTACCTGAAGTATTTATTCGGACCCTTCTGGAGGGTTCGGTAGTATATGACCTACAAAGGTCATATACTACCGAATACTTGTAGAAAATACGTGAATGAATAGAATAATAGTAATAAATATGTTTACGGTTTTGGGTCAGAATTTATCGTAACACTATTTTTAATATTAATCATGTCATATTATTTTTGTTTATTGTAGTTGCCACAGCTAAGAACTATGGAAAATCCCGAAGACTTTGAAGTTAATGATGAAGGTCCCGAAGTTTCCGAAGAAGAATATCAAAAGAGTAATTATCATTTAATTTTTAGGCAAACATAAATATTGATTTCATTGTAATAAAAATTAGAAATTAGACAAATATGTGTCTGAATTGTCAATATGAATGAGTCATATAAAATTCAATTTTTTTACCAAGTATCAAAAACAAAATTTGGTTTTGAGAAGTGGAAATCGAAACGTCAAAAATAAACATATTTTAAAGTAAAATGTAAAAGAACAAATAATTTTTAACAAAAAAATTTACCAGGTTGTGAAATTGTAATAAATAAATAAAACTTTTTATTAAGGGCCATTCAAAAACATTACACATGTTAAATATCTAGCTAGTGGGAGATGGGACTTGGTGTTCCTTCTTTTTATTGTCTTATTAAAAAACTCAAAGATATTGAATCGTTACTCGGTTTGTGTGTGCGATAATTAGTAATATACATTTTTTAATTTCTCATTACCAAGTTGATTTCTGAATTGATTAAATATCTCATTGTAAAGTATCTCTCACAGCAATTGATGTCTATTTAAAAAATGGTACCTACTCAACAATATGTACGATACTGACTATTCTCAGCCTACATTATTAGTGGTTTTTATCAGTGCTCTGTGTATACCTGAAAATCCTTTGAAAACATAATAGCATATTGTTTTATTAGGAGTAAAAATGATACTTTTTGTGGACGAGCGTAGCGAGTTGGGCCGAGACACAAAAAGTCATTTTTACTCCGAATAGAACATACTTTTTTTTTTCAAACATCACAAATAATTTTTAGTATTATGGTTACTTTAAAAGTGCTTCACTTTTACGTCTAGGTGCAAAAGTAACATTTTTATATTATCAATCACGTCAAAAAAATTAATACTTTTGTGACCTTGTCTTTATATTAAAAAAAAAATGAATTTGTCTTTATATTTCCAATTGGCAAAATATTTAGTTAAAAACTCATTCACACTGTTTTGCGACTAGCTGTTTACTTTTATATTTATATAGAAGTAATATTTGGTATTATTTGCAGTGTTAAATACCACTTTTTCTTAATTTTCCCAACAATATTTGTCAAAAATATACCCCTATCCAAACATTATATTGATAATTTTTCGACTGTTCTAACAACCATTCAAATTTCGCCATTTTGTGTCATGTGGAACAATTTCACCCAAGCATGTCAACATTAGACTGATAATTACATTCAGTGCAATTTTCAATCCCTATGACAACACGATCGATTTTAACACGATATCCAAATAAATTTAAAAATGTCACGTTTCGGCAATCTAATGTTAACTTAAATTTTAATAATTGTACTTTCACTAACTGTACTTTTAATAAATAAATGTTTCGTTATGATTTTTTTTTCGAAAAATTATCCGCCGAATATCCCTCGGACATTGATGAATGCTTCATAATTTCATGACAAATTTCTCAAGCTCGTTGCTTGGTAACAGGAACGAGCTTTCGATTGTCATGAAATTATCTCGTCTGTTATCAATGTCCTAGGTATATTACTACTGATAATTTCAAACAATCATTTTCACTTCATTCAGTACTGTGAATAGATTAGTACCGAGCCATAAATTTATTTTATATATTTATTTATTTTATTTTAGCCTATGGTATCGTTTACGTTTTTTTTTCGATGGCTCTATATTATGGTTGGTCTACTGAATAAAAAAAAAGAACTAATAAAACATACGAGTACTATCATTAATTTCAATAGCAAATAATACAACATAGTTTTTTTCTCAATGAAAAAGAAACTCTTGTTTAGACCTTTATTAAACTGTAGAAATTCCATGTTATTACATCTTTCTTGTCAGTTAAGTTAGCTTTTTACTCGTCACAACTGTATAGACGGGATTGAAAGTTGAAATGTATGGTATGCTATATTAAAAATGACTCTCATCTAGGGATTCATCGATTTTTTAGTGGAAATCTTTTTAAATAATCAATCAAAACATTAAACTCATTATTTTGCTCCTAACTTAAAAACTTGTCTATTTAGAGATTTGACGTCAACAGACAAATTTTTCAGGAAAAAAAGATACACAAAATGAGATATGCTAAATTAAAATCGAATAAGAAACAAATGAGTTATTGCAAAATGAACAACAAAATCGCTGTTTTTGAATATTAGTACTACGTTTTTTAAATTTTTATTAAAATTTATTTAAATGTACCAGAACTTAAGGGTCTTATCTTGTTTAAATTGTATGCAAAAGATGGACCAGATCGGTTGAACGTTTTTTTTTTTTTTAAATTAAATTTGTTTATAAGATTTTTTTTAAAATGACCTAATTTCTACATAAGGCTGGTCCACATGATTTGACTGAATGTACTTATGGAAAAAAAGTTTAAAAATTACATTTATGCACACAAATATATATTTGTGTACATAATAGCACTTTTTAAATAAAATGGCACTTTTTAAATTAAATTGCTAAAAAATATTTGCAAAGTTGTTTAAAAAACACAAATTTTAAAACCAAAAAATTTTCTTGTGTACTTAGGAGCCAAGATAGCTCATTTACTCAAAATGACATATCTTGGGTTATACTGGACCAAATTTGCTATTTATAAACTGGGGTACAATGCTAAAATAGTAACATTTAATGTATTTTCATTGCAAAATTATCCAAACCAAAGCAGCTAATAACTACGGGATGTACAAATCTTCTCTTAAGTCGCTTTTTATTGTTATTTATTTATTTATTTAAAATATAATTATATTAAATAAATGTTATTTATAAATATTATTAAATTTTTATTTATACTTAAACAATTTTCTTATATACTTACTCTTATTAAACTTGAACAAATCAGTTTGTTAGTATTAAAAAAATATTTTTAGAACAAAAAATCGTATACGTAATATTCTTGTAAGAGAAAATATAACTCCTTAAAGTTTCTTCTTAAATTTGCCTCGCATATTTATTATAGTCCAGGTAATATGGGCGGCTAGAAAAAATATTCTTATTTTATATTTTTGCACAATATTACTTGAAATACTCCTTTTATAACAAAAATCCATGTTGACAAGAGAAAATGATGACAAAAAATGGTTTGAACCATTTTTTTAAACAAATCGTAAAATTATTTTGTAATATTTTTGACTGTAACAAGTTTTTTAAAATTAACTTTCTGATTCTGAGAAAAAAATGTTGAGTACATTACTTTTAAATTAGTTTTCGAGTTATAAACAATATAAGGTTTTAAAATGCGCGAAATTAGCCATTTTAAGACTTGATATCTCATAAAAAAATTAATATTTTTAAGCTTAGCAATCATCAAATTAAACCTAAACTCCATTTTACAAGACCCCGAAAAATTTTTAACAATATCTTTATAGCAACCCAAGATATGTCGTTTTTTCCGAATGCTTAATTTTGCAACTGTCTGATTTTTTAAAGAGCACGGTTGGCATTTCTGTCAGTTAGCAACACCACTTTTACTCTAGTCGGAACACAAAGTACTCTTTGTTTACGACTCTCATATTTAAACAATTATCAATAATTTCGTTTGCTCAACTTTGGCATTGACTTTTCTCATAAAAAATTGGTTAATGTAACCCTTAATGTTGTTAATTAACGTAACAATGATTGTTTTTAAAAGTGGCTATCTTGACTCGTAAGGGTCCTACAATATTTTTTTGGTTTTAAAAGTTAAAAGGTTGTGTTTTTTAACCTTATTATTAGTATAGGTTTTCTCTCTAAAAAATAAGCCGCAGATTATTGAGATCGATTCAGTCAAATTATCTGGAGCAGCCTTAGAAATTAGCTCATTTTTCAAAAAAGCTTGCAACAAATTAAATTTCGCAAAAACTATTCAACCGATCTCGCCATACTGGTAAGACATACGATAAGGCCTTTATACTCAGGTACATTTAAACATATTTCAATAAACAGTAAAAAACGTATGAACAATATTCAAAAACAGGAATTTTTTTGTTCATTTCGCAATAACTTTTTAATATTGTTCTGAAGCTATTTTCTTATGGCATTTTAAATTAATTACTATTTAACTGGGAATAAGCCACAATTAAAGATAAAAATACTTCCACTACCACTTCGGAAATCGTTCTCAAAATACAAACAGTAAATTAAACAAATTTTGTTTTTTGTTACATAGTGAAAAATTCTTCTAATAATTAAATTTTATCTGACTCATTTATATTGACAATTGAGACATACATTATGCATTTTAAAGTAGACGACTTTAAAATGATATTGCCAATATTGTTGAGTTGCGCTCTTGGGACGACTTTACTTATAAGATAGTTCATTCGATTACATGAAATCAACTTTAACTTGAGAATATCCGTCAGAAAAAATCATAGCATGTAATTCGTCTTTAAAAAGACAAACACATGACATGATGACAGTCAAATTCTCCTGTTAGTGAGTCCATAGTAAATTATGAGTGATATACAAGAAAAAAAACTTCATAATACTATCCCGACATGGTAAGTATTTGTTCATTCATTTAGTTTTTCTTCAATAAACACCAAAACAAAAAATCAAACCTAACAATGAACAAGAAAGGACAAAGAATTGCATTTATAAAATACCTTGTGAATGCGATCAGTTTTATTTAGGTGAAACATCAAGGCCATTAAATGTTAGAATAAGTGAACATCAATCTTATATTAAAAATAGAAAATTTGATAGATCTCAAATATGTAAACACGCATGGGATAATGAACATAGGGTTCAATTTAATAATTCAAATGTAGTCCTAAAAGAAACGGATGGTAAAAAAAGAAAAATCAAAGAAGCGGCTCTAATTATGCTAAATGATGCCAATTGTGTCGCAAATTCCTCGGCAGAATGTAGTAGGATCTGGTTACCAATATTGAAAGAAGAAGTTATTAATAAGAAAATACCAGTATTAGTAAGTCAGTAACATATAGAGGATACATCATTTATGTTTTTTTAATAACGAAACATATAAAATCAGAATTTTGGTGTTTATTGAAGGTAAATTAAATGCACGAACAAATACTTATCATGTCGGGATAGTATTATGAGGTTTTTTTACTGGTTTTTCCCTCATAATTTACTATGGAATCACTAACTGGAGAATTTTACTGTCATAATGTCATGTGTTTGTCTTTTTAAAAGACGAATTACATACTATGATTTTTTCTGACGGATATTCTCAAGTTAAAGTTGAATATGTAATCGAATGAACTATCTTATAAGTAAAGTCGTTCCAGGAGCGCAACTCAACAATATTGGCAATATCATTTTAAAGTCGTCTACTTTAAAATGCATAATGTATGTCTGAATTGTCAATATAAATGAGTCAGATAAAATTAAATTATTAGAAGAATTTTTCACTATGTAACAAAAAACAAAATTTGTTTAATTTACTGTTTGTATTTTGAGAACGATTTCCGAAGTGGAAATTGAAACGTCAATAAACGTATTTTTATCTTTAATTGTGGCTTATTCCCAGTTAAATAGTAATTAATAACTTTTTAGTTTATTATCCGATTTTAATTTAGCATATCTCATTTTGTGTATATTTTTAAATCTCTAAATAGACTAGTTTTTAAGTTATAAGCAAAATAATGAGTTCGACGTTTTGATTGGTAATTTAAAAATATTTCCATTTAAAAATTGATGCCTCCCTAGATGAGAGTTTTTTGTAATAACTCATACTACGCATTTCAATGGTCAAACTCGAATTTGTGATGAAAAAGGTTTATTTTTTGATTGGTTTACTAAGCAAAAATACTTTTAGAGTTTTACAAAAATGAATTCAAGTAGACACAAGATTTTACTAAACATTCAGAAGAAACGATTGGAAACATTTACAGCTTACAAAATATTTCAGTTCATATACGCTATTTTTTATAATCGAAGTTTTGAAAACCAATCCTATAAAAATATACAGTAAATATTTTTCGTAATTGATTTTACAAAGGGACGAAACGGATTTACAGATTAGTACACAGAATACTTGAATTAGTTTAACCATTTTCAATTAGTGAAACAAGCCCCACTTTCTGTAACAATTGGTATGAGAACGACAACTAAACCTCTTTCCTACATTTTCTGAGTTATTTTGTTGGAAATCGTATCTAGCAACATTGTTGACTAACAAAAATCTCCATTTGCTTTTTAGTACATTTTATAGCTTAACTAAATTTTAATAATTATATAGTCTTTTAAATAAAAAGTATTCTTTTCACAGTAAACATATCTTTTTATTTATATTTTCTAACTATATCTTTCAGATCCACATCTATACCGACATCTTTGTTGGCGAATAAGGGATAGAGGTGCTGTTGGGGAGACACTGATGCATCTTTGTTTACTAAACGCTACGTCATTACACGCAGATTTAGCAAAAAGGTTATTGCGTTTCTATCCCAGAATGATAAACGATATTTATATGTCAGATGAATATTATGGTAAATATTCCAAGTATTTTTTTAAAACCAAATTTTAAATATTTTTAAAGAAATTCTGGAAAATATGTTTAGAAGAATACTTAGTATGATAGCAATCTCGTAGACACTTTGTCTCAGGACCAGCAACCTCATGTAGAGTCTTACGTTGCCATGTTATCAATTCCACTGACACTTTAACAGCATAACATATAAGATCGAATAATGTAACCTAAATTTCAAATAATAACATTTAACGCCTTTTTACCCAAATATTTAGTGGCCCAAAACATGTACACCTAGACACACTGATGATGGAATATAGATTCCGAAAACTTTTTATGATTTAGCCCGATTTATTTTAATTATATACCTTTTATAAAGGATTTTTAATAAATTTTTGTTATACATGGTATACATCTATTTTTATATTTATTTTAGGCGAAAATGTGTTACATATCGCCATCGTTAATGAAGATCCATCCATGGTTCGATTTCTTTTAGATGCAAACGTGAATATTCATGAACGATGTTTTGGAAATTTTATGTGCCCTGAAGATCAAAAGTTTTCAAGATCAGATTCTTTAGATCATGAATGGGTAAATGTTTGTCAAGAAACAAACTACGAAGGGTAATTTTATTATATACGTAATTTGTATGCACAATTCATGAAACAAAATTATTATAGTAATATACAACCATTATGACAAATATAATTAGAAATATTTTGTTCTGAAGCTATTTTCTTGTGGCATTGTAAATTCCTTACTATTAAACTGGGAATAAGCCACAATTAAAGATAAAAATACGTTTATTGACGTTTCAATTTCCACTTCGGAAATCGTTCTCAAAAAACAAACAGTAAATTTACTGTTTGTATTTTGAGAACGATTTCCGAAGTGGAAATTGAAACGCCAATAAACGTATTTTTATCTTTAATTGTGGCTTATTCCCAGTTTAATAGAAATATTTTATTGGAATATTGAAATATTATAATTAGAAATATTTTTATTCTAAAAGCTTAATTGTAGAAACAATTAAATTAAAAAAATTAAATTTTAGTTAATTTTTAGAAAATGTAAGATTTAAAAAGTAAAATGCTATCAGAACCATAGTACTAAACGTTATTTAGTTAATTATCTTTCTAATTTCATAAACTACGATTAATAGAATCATTTGTAATGTTTCATTTCTTTTTAATTTATTTGACATAAACCTTCCTATTAATGCATTCCCAATTAGTATTTTTGTGTGTTTTAGTCAAAACATCAAAGTTATATTCTTACAGATCTGAGATATGACAAAAACACCTCCATTGTTTTTTAAAATTATTTTAGAATTATATTATATAACTAGATTATATATATAATTATATTATATTATATTATATTATATAATTATATTATTATACTTTCTCTTATTTCAATGTTACTATTTTTTGTTATTTGTTCGAATTCATGGCCACAAATATTTACCAAAGTAGTGGAACAGTTTTTATCAAAAAAAAAACAATGGGACTGACTGTCTGTAATTAACATCAAGTTAATCATCATCATCATAATCCAGCCTTTATTTATCACGTCCACTGCTGGACATAGGCCTCCCTTTAACTCCTTCATTCAACTTCTTCCGTCAGCCCAACGTGTAGATGGTCTTCCTCTACTACGTTTGTCTGCTCTTGGCCTCCAATATGTAATTTTGTTCGTCCATCGTGAGTCATGCATTCTCGCTGTATGGCCTCCCCAATTCCATTTTAGTTCCGCTATGCGTTCCACAACATAGCAATACTATGATAATAGCTAGATCTCCGAAGAAGTACGAGTAGGTATCGAGTTAATACAACACAAAAAACTGTTTTTTGTAAATTTATAAACTATTTAGGTAATGCGTTGGGAAATAAGAAAACATGCCTTTAGATTGTAGAAATGAGCATATAATAGAGAGATCATTTACAAAAATATTTTTAATAAACACAAAAATATGTGGAGGGATTATGCTACTGAGTACCTAACACAAAAATTTTGATTAAATTGATGATATGTTGCCAAGAATGGTTTAGAAAGGGAAAAAGAACCATACACTCTATTTATCTATGATTTTAATCGATTGAGTGCTACTATGAATACGACATACGTGTACGTAAATATTATTTCAACAGACTCTTGGCTCTATAAATAAACTGCACGGCATAGGTTAGGGACATGATACTATAACAACAAGATATGCTCACTTCCCGTTCTAATTTTAATCGACTTTGCGCATGACGTCATAGCGAGACAAAGCCAGGGGACTTGTGTGTAGCATATTTTAACGATGCATCATATGGCAACGTTGTTCCATTAGTGTAATGAACAACTTCGAAACTTAAACTGTTAACGGTAAGTATACCTCGATGCCAAATCTTGCACTAAGAAGTCATAACTAGTTATTTTCTGTGAAAACGTGGTTTAAAAATAAATAAGTAATTTGTAAAATTAATTAAAGAAATATATGAATCTATGATTTGATTGTGTGTATTACAAACAAAATAAATATTGCTACAAAACATAAATTAAATATAAAAGGCCGGTAAAATGTAAAGAATTTGACCATAAAGGAAAAGCAGGTCATTCTTGAGACTTTGTGAATATCATTGAGACATCTATTTTACAATCTTTGTGATTTTTCTCTTACGAATATTGTAATTATCTTTAATATATTTATTTAGAATTCGTATTTTAAAATACATTTCTCATCTAAAAAAAGTAATTTTACATCTTCACTAACATTTACTTATTTTGAAGCTTCTATTAAGTTTTTACACAGATTACTTAAACACTGATTACTTAAACAGAGTTTAAGTAATCAGGGAACTGGGAAGCCCGGGCTAGGAGCAACTCGATGAGGAGAGGGGGGAACGGAAAACATGGATTCCTGTACGCCAAAAAAAAAATATATTTTAAACAAGAAATTTAGTTGAGATAATTTTGGACACAAATTTTTTTCTGTATAATGAACCGTTATATGAGAAACAACGCTTGAAGCGACCGGCGATTTTAAATGTATCAAACTCAATAAAAATCAAAATGCGTTTTAAAAATGAAAAGTGTAGATTTTGTATGCAAATTTTGCATGCATTTTGCCACAAATAAAAACAGTTTCTATAAAGCTGTTAGATAGTTAAACATTGCGCGATCTTTGTCATTTTTTACTTTTCTTATGGGATGAATGAAATTGATCACTTGGAATTTCCGTTGTTAGAGCCTAATCTTCAAAACTTGTTACATGCCATTTCGATTTTGAGTTTTGGCAAATAAATATGGGACTTTTGAAATATGCCTAAAAAATACTGAATTTAAACTTTCACATTACGCATTATCTAAAACCATGGACGTATAAATAAAGATTTTTATACGTCCATGTCTAAAACATTTAAAATAGTATATTACATAACGAGAGTTGTAAGAAGCTTATTACATGCGAGTAAAAAAGTTGCGCGTGAGCTGAGTAGCGACGAGCGCAGTAATTTTACAAGCATATAATAAGCTTACAACTCAAGTTGTGTAATATACTTTTTCTACGATTATTTTCATTTATAAAAATAAAAAGTTTAGTCAGGCCGTGGAGTTTAGGGGTCTACATTGTAAAAATGACATGCACCCTATCCTCCATGCTATGGCATGCTGGAAGAGCCATACAGTCTGTAGTCGACACCCCGAGGTATGAGCGGGAATACAAAGTGTACCAATACTCATACGCTTATAAAACGTACCTGGCGGATCATAAGGGCATTCACATTTTGCTCTTTTTCAACTTGTCTGGAGTGAAATGTCTTTAATCTTTCCTATCGGCCTCTCTTGGCAAACTCTTGTTTTTCCGACCCCGAGTGGCTATTAGGGTAATCCGAGGGCGGACGGGTCACTATAATTCTGTCTACTACACTCTACTACTCTTCTCTCGACTAAGGGAGTAAACCCTAACAGAAAATCCTGGTCCTCCTGGTAGGGGGTTGGGACGTAAGGCCTGCTCCTCTACACCCGTGAAAAACTTACTGCAAAAAATTCCAAAATCCAGCCTCGGAATATGGACGGGAAAAAACGAAGATGACGTAGCAAACGAACAAGGACTTTGAATATAAATACATGGAATATCCAAGGGTGGAGAACCAAGTCAGACGAAGTCATGGCAGAAGTAAATAAAATAAAATCAGATATCACAGTTCTTACCGAAACAAAGAAAAAAGGCCAAGGTAGTCAAGACATAGGAGGTTTTATACATATTTATAGTGGAGTAAAGAAAGACAAAAGAGCACAAGCAGGGGTGTCAATATTGATAAAAAAGACTTAAAAGGAAACCTGAAAAGCTGGGAGCAGATCAATGAGAGAATTATTAGAGTTTAATTAAAAATCCTTTGTAATAGGTATATTTTAGGCCCAAACGGGCTAAGTTAAAAAGACAAAACGTTTTCGGAAACAATGTTCCATCATCAGTGTCTAGGAGTACATGAATGTAGCCACAAGATTAAATATGTGGGTAAAAACCCGATTACATATGTTTAATTACATTTAGTTTTAAAATAATGTTGTAATAATTTAGGATTATAGAGTTACCGATGGATTAGGTAACATGGCAACATATGACTCCACGTTGAAGTTGCTAGTCCTGAGACGGTATGTCTTCGAGGACTGTATGCACTCACATGATGACTGTATGAGTGCATACAGTCCTCGAAGACATACCGTCTCAGGACTAGCAACTTCAACGTGGAGTCGTATGTCGCCATGTTACCTAATCCATCGGTAACTCTATAATCCTAAATCATTACAACATTATTTTAAAACTAAATGTAATTAAACATATGTAATCGGGTTTTTACCCACATATTTAATCTTGGTGGCTACATTCATGTACTCCTAGACACTGATGATGGAACATGGTTTCCGAAAACGTTTTGTCTTTTTAACTTAGCCCGTTTGGGCCTAAAATATACCTATTACAAAGGATTTTTAATTTAAATTTTTAATACATGGTATACAGCCAACTACAGGAACGTAGATTCCTTGTGGAAATTATTAGAGTATCTATTACGTGGAAAGGGCACGACCTCGAGATCATTGGAATATATGCTCCGTCAGAAAATGCATCAAAAGCAGCTAAACAAATATTCTACGAAACTTTATCGAAACTCATTGAAAATATAAATAGCCGCAAAGAAATTGTTCTATTGGGAGATTTTAACGCTTGGACAGGAACAAAAATAAATGACAAAGTCGTAGGAAAATATGGTGACGCTAAGACAAATGAAAATGGGGAACACTTAATCGAATTCTGTGAACAGCACTCTCTGAAAATCCTAAACGGATTCTACCAACATAAAAACATACATAAGTACACCTGGGTTCAACCAACGAGAAACACAAAGTCAATTATAGATTATGTCATCACAAAACAAGAAACACACATACAAGTTGAAGACATAAGAGTATTAAGAGGACCGGAGTGCGGAACTGACCACTATATGGTAAGATCAAAATGTTACCTACAGTATCGACCTCGGCTACTACATCAAAATGACAAAGAAATAGCTCAATCAAAACCCCTGGAATCGAATCTACCTAAATACAATATTGATGCACTGCAAAACGACTCGACATCATTCTTATATAAGCTGCGACTTAGCCAAAAATTGTCAAACCTGATCTACTCCTCAGCCCAGAATACGTATAAAGAGATAATCAATAAAATCAATGAAGCAGCTTACGAAGCGCTCGGCACAATCCAAAAGAACAAAAAGAATACTCCATTGTGGTGGACAAATGACATCGCCAATGCAGTACACAACAAGAAACAAGCATATCAAAAGTGGCTGCAAACAAATGATCCAGATGATAGACGAACATATGCAAGATCAAACAGAAAAGTAAAAAATTTAGTAACTAAAGCAAAAAATATTTCCTGGGAAAGTAAATGCGAAGAACTCAACAAATATATAGGGTCAACAAGATCAAGAGCATGGAAAACGCTAAAAAATCTGAGAACAAACAGAAAAGAAACGAGTAGAATAGATTTAATAGTAGAAAAATCTTGGATCGAACACTACTCACAACTTTTGATTAAAACAAAACCTCAATTCACGAACATCAGTACAACAACATATGAACTGGAATTCAGTGAAGACAATGAAATAACAGTACAGGAAGTCGAGAATGCAATACGAACTCTAAAAAATCGGAAGTCATGCGGACCACAAGGTATACCAAATGAATTATTAAAACATAGCCCACAAGTATTACGGGAATTACTGGCGTATGTCTTTACCTTATTATATAATGGACACGACTTATCACCGGAGTGGACCAAAGCACATATTAACAACATCTACAAAAAAGGAGATAGAAAGAATTGTTCAAACTACAGGGGGATAAGTGTCATAAATTCACTCTCAAGACTGTATGGAAAAATAATAAAAAAATAAAATTGAAAAAGAGATGACAGATGTAGAAGAAAAGAATGGCTTTCGTGCAGGCAGATCCTGCATGGACAGTATATTCTCTCTAAAGCAAGTTATCGAGAAAAGATTAGCCCACAACCTTTCAACTCATATAGTCTTTATAGATCTGACAAAGGCATACGATAGTGTATCACTTTCAATGCTTTGGGTAGCAATGGAAAAACAAGGAATAAGCAAAAAAAAATATACAAGCAGTACAACAGCTCTACAAAAATATGACGGCAAACATTAAAATTGGAAATAGATTAACTAGAGAAATTCCTATTAGTAAGGGCCTAAAGCAAGGCTGCTGTATAGCACCTACACTCTTCAAAATATATCTAAATGAGGCACTCTCACTGTGGAGAAGAAATGATAGATTGTACACGCTTGTTCGCTGACGACCAACCCATTCTAGCTGAAGACGAGAGTGATATAAGCTACATGCTTAGAAAACTGGAAGATGAGTACACCAAATGGGGCCTCACAATTAATATACAAAAAACTGAGTACTTAGTTGTAGGAGAAAAACCAGAAAGCCTACAAATCGAAATGGGAACTATAAAACCAACAGACAATTTTAAGTACTTGGGAGTCCAAATAACATCAAAAGCAGAAAGTAGCGAAGAAATACATTCCAGGATTGGCCAAGCAAGATCAGCCACCAGACAGCTACACGGACTATTATAGAATAAAAAAATAACAAAAGAAAATAAAATACGAATTTATAAAACAATAATAGAAAGTATTGGACTGTACGGCGCTGAACTCTGGGAAATAAACCAAAGAAACAAATCAAAAATTAAGGCCATGGAAATGAACTACTGGAGACGATGTTGCCAGCTCACTAGACTTGATAGGGTGAGAAACAAAGATATTCGGGAGAGAAATGGAATCCGATCTAGACATAATAGACACAATCGAAGCCAAAAGACTTAACTGGTATGGACACCTTCAGAGAATGCCGGAAAATAGATAGCAAAAAAAAATAGAAGAATGGACTCCGCCAACTAGAAGAAAACGAGGTAGACCAAGACGATCCTGGAGAGACGATGTCGACGATGCAATGACCGCCAGACATCTAACAACTGAAGATTGCTTCGACAGAAAACGCTGGAAATTAGGATGCGAGAAGCAGCGCCAGCTGTAGAAGACTCGCTTGTTATATTTATTTATATAAAAATAAAAAGTAACTTTTATTTATTTAACAAAATTTGGGAACAATTTAAATTTAATAAACATTTATTTGTAATAATTAATACTAAACTTTTGGCAAATATTTATAACTATACCCTTATCCAAGTTTGGCGGTTGTTCAATAATACTTGGTGAATGGTGAGATGACGTAAAGTATACGGTGTGTTCTTTTTGAACATTGGTATTTTCAGTGTATGTCAAGGTCTGTAAATTACTATCAAATCAGTTTATAATTCTATTGGCTGTTGACGTCTTGTTATTTATTGACTCATCGACATATCCTTCGGCCGTTGTTGAAGATTTCCATCCGTCAAGTCGTTTAAGAGCCATTAAATCACCACCACCGACATCTAACAAAATAGTGGCAGTAGTTCGTCTTAAACAGTGGCCTGTGTTGTATATTTTGGGATCTGGTAACTTTAAATATTCGGCTATTTGTTTAGGAACACCGCTTATTTTGTTTAATCCTACCACCTGTTTCGTACATTTACCTCTTTGATAATTAAGAAAAAATTGATTTATTTGCGGATCGCTAATCTGTAGTCGAATTTCTATAATTATATTGTTTGCAGAAATTTTCGGAAATAACGAAAGATCTACATATTTTGGTTTTCGTATCAGGAATTTTAATCAATAACATGGTAGTTAAATTATCAATGTCACAAATTTTAAGATTTTTTAACTCTTGTTTCCTACAAGCCCCACAAAACCTGATTGCCTTTTTAGATAAGCTCGCAATTTCGGGTAATTTTCAATATTAACAGTACTTTTCAAAGTTATAACACTTCTTAGCATAGAATACATTGCCCATAATGAGGATGATTTAAATTTCTTAGCGGTTTCTTCAAAATGAGCCAAGAGTACGTTTTCAGAAAATGAATTTACATTATTTGTTGTACGCCAATCCATAAATTGCTGATATACCTTTTCATATCTTCCTCTAGATTTTTCTGGTAATAGGTTCTCGGTAGTATTCGCAGCTAACTGCATAATATTGGGTGCTGTGCTACTAAATTCATCTTCACTATTCGATAAACTCATTTTATTTATCTGTATTTAAATTACCATTATATTTACACCGATAGATTAATGATTTTTAATCTGTCAAAATAACGTCTGTTAATTCGTTTCCATGGTAACTCGACCAACTGACTTACAAGGCTTATGTGATATTACACATTTTTATAGAACTGAAGCTTAATTTTTTTTATTACATGCTAGTCATTACGTGTCAGTATCTGTTTTGATGTATTTACTTAGCATCCAAATAGTAGGTAATATACAATTTACTAGTAAAGGTCGATTCAGACACATCAGTCACGTTTCGTCACAGTCCTGGCGCCGAACCGAACAATCCGTCATACAAAATATTCTTTAATAGAAATATGCCGCCGGCATTCACATTCATCAGTTGATGAACAGTTTCCCAGCTGTCAAATAATTAATAGTTCTGTGACCAAACAGGACCGGTTCGGCGCCGAGACTGTAACGGGACTGATGAGTCTGAATCGACCTTAAGAGTCGTCTTCCTGAAAGTATTTCCCGTGAAAGTATATTTTTTGTAAGGTGAAAGTTTAAATTCAGCGTGTTTTTGAAAATCCAAAGCAGCCGGTCAATGGAAGTGGTAAATTTTATTGGTCTAGTGTTTAGCACCAATCAAAAAACAAAAAATGGAAGGTTTCGGGTCCCATTAGTGGGTGCCACTTAAGGTCTATTCTCATTAGATGTGCCAGGCCCGTGCTCGTCACCTGACCGGCACATGCCATGCTTTTGGTGAATATTCACACTATTCGCGCTCGTAGCATGCTTTCAGCGGTATTTTGCACAGGCAGTCGGTTAGACGTGTAGGTGGGTAGTTGTGCAGTCTTCATGTTTTCCACTGCAACTTTAGTAAACATTGCATTTTTTACTTTGGATGCCGAAGAATAAGAAAATATGAGAGATAAAGTTAAAAAGGAGGTTTTGGATACATCCAATGATTAACAAAAGAAAAATAAAAGAAGAATACTATACCTTGTATAAAGAACTCATGGATGATGGGTCAAAATTTTATATATATTATAGAATGTCAATTGCCGAATTTCAGCAGAATTACCAGCAGAATGCGATTTTGAACAAATTGCCTAAAAATTTTGGTTGTCGTGGAATTTTCCCAACGCATTAGGAGCCCTAGATGGAAATCACATCGAAATTATAGCACCACTCAATAGTGGTTCCAACTTTAATTACAAAAAGATTGTTTCTGTAGTTCTACTTGCTTTAGTAGATATGTAGTTCGCCTTGCTCTAGGAAATCACGATAAACCATTTTTGCCCTTAAAAAACTCACTCCCTCCATTTTCCGAACTCAGGTCGTCCGTAAATCATTTTTCGTTTTATTTCTGTCATATCATCTTTCTTTTCCAACGAGTTTCATCCTGGTACTACTTTTTTTGTTTGAAATATTATTGGCAGCGGCAAAATTTAGTGTGTTACTTACCTATTTTAATTTTTTCTACAATAACTCACCATACCTGAGACTTATGTGCTGCATCTGCATACAGTCGATTCATAAAATCGTATAATTCACTTCTCTCACGAACTAATTCTATTAAAAATTCATCAGTATCATGTGAAAATAATTTTTTCGCACCATTTTGCCTTTCGAAACTCGTCTGAAGTATTCACACTTTGTAGGACTGTGCAAGGAATGTGCCAGGCATGGGCTAGGAAAATATTGTTTGAAAAGATTGTCCGATGCCGGGAAATTACCGTTCCCACTCCGAGCACTTGTAGTGAGAACGAACCATCGCTAAACCCATTTAAATAACGTTAAAGTAATTTTGCCAGTCTCGAGCAGGGCACAAGCCGAGCACATGCCAAGCACTATAGTGAGAATAGGCCTTTAATTGTGTATCATGTACACATAGCTGCCACGGTTGAGCTGTGGGGGAGTGTACCTAGTGGAGGATAATAAATGTCCTGATATTTGGCAACACAGCCACACAAAACACAATACTAAGGTCACGACTTCCGTCTGGTAGAGATGTCTTGGTCGGGATTCGACAGAGCTGGACTACAAGTGGTACACGAGTGAGATAGACCAGATAACACGAACGAGAAAAAAAAAATTTTGGCACTACCCTTTTTTGGAAGGAATAGGGAAAATAGAAATAAAAAAACTGGATCTGCGGATGAATTATTAGCAATCCTAATTATGATTTTAATATTTGTTTTTCTGACGAGTGTTCCTTTTACTTAAATGGTAAAGTTAATCATGAGTGTTGTTATGGATTTGGTATCAATCCAAAAATATTTTATGGGGAACCCACCCAATTTTCGGGGATCACATTGTTGGACCATTCTTTTACCAGAAACGTTTAATAGCGCAATGTATCTAGATTTGTTGAAAAATGCCATCAATCTAGCTTTAACAGCCATAATTGAGCAGGACGACCGTTATCGTGAAGAAAATTTCTTAAACGAGTAATTTCAAGAATGGATCGGTAAGAGAAAACTACTAAACGGTTATACGTTCACCAGATTTTTCTTCATTGGACTGTTTTTGTGGGTCCATTTACCCGATATTTTAAGTTGCATTTTTGCCAGTTAATAAAGTTTGTATCACTTTATTTGAATTCCACATATAAAGAATTAACTTCTTGAGAGCTGGCCATTTTAAAGTAACAGATGCTACCAAGAAGATAATATAAATAAATAACCTTGACTATTATATATCACATCATAGTCATTCATATTTAAGATTTTAGGGATGAGGGCCACCCTCGCTTTATGAGTTATAATTGTATATATAATAACTATCTTCTCTTTAATTCCATTTACCTAAAATTTCGTTATTTCGTAAATTATCGTAATTTTCGTAAGTATTTAACCTTATCATTTTTTCTTGCTATCTGATTGTATATTTTTGCCTCATATCATCATCATACATCCTTCTGCGTCTAAAATTGGACATAGGCCTCCCCTAATTTCTTCCAGTTCTGTCGATCTTGACTTCTTGCAGGCAATTCCCGGCGGTTCTTTTGACGTCATCTGTGCACAGTGTAGGTGGTCTACATCTGCTTCTTCTGTCAGCTCGTGGTCTCTAAATTGTATTTTTTTGGGTCCACCACCCGTCATTCATTCTGGCTACACGACTTGCCCAGTTCCACTTTAGCCATGCTATACGCTCTATAACATCTGTAACGCCTGTACTTCTTCTTATTTCTTCGTTTCTAACTCTGTCGCCGACAGTCAGTCCAAATAGCGAGCGTTCCATTCGCCTTTGGGCTACTCTGAGTTTGGTTGCTGTAACCTGGGTTGAAGAAAGTGTTTCAGCGCCGTAAGTCATGACTGTAAGAATACATTAGTCAAACGTCTTCTTTTTTCAATAATATCATGCCAAATTATTCTTTTCAAAAAATTATTTAGCATGATATTCTTGAAGATTCTTGTTTGCAGTTCAGCAGTTTGGTTGTCCCTAGCAATTTCGATTTCATGACCTAATTTATGAACTAATCCTATTTCCTTGCAGTCGACTTTTAGATTTTCGCTTTATACCAGATTGGTGATATATTGTGTATTTCCAAAATTTATGTTCAAAACAACTTCGTTACAGGTGGTATCTATCTCTCAGGTCTGCATAGTTGTGCCATATTTTTTCATTTTGTACTTAAATTTTTCAATACTTTTTAAACTTAGTATAAAAGCATTAAACATTAATTTTAACATGAAATTGAAAAAGAGTATTATTATTGTTCTAGATACGTCTACTGGGGAGAATACCCACTAACATTCGCTGCTTGTTTGGGACAAGAAGAAAGTTTTCGATTAATTTTAGCTAGAGGAGCTGATCCAGATGCTCAAGATTCAAACGGAAATACCGTGTTGCATTTATTGGTTATTAAGGAAAAGTCGGTAAATATAATAGTTTTAATATTATCAATGAAATAATAATAAAATAGTCGCTGACAGCGCTGATTTATTCTTTAAGCATCACTTCTGACACGGATTATCGCTAAATACTAGTAAATTCAAATAATTGATTCTAATAAAAAATCGATTTTATGCATTTAAAAGATATGTATACACATGACGAAAAATATAAGTGGATACTTATTACTAATAATCGATTATTATAGTAATGTGTTAATAAATAGGCTGGAATAAAAATCTGAGTTGAAAAAGTCCGGAGTACTTTTATAAAAATGAAACAAATATTCTGTAGCCTATAGGTAAATGAAAACATTTTTAGTATCTAATATAAGTATTATGAAACGCTATGATGTAAGTTACTTAAGTATGCTTTGGGATCATATCGTTATTGCATGTATATATATATATATATATATATATATATATATATATATATATATATATATATATATATATCGACGTTCTAGTAATGTGGAGTTACGAATCTTCTCCACTCAGGAAACTTTTAAAATTCTTCTATAGCACCACATTTCGAAAGCCTCAAGGCGATTTAGATCGATTTTATTCACAGTCCAGGACTCGACAGCATAAAGTAAGACCGAGAACACGTAGCAGCGAAGTAGGCGGATCCTTAATGGCAATTTTAGGTCTCTGTTACATAACACCTTGGACATCCTTCTAAAAACAGCTCTAGCCTGCTCTATTCTGGATCTAATTTCGCCGTGATTTTCTGCATTACAATTTAATTGCTGTCCAAGGTAGACGATTTTATCAACTTGCTCAAGTTTGGTATTATTTACATAATATAGACGGTTTTATATTCTGTTGTTTACTTATTACGAGTATTTTGGTTTTCCTTATGTTAAGATCCAGACCTGCCTCCCTACAACTCTCAACGACACTATCAAGTAGTGTTTGCAGATCTTCTTGACTAGAAGCTAGGAGTACTGTATCGTCCGCATATCGCAAATTATTGATGACTTCGCCGTTCACAAGTATTCCTTCTTGTTTTTCAGAAAGTGCTTTTCTGAAAATTCTTTCGGAGTAAACGTTAAAAAGCAGGGGTGACAAGAGGCATCCCTGCCGTACTCCTCTTTTAATATTGAGAGCTTGTGATTCCACACCATCTACTAAAACTGATGTTGTTTGATTCCAATATAAATTTGCAATTATTAGAACATCTCTGCCGTCCATCCAATGTCTTTTAGAGCTTCGATCAATATAGAGTGCTTAACACGATCAAATGCCTTTTGAACGTCAATAAAACAACAGTATATGTCTACAGATATATCACGACAGCTTTGAGCAAGTACGTTCATTCCAAACAGTGCCTCTCTCGTTCCAAATCCGTTACGGAAACCAAACTGAGTGTCATCCAGGTATTCCTCACATTTATTGTAGATACGACCATGTATTACCTTCAATGCGGCTTTTAATTTCTACAACGAAACCACGGCATTTTATTTTATATTTTATCCTGTAAGTGAAAAGGAAAAGATAGAGATCAAATAAGTCTGAGGATTGGAGAACGTACTCCGTACTTACTCCGTGGCGTTACAACCCTTCGTGGGTTTTAGCCGACTCTGTTTTCTGTCTTGAGCAACCTCCATCCAATTCTCCACGCCCATAGTGCTTAGGTCTCCTGCTATATTATCTCGCCACCGAAGACGAGGGCGTCCGCGTGGTCTCCTTCCAGTTGGGACTTCCTCCCACACCAGTCTTACTGTTCGTTCGTCAGAATGTCTTCTGAGGTGAACTGCCCATTGGAGTCTTCTAGACTTTATTTCTTTTATGATGTTGGCGTCTGGGTAAAGTTCTTCAAGCTCTTTATTAGTTCTTATCCTATATTGTCCTGATGCTTCATCAAGCACAGGACCAAAGATCTTCCTTAGGATTTTTCTTTCCCAAACACGTAGTCTCTCTTCATTTGCCTTTGTTATCGTCCACGTTTCGCTCCATACATCACAACGGGTCGTATGATTGTTTTATAGACCTGTATCTTCGTACGTCGTGTTAGTTGTTTTGATTTTATAAGGTTTTGGAGGGCAAAAATACATCTGTTGCCGGCCTGAATCCTGTTGTTTATTTCTTGTGATCCGTTATTGTCTTCAGTTATTGTTGTTCCAAGATACTTGAATTCTCTAACACGCTCAAAGTTAAAGTCATCGATGGTAATGTTCTGACCGATTCTGTCTCTGCTTTGGTTATTGCGGCTCATATACATATATTTCGTCTTGCTTTCGTTGATTTGGAGCCCCATCTTCTCTGCTTCCTTCTCAAACCTTACGAAAGTCTCCTTCATCCTTAATCGCGTGTTTCCTATTAGATCTATATCGTCTGCAAATGCCAGTAGTAAGTTTGGTCCTTCTCGATAAAATACTGTATTCGGTTTTTCGATTCTTGCACTTCTGATTATGTGCTCCAGAGCTAAGTTGAAGAGTTGTGGTGAAAGAGCTTCTCCCTGTTTTAGTCCATTGTTTATTTCAAATGTCTCCGAGTATTCCAATTCATTGGAGAACGTGTTTAAAATATTGTTTATCACATATTTATTATTGTGTATATTATAAATACGTAATAAATACATTGATTATAGGAACATTTTGATATGGCATATGAAGTAGGCTCTAGCCTTTCCATTAGAAACAATCAGAATTTGACACCTTTAACATTAGCTGCGAAGTTAGCAAGAACCGAGATGTTTTTTCATATTTTAAATTTGGAAAGAGAAATATATTGGCAAATAGGTAAGATATTATTTAAGATTATTTTTGACGGAGTGTATTCATGGTGTGATTTTTTGTATATCGTTTAAAAACTCATATCGATTTTCCGATATATAATTACTCCAGACTACATGAATTCAATTCCTGTGGCGATTGAAGTGTTATATTATAACATTTGTATGAACTATGTAAGTTATAATTATTTTGAAATTATTAAATATAGAATTATGACATTATTGAATGTCTTAACCGATTAGTGGACAGTAGATACGATGATACGTCAGTATATTAAGTGGATAGTTAATTAGGCCCTATAAAATCTTTCTCCACCTTTGTCCTCCACTAAATGTGTAACTTGCTTAAACAATATGTGACTTCTTTTTGGTGTCAGGAGCTGATAGGCTTAGTCCAAACATATAAGCTAATGAGGGCGCCGACGTTTCACTTGGGAGAACCGTATGTACCTATCGATGTAGTCTATACTTTGTTATGAAACTCCCAAAACGTCTGTAGGCCAAAATTTACTAAACTGAAATTCTTGAGTAGGTATTATGTTTACACGAATTAAACGTATTAACATCATATAGTTTAGAATATATTGATTTCTGGGCCACATCACAGCAATTATGATGACGTTGAAACGATATTATGCCGCTTCTTTGTTCCCTGTTAAAACGTTGTTAAAATCATTAACTATTAGTACTAAATCATAATGCTTACTTTGCTCCATTGTTAAAATGAAACAATAATAAACCTGGATACATCACAATAATAACATGCAAAATATGTATTTACTACAAGATCATGTGAATAATAAGACATGGTTGTAGACAGAAGCTTAATGAAACAACTGAGAGTCACGTGACGAAATTTACTTTTGCCATTTACCGTTGATTGAATAACTCAAATTTGGGTTATTCAATCAACGCATTTACTGAGTGGACGTGTGAGATTTTGAATGAATCTAACTGGTGGGCGTGTGAGTGTTTGCACTGAACTAGTACTTTTTGTCATACTATTTACATGAGTTTTTTTATGGTTTTGCACAATTTGACATACTTAGCTACATACCTTTTACTATGATAAATATACAATCGATGCCATCTAGAAAAGAATTGTGACCTGTGAACTTTTGCATGCCACCTATTCATTTCTTCAGGGCTGTTATTATTTGTCTCGTGTCTTTATGGTTTTCCTTGATTCTCACCCGTTTATTACTAGCTTCGATTTTTTTCTTTTTTTATTTTGGTTTTTTTTTTATTCATTTTTATTTCTATAGATATTTGTTAATACATCATTTTTAATTATAATTTTAGGTAACATTTTTTGTTTCTGATTGGAGGCGATGTCCACTGATAGTATTCATATTGTTTCTGAGCCATACACTTATTCTTTGGGGTATCTAAATTAAACTCTAGTTTTTGTTTAATATCTACTGCCTGTTCTCTCTTTATGGAAGTATTTTAATTTATAATTTATTCTTCAATCTCCTGGTAATTTATTTATGTAGAAATTTAAATTGTTAATTTTATTTTGGGGTACAAATGCTTTTGATATACTTCTACGACTCACTACAATCGCTGATTGAATATCCGAACTACAATTAATACATCGCAAATGGGAAAGAGACAAATTACAACAAAAAAATTCTTTATTATTCAGTTTTATATTACATTTTATGTCGACCTTTCTCCTTTTTTATTTTTTTTTTATATTAATATTTATCTTGTTTTAGGAAGTATAACTTGTGCTGCGTATCCTTTATCCCAAATAGATACTATAGATATGGAAACAGGACATATATGTAAAATTTCTGCTTTAAATTTAGTAGTTTTTGGGGTAGGTATTTTTATTTATCATTAAAACAAATGTCACTTCTTTCAGTTTAAATAAATTTATAATACTTTCAAATATAACCACTATAAATTATACATTAAAAGGATTAACGAAATGCAAAAAAACTATATATATTTACAGTGCTTTATTCTAGCTTCTGTATATACTTCGAACAGGATGAGCCGAAATCGTACCTTTAAGCACGGTTTTATCCTTTTAGTTAACCCGACCCACTGTGTACGGAGTCACCTTCTCTATCGTGCACGTGGGTAAATCCAACCTGACTCGTTTAAGTCATATGGTGGTGAGCATCTCTCACTTTGTTAGGCCGGAGTGATAGATAGCCAAGTTCAAATTGGAACCTAGTTCTATGGGGTATAACACGGAAAACCTAATTCTTAGGTGAACCCTGCATACGCCTACAGGATGAATGGCTGTAGGATGTGCAGTCGCTAGTAGGTGAATTCGAGACGCACACGCATGGTCTCATTCACATGTTTGCCTGTGTCAATAGGGTCTCTAACATGGTGAACGACTTACACACTCATACTAGGTATTCGTAGAAACAATGTGAATCAAGGGAAGCAAGCCCAAGCAGTGCACCAGAATTGGAAGAAGGGATAGTGGATAAACTGGTCACACAGACCGATATACTAAAAATAGACGTGCCCAAGGAAAGTGTTAGTGAAGCAGCCTACAAACGCTTCAAGTTCCTGGTAAAATCATGATATGAAAAGTTGAAGTTGGCAATACAAAAGAACGAGGAGTTTTCCGTTCCTGGAAAAGCAAAGCCCCAACCTTCGACGTCAAAACATTGTCGACACCAGCAGGAAAGTCTGAGGGAGGCAAAAAAGTCAAAGACAGAGAATGCTTAGTACATCGGCTGTCCTGCCTAAAGAGTCTAAAAAACTGGAGGCAAGGAGACCCAGGAAAGTCTCATATAAAAGTTCTGCAGAAGGGATTAAAATGGCAGTGTCAAGCTGTCAAGCTTGTCAAGCCCAAGTTCGACTTATAAGACGTACAGTAACATTTTTAGTCCTGGTCATTGATTAAAAATCTATAAACTCAGAAAAAGCTCACATGAACTCATTGAGCTATAACTTTAAGCAGGTGAACCTCCACCATGCGAGAGGTTCCCTGCTGCCCTATGCCATAGGTTTGCGTATGGACTAGACGTATATGTGGACTAGAAACAAAATTTCAGTAGCTCTAAAACCGAGCGTTTTAATCAATATTAACAAAAGCATCATTGCTATGATTATTTCACTGTTTACTATGAAGTTAGAGAAGCAGCTTGTGACGAGTAGTTTTTTTAAACAGCAGACTCAGTAAAACACAGGTTTAATTTAGATAAAAATATATTCGAAATAAACAAATAACAAAATAAAATTAGATCCTAGGTAATATGTAAAATCAAAATTAAAATGTTATTTCTGGCGACCACGGTACCGACGACGCTATGACCCATTGTTTATACTTGTGTAAATAAATACAATTATTGTCATAAAAATCGAAAGAAAAATACTATGTGTTAATATAAACACACGCTAAAGAGAAGGGGTTATCTGGGATAGAGATGGACGGATCGATCAACATTTGATCCAACAAAAACCGGGAAGTGACCAAGCGGGAGTTCCCACCAGATCAGCCCTCTTGCGAAACTCGATTCTCTCTTGCGGCCTACGTTGTTTTATACCGTTACTGGTCTTTAATCTACTCGTTACATTATTGCAAGATAGAGTAACAATAATGGCAGAGCTGGGACTACCTGGTAACAAGAAAGTGGAGTTTTTTACCTTAGTATACTTTTCCGGAGTGGAGCCGAAGATGCCATCATATATAGTATAGCGCCTCATCATCTAGTGTGAAACCAGCGGAAAAAACTCATCATCCAATGAGTCTTTCCTCGTTTATGCTCAAAACAATAGAGAAACTGCTGGACTAATATATCAGAATGAAGGTTTTGAACGATAAACCTTTATATACCATAAAGACCAGTTTGCATATCAAAACGGCAAATCAACGCTATCAGCTCTACATTAAATTGTAAAAATTCCCTCATAAATAGAGGGGTTAGCAAAGGAATTATCCAGTGGACTAAAGACATGCTGCAGGTAGAGAGGTCAGTGCTAGTACAGGTAGTGCCACACATGAAGATGGCACTATAGGAGGGTGCTTGCAAGGGGAAGTACTATCATGTAGCCGACTGTGGTCGCTGGTAGTAGATAAAAAATGTTGAACGACCTAAATAAAGCAGGCTGTCTTGTTCTTCACTATACCGATGACATAACTATCATTGTGACTATTATAGGAAAGAGAATGCAAAGCGTGAATGTCAATCCAAAAAAATACAATAGTTCCATTTAATAAACGAAGAAACTTCATTATTCCTAGTGTTATACTTAATGAACCTATTATTCCACTCTCAATGAAGGGGGAATACTTGGAGGGGTGATTCTGACCAAAAAATTAACAGGGGAGTCACCTTTCCAAAACGACTAATAAGGCCTTAAAAACACCATGGTCATATTGCCAGATGGTTGGAAAAATGTGAGGATTGAACCCCAAAGCAAATATCTGGATATATAAGCAGGTAGTTAGATCTGTCATCTTCTATGCATCTGTTGCATCGAGCAATAAGACAAAAGAGGGAATCTAATCCTTATGAAAAGGAGACCAAAAAAGTGGCCTCTGATGGCGGACATATCCGGAAATGCGAATGCGCGAAATTTAAATTTTCCGACACTTATCAACAGTAGCTATATAATATTTTTCAGAATGTGTCTTAGACGAGAAAGTTTTAATTAATTATTAACGATAATAGTCTAAAATGCGACACAATTGTTAAAAAACTTTAATATAAATAAGATTTCATGTGACATTTGGGACAAACAATAACATAACCCAACTAAATTTGATGTCAAACAAGGAGATAGACTCTCTTTCCTTGTTTAATGTGGCCTCTAAAGATCGCACTTCCTGTCTAACAATATGTTTGCCCCCACTACCTTTACATTCCCTCTATTGTCTTTTTGCTCGATGATCTGTTGTCTAGTGAAGGAAATGTAGATCAAAGTACAGTGAAAGGGAAATTGGCAATAGTGCAAAGGATAATGCTTAAGCACCATAGGTGCCATGGAAATAACACCAATAGCCGCCAAGGAGATCCTGATTTGTAGGATTCCCTTCCGGTGGTAATTAAAGAGGAAGTCATAAAACAGGCACTCACGCTATATGAGGAGGGATTTCAAAAAGTTAACGTAAAAGGTCTTTTGAAAATTCTCTTCCACTCCCTTATTGAACATCGCAGCTACAAGTGACCATGCCATTCATATGGTAGTCCAACATATGTTAAACCAAAACCGATGCAAATAAAAGACATGTATCATGTCAGACAGCCATGCCGCATTAAAAGTACTGCAAAGTACTAGGTTCTGATCAAAAATGCTTTACGAATGACGAATATCAATCCTCTAACCAGCTGACGGACAGGAATAAGAATGAATTTTTCTAGGTGCCAGAGCATGAATGAATAGCAGAAAACGAGCAAGCAGATCAGCAAGCTAAATTCAGTGCAACAAAACCTTTTATAGGTCTCCCATATTCGGCATATTCCTTGGGATTATTAAGAGGAATTTACTAAATGGAGAATCTGAGAAATCAACAGAACCTGCAATAAATCAACAGGTCTAAACCAGCTTAAGGGGTTCCTTAGCCCCAACAAATATTCCATGTCTTTATCAAAACTATATCTGAACTTTATCGAGATTATAATCATTTATAATAGGATTTACAAAAATATAGAAAAGCTTATTATAAAACGTAAATTAGACTATTTGGGGTGAAATACAATAAACAGTCATAGGTATATATATATATATATATATATATATATATATATATATATATATATATATATATTCAAATATTCAAAACTATTTAAATTTAAATATTATATTTAAAATATATATATATATATATATATATATATATATATATATATATATATATATAATATATTATAACTTATATTTAAAACCATTCAAATATTAAAAAAAACTTGGATGTGGTTGTTTCTACTGGTAACGGATCAATTAATTTCTTTATTGGTGGTCTATCGGAATGAAATTTGTATGATGTTTTTGTGGTATTTCGTACAGCCTCGGTTACAAAATGTTAAAATAAATTTTATTTAATAAATGTACATGGTTTTTTGTTATTTATAGCGCTTGAACAGTGTTTGATGTATATTGATTCATATTATTTCTCATTTTTTGTGGTTTGTTCTAATTTTAAAATTTTTTTTGTTCAACATATTTATTTTGCTGTTTGCTTGTTATGAGCAATATAAACTCCATGATACTCTTTACATGAAATTTCATAGAAAAAGTATATGTGTTTTTTCGATTCGAAAAATTTTTATATATTAATATTATTTATATATTTATTTTAGGATAAAGATGAACATTTGGAACTATTAGATGGACTCTTGATAGATTTATTAAATGCCAAGTGGAACACTTTTGTTAAATTCAAATTTTACAGGCAATTTTTTACTTTTGCTTTCTACTTCATAATATCACTTTTTGCATTTACACTTAGACCGGGGCCTCCAGAAGCATCCAAAGCGGCGAAAAATTCCACGAATGCCACTATTCATAGTCAGCCTAATAGTACTGTTAATACTTCATTAAATGTTATATTGCATATAAATGAAACTTTGAAAAAGATAAAATCCAAAGGTAAGTTTTTATGATGGCTATACATATAAACCTCTCACGAAAAGCTTATGTAGTTAGACAGCATTTTTGAATGTAATGAAAGACTCCATTTAAACGTCTCCTTCATTTCGGATTATTATACTAAATAAAATAAATTATACAAATAGTAATATTTTTTTTATTAGACTCTAATCAAGCAATGCTCTTAATGCTAACAGATACTGACAGAATCTAGTGGATACACATGATGGATTTCTTAGAGATCTTAATTTCTGACAAAACTGGTCCTAAAATTAAACTAAACCTTTTGAACTTTGAAAAATTAAAGGCAGTTATATAGAGCACAATTTTAATAATTAAATCTTGTCCAAGTACTTTGACTTTCTAAAGCATCATCAGGGGCATTTCGTCAAATTTGGGCTATCCAGCAAGCGCAGAAAGTAATAAATATGAAATTAAACATAGATTGTACATAACATTACACTAAAACAAGGAAAAACAGTTTAATATTACTTAAAACTGTTTGTCCTTGTTTTAGTGTAGTGTTATGTAGGTACAATCTATATTTAATTTCATGTTTATTACATTCTGCGCTTGCTGGATAGCCCAGATTTGACGAAATGCCCCTGATGATGCTGTAAAAAAGGAAAGTACTTGACAAGATTTGATTATTAAAATTGTGTTCGATATAACTGCCTTTAATTTTTGAAAGTTCAGTTATTCGAGCATTCAACCTTATATCAATTCAAAAAACCTTTTGAGTAAAAAATTAATCATAGACGTATTATATACATACCAAGTTTTTAGACTTAATCCTCTCTATCAAAAGTTTTGAGGTTGGGAGCTTTGGTGATCTCTGATCTATTAATGCCAAATTGAATAAGGTCCTTCCTTGTACCAAGAGGAACCTATATACTTACTTTCAAGACCATTCAGAAGTTTGAACAACAAAATTACTTAAATATATTTACTAAATAGTGTAACTAATAATGGAACACCCGGGGATTTTAATTTCCTTCCTATATGTTGCCCACTGCCTGTTGGGGCAGTACCTTCGATTTTGGTTCGAGTGATAATAAATAAATAAAATGTGTTACCTTATGTTCAAATCAAACTTGTCGAATTGCACTTAAAAACACTTACGAATTGAAAAACTTTATTTTGCACTATGATACAACATTCTGTAGTGAAAATGAGAGAGTTATTTTTAATAACAAATATATATTATATGACTGATGTTGACTCTAATAATGTTGAGAAGGGAAATGAGTACGTGATAATCTCGCAATTCTGTCCAAAAATATATACAACATCTGTCTCACATTCTCAGGTAGAGGAAAGGCGCCAAATATGGAATACCATTCTTATTTTTTGCTGTCAATAGGTGGTTTTCGATCAAATGAATCTAATTCTTTAAGCTAAATTGGATCATAATTTCGTTCATCGGAATTATTATCTGAGGATTCAATCAATTCGATAAGTTTTTCACAAAAAAACTTTTACAGCATTGACACGTTTTTGTACCTAATACGGAATATGCACCTAATATGAAACACTAATGTGGATGTATGTTCTAAATATGGAATAAAACAAAATTATAGAAAAAATATTTATTGACAACTCAAACTTTTTTCATATTCTTATAAATAATATTAAATCTTTAAGAGAAAGGTACCTTGCAGTTTTTTAATTTTCTTTGCAGAAATCACATATGAATGTTTCCGTTTCTGCCCCTGCGCAATCAACATGGCACCACTGCTGACAGGACAGACAGCGTATCCAGTGTTCGCCTCGAACATCGTTTAAATACTTCCATCGCAATAAAAGCACACTGCATCTGGATCTCCTAAATCTGTTATTCCTATTTATGTGATGTTATCGTCAGATGATTTGTCATCTAAACTCTCGACGTCAGACTCCGATTAAGAGGACTCTTTACGATGTGATCGTTTCATCGTTGATTTGGGAATATTGACACCACTACAAGATGGTTGTGAATGGGATAGATCGAATATCACATTTCGCTTTGCCATATTATTTGATTTGTTCGATAAAGGAGAATTTATTGAATTATTTAGGTTTTCTTTGTATGGGGATGAGGTTATAACTGCAGCTTTTCCTGGTACTCTTCCTCTTTGAGGTCCTTTTTTCTTACTTAATATCGGCAAAGGTGATATTTGATGAGGCTCGATAAACGTATTCCTTTTTGTTTGGTCAGTAGTTCCATTTTCATCATAAATTTCGTTTAATGGAGTGTCAGATTGCGATGCCTCTTCAGCAGCAAGGAAATCGTGGTGTTCGAAAACATTGCGATTTGTGGGATATATGCCGGTTTTCCTGAAGCCATTAACGGCTAATTGCCCCAGTTTGGACTTTCAAATAAGCCCTACCAAATAATTCAGAGATGTCGAAAGGTGTGACAGCCCTCTGATTGATTCGAAGAATAATTCCTCACTATAGTGAGATTTTAAAGGTCCTATGAAAGTTTTATCCAACGGCTGCATATAATGGGTAGAGTGTGGGGGCAGTCACAATATCTCCACAAAATTTTGCCTTGCTAAATCGATAACTTGTAAGTTGCGACAATTCGAATGGTGCCCATCTAAAACTAGCAATATTGGATCACTTTGTGATGGTCTTGTTTTTTCTATGAAGTGCCGGAACCATTCTGTAAATATTTCTGTTTGAATCCAGCCACTCGGATGGCACACAATTTTTGATCCAGGAGGGGCTCCTTTTTGTAGCAAAATATTCATATTCTTTCTAGGATAAATAAGTAATGGTGGAACAAAAGTTACCCCTGCACTCATGCATAAAACAGCTGTGACTAGAGATCCCCTCTCGGCAGACGTTATCGAGCCAACTTGCTTAGCACCCCTCAAAGCCAGAACAGACTGTATCTTCGATTGGACGATAGACAACCCAGTCTCGTCAACGTTAAAAACTCTATCTGCAGGATATTGATGCTTCTCGAATGCTAACTCCAGAAGATCGAAGAAGTGGCTAACATTTTCCTTATTGAAACCTTTAGCCCGATGAATTGAGGTTCCGGTTGGCTTTCTTATAGAAATCGCACTTTTATGTCTTTTTAGAAATAAATCTAGCCACTTTCTGCCAGCACTTTAAGTTTCTTTCGAAAATGGATTTGGTAAGTTATTAGCAGCAGCTAACTGGAAAGCCATATGTTTAACATCCCGTCTAGTTAATCCAAAGAACTTCTTTTCCATTAAAAGTAAATATTCTACCAATTTTGTTTCTAAATTTTCTGGTAAAACAGGGGAGGGGGTCTACCTAATTTCTTGTCTACAGCATCATTAGGTTTAGATGCCAATCGAAATAAAGTGGTACGGGGTATTCCAAAGGTGTCTGCTGCTTTTTTATATCCCATTTCTTTGATCCTAACGGCCTGAATAGCACGTTTCATGTCATCTTTGTTCCACGACTTTCTACAGGGTTTATCACTTTTCTTCTTCTGTGGCATTTTCCTGCAACAAATAGAAATGTAATCTTCAAACAAAACTAATTACGAAACTCGATAAGTAACATAATAGATAGATATATTTGTTATATCATTTTATGACAAAAAAATGTTCCAAATATCGAATATTCCATATTTAATACCCTCAAGTATTCCATATTAGGCACACTACAATGTTAGAATTTCCAACTGCAATATCATTACATGCGAAAAAGATATAGAGTTTTTGTTTAAGAAAACACAAGAAAACATGCCTATTACATAATAGATGGGTGTTACCAAAATTATATTTCATGCAGAACTTATACTATTCTTGTTCAAAGTTCTTATCTACAAAAAACTAGCGGAATCTAAAATAACTCTGAAGGCAACTGTACTCACACTAGATCAGAACTGAATGCTGTAGTTCTCTGGTTTTAGTTTGGACCCTTATTCAGTGGAGTTTATAAAAGAAAACGCAAATAGTTTTGAAGATATACTTTTTATAAAAAAGAATGTACCACTTCGGACAGAGATAAACTTGGTACAAGAATGTGTTATGAGAGACAAAAAGTTAAAACGTTGTTTTAAAGTTGAACAATATAGAATAACTTCGTGGTTGTACGTGTGTGATAAACTACATCGTTTGTTTTGTTTTCCATGTTTAGTATTTTCAAAAAATGAAACTATTTCTTCAGAGTAGACAAAAACGGGCGTTCGAGATTTATCTCACTGATCATCAAGTTCATTTAAAAAATGAATTGTAGCTCTCGGATATTGGCAATATTGATTATTAGATTCTGGCTGTCAAATCAATAAAATTTTGTCCCGTCCCGTCCCGTGCAAAATTTTGTGGCTAGAGTTCATAGCACGAAAGTCTCTTACGAGGCGTTTAATCTTTTTATTTATAATGAAGCCAGTACCTAGTGCGTGGTCTTTAGCAACTATAGAATATAATATTGTTCTGAAGCTATTTTCTTGTGGCATTGTAAATGAATTACTGTTAAACTGGGAATAAGCCACAATTAAAGATAAAAATACGTTTATTGACGTTTCAATTTCCACTTCGGATTTTGAGAACGATTTCCGAAGTGGAAATTGAAACGTCAATAAACGTATTTTTATCTTTAATTGTGACTTATTCCCAGTTTAACAGTAATTAATATAGAATATAATGTGGTGCCTTTTGTCAATGATGCCACTCCCGGTCCATCACGAAACAACATTGGCAGGGAAACAATAATGGCACCGTTTCTATAATTAAATGTCTTAATAGAAGAGCTATGTTACGAGCCGCCACTTTGCAACAGGAAATAATTTTGGCATCGTAGGACCACATCATTGCCCAATATTACGCAATCATGAGAGTTTCGTTCGGAGTATCAATTTTTTTCCACTTTTCCTTGTATTATAATGCGAAGTAGATGGTATTTAGGTTATCTAAGTAGGTGGCTGAAGTATTCTGCTTTCCTTCTCTTTGTAATGTCTAAGAACAGTCGACCTGTATTTGTCATTTTAAGAAATGACATTGTGGTCTTATGCCCGTGTCTTACAGGCGTTTAACACACTTTCGTATTAACATATTCTGTTAGAAATGCACCTGACTTTTTCTTATATAAGATCTGACAAAAATTTTAATTTATTTTCTGACAGTCTCTGTGCATTTTTTTAAACTTTGAGGTACCTACTAAAATAACTAAGTGCTATTATTTTAATATTTTTGCAATGATTTATTAACAATTAAAACGTTTATTTATAGGAGGCAATGGAAATGATGATGATTATGACGTCGAAGAGTGGTGGGAAAATTTAAGAGAGGAATGCAGACTTATGCAGCTCGATTCATTGGAAGCTAAAATAAGGATAGGTGCTGAAGTAGCTATAACAATTGGATCATTTTTATATTTGGTGGCTGCTTTTCGCGAGGCGGGTTTTCTGGGGCTAAGAATGTTTTTTGAGAATCTTGTAAGTTACTTTTTTCTTTTTCTTCAATTTCTATTTTTTAATGTATTTAAATTCAATAATTATCAAACACATTGCGGTCAACGCAATCTAATTTATCTAAATATAACTTCAATTAAACCGTCTCGATAAAAGTAAAGAAAATAATCAAAATTTAGTAGGGTCCTTATATTTTACAAATCACGATACATACTAATTCTTCTTATTTCCTTTGTTCCAAAGTTGGCAATCATAAAGGTTATACATACATATTTCCGAGACTGCTGTTCTAATTAGATGGCCATTGGTGATGTTAAAGTTTTGAATGTCTTCTACTTCTCATCAATCTTCTTCCAATTATCTTTTTTCGCCTTAAAAGTCAGAATAATTGATATTTGTCTTCTTTCATAATAACATCATAATAACTTAATAATACAAGTTCTTAATATTCTGTTATATACCTAGAGCTCAAAAGCTTCTAATTTTTCATATTGTTCGTCTTTAGTGTCCTTAAATTAGATGAAGTATAGATGACTTTAAAATTATATTGAAAAAATTTTTGATTTGCGTTCCTGGAGCGACTTTAGGAAAGTGGGAGTCAAACAAAATAATCGCTACAGAATTCAATGTCTTGATATACTATAACATAGATGATTCACTACTAAAGATAGCATGAAACCATTAAGCTTTATTATAACCATACTTTAGCAATTGTTATTGTTTGTTCGAAATTGAGTACCTTAGAAAGAAATATACTATAATAATACGTCTACTTTATATAATTTAAGATATGTAATTAAAATACGTTAAATTTTTTGTAATAAAAAAATACTTCTAAGTAATAATTTAATATATATTTATATTTCAGAAAACATCTCCATCACGTGTTATGTTTCTGTTTTCTTGTATATTGATGCTATTCATACCTATGCTGCGAATAGCATGTCTGGATGAAATTGAAGATACTATCGCTGTGATGGTAATGTTGACAACTGCTCCGTATTTCTTGTTTTTTTGCAGGTATGCTAATTTATTTTTTAAATTGCAAACATATTTGCCTAAAACATTAACTAAGGATTCTGCCTATCTCTGAACTCTGATATAACACCAGAGTCAAAATTTAGAACTTCCTATATGTACGAGACACACAACTAAAGCCTTGATGGTTAGCGGACTGTATACTTAATTAATTGAAATGAGACTACAAGAAACTTACTGTAGTTACACCTTTATTTAATTTAGATTATTCACCATTCACTTATGATAATTAGACGGCAACAAGCCAGAGCTAATGTACGTTTTTACCTTGTATCAAACACCAACTAAAAATGGCGTTATGCGTAATGATGCACTGGTGCAGAATGTCACTTTTCACTTGCTGGTGGTGGCAGGGAAAAACACTGTCACTTCCGACCGAACGCACCCGAACCTACAAAGCGTCCCAACAATTTTGCATAGGTGTTGGATATTGTTTCCAACACTATACGTTAGTAAAGGTATTAATGTGTAACAACACTATTATAAAACCAGTGGTATGGGTCTTATAATAGGAACTTTGACAGTTGGTAGCGTCCATATTGGTGAAGCTACATCTGTCAAATTGGCTACCTTTTAGACAGTCTGTTTTTAGAAATGACCATGGACGGGTACGATAAAATTGTTTTTTCAAAATGAATGTTCCGTTCGAGCAAAGTTCCACGCACTTCGCCTATTTTGCGGTCGACATAATCGTCCTGCCATACACGCAGGGTGGTAGATAAATTTGAGAGTACTGGTTCAGTACACATCTGTATGAAGATAAAACGCAAGACTTGACAAAAACATTGCCGCCGTCCATGAGAGTGTTCAGAAGAATCCACGGCAGTCTATTTCACGTTGCTCACAAGAACTCGGTCTTTCAGAGACCACATCCTAGCGAATGTTTGCATCGACTTAGGCCTGTGCTCATAAAAAAATTAACTGACCCAGGAGCTGACGGTAAACGACCAAAGACAACGACGTGTGTTTACTGAATGAGCTCTGCAGCAGTTGGAAACTGATCCTAATTTTCATCAAAAAATCATCTTCAGGGGTGAGACTCATGTTTGAATGAATGGATACGTCAAAAAACGAGGTTGTCGAATTTGGACCGATAGCTAATTCAGATGGGATCCAGAAGTGTCCAATGCATCTCAAAAAAGACAATATTTGTTGTGAATTTTGGGGTTGTAGCGTCATCAGTTCATATTTCCGATATTTCCGATGATATCTTTAAACAGTTTATGATTTATGCCGCATATAGCATCAAAGTTCGTGTTCGTCGATCTGTTTATATTTATTTGGTCCGTGAACATCGTATTAGGTCTAGACATATTGTTGTTTATCATTCACATTTTTTTATGTTGGTCAGTCCATCACCGTCAACGGCGAGCGCTAGAGGTCGATGATTACCAACTTTTTTTGGCCTGAATGATATCGACACCAATAAGATGTCAAGAGGACGGCGCAACGTGCCACACACCTCATGGACATTCTGCAAGAGTGATACCTAACTACTTTATATATATATATATATATATATATATATATATATATATATATATATATATATATAAAGTAGTTAGGTATTATTGACTGACACGTTATGTAAAATAAAGTTTTATTTTGAGGTTGCAGTCATTAATAGGGCAGGATAAGTGAAACTCTTTGTTCTTTTATCTAGCTTTCGCAAAATTTATTTGCTTCTTCAGGATATGCTAAAAATATGGTATCAGTAAATACAATGAAATTAGAATTAAAAAACATTGTATAAAACTAATATAAAAACTTACAACATGAGGTTAATCCATTAAATTTTTAAATTGACATTTTAATTTTAAATAAAATTAAAATATTGTACTTACATAAATATATAATTTGAATAAGTTAAGTTTTAATGTTTTCTCAATTTAAAAATTTAATAGATTAACCTCATGTTGTAAGTTTTTATATTAATTTTATACAATGTTTTTTAATTCTAATTTCATTGTATTTACTGATACCATATTTTAGCATATCCTGAAGAATCAAATAAATTTTGCGAAAGCTAGATAAAAGAACAGAGTTTCACTTATCCTGCCCTATTAATGACTGCAACCTCAAAATAAAACTTTATTATATATATATATATATATATATACTCATGGACGAAAATATCGAATATTTTGGAATTTTCCAATTTTTTTGTAGTAACTATAATTTCGAAATACCTTTAGATAGACTGATATTACTCGTATAGGCTGTTGTAATCAATTGTTTTGAAATATTTTATCGTTTATTTTGACGTTTATTCAACGTTTAATGTCATTCGTGCATTTTATCATAAAAAACCTTCTTCGCGTAAAGAAATTTAATTTAATTAAATTTAATTTATTAATTTTAATCAAATATTGTTTTAATTTAACTGAGTTTAAAACAAGTATGCTACCAACTCTACACTGCGATTAATCACAAGCATCACAGATTATAATTTTGTACGAGGTGTAATTTTGTACGAGGAAGGATATACACACAAAGATATTGCACGACGTCTTAGGAGAAATTAATCTACAGTTTCGAATTCTGTAAAAAGGTAGCACGAGACATGATATTTTGTACGAAGTCCGTCAAAAGTACACAACCGCAATTGGTGACCGTTTTTTGGTTCTTAATTCTACACAAAATAGCTCATTGACATCTCGATGCACCTCAGAAATGAGCTACTAAATGTTCGACAAGTTAATTTGAGTTCAAAAACAGTTAGACGAAGATTTAAAAAAGCATACTTAAAGCCTAGATGCCCTGCCAAAGTTCCACGTCTTCTACAAAATCATAAAGCTCGTCGTTTAGAATTTGCAAGAACACATTATTCAGTGGAATATCGACAACTGGAAAAGTGTTCTTTTTACTGACGAGACTAGAATTCTATTATGAAAGTTAGATGTTCGAAACCACGTCTACGGAAGAGTTGGAAAACAATTTGTCACCTGCAAACTCGCCCAGACCGTTAGTTTTGAAAGTGGTGGCATAATACTGGTAATCAGTTGGGAGAGACTTACCACACTTGTAGAAGTGATTGGATGAATGACAGGTGACTCTTACCTTAAAAAAGGCCTGAAAGATCATGTTTTGCCATATGTTGTTACATTGTATATGGGAGATTCATGTTAATGCACCATAATGCTCGACTATATGCCGCTGCCGTAGTGAGTAATTTTCTTCATGAGGTCCAAATTCGAAGATTGGATTGGCCACAATTTAGCCCGGATTTAGATCCAATAGAGATCATGTGAACTCAGTTAAAATAGTGCATACGACAGAGAAATCCCGTTTCAAATACAATAGAGCAGCTTCGGCTTGCTGCACAGGATGAGTGTCCAAAATTTACTTGCAAGTATGCGGAGAAGAATACTAGCAGTAATAAGAGCTATTGGTGGAATACTTGTTACTGATCATGCACTTGTTTCTGTTAAAAAGCCTTTCTAAGAAATTTAAATTTAGAGTAAAATAATTTTATTTATTACCTAACATTAAGCATTATTTTTTCGCAATGTTCTCCGGAGAAAAATTGTTAAATATTGTGTTTTTTATGGGATTAAGCCACAATTATTGGTTGTGATTGTGATGAAAATCACATTTTCAATTAACGAATTTGACGTTTCGATTTCCACTCCGGAAATTGTTCTCAAAAAAGGGTTTTCTTGAGAACGACTAGGAAAGGAATATAAAGATCTGTCTGTTTTTGTGATAATATTTATGAAAATTGTTATATGGGGGTTACAAGTTATGGCTATGGCGAACTTAAAGAAAATATTTTGACAGACATGCTACTTTTGATTATACTTGAAAGTAGCAGCAACTTTGTTATTTAAATGGAACCTCCTATTATAAACGACGAATAACTCAAAAAATATAAAGTTTTGGCTTATGGTACCTTATAAAATTTTTTTCTAGATCTGTCAAAATGTGACCAAAATCATACAAAAACAATTCAAGTTTTTTATCATTATCATTTAAAAACGCTCTAGAATGAATATCAACAACAGTTTTAAAACCAACATAGGCGTAGATATATTATTTGTACGTATTCCAAACTCTTGGACATGTGTGTATATACATATATATATATATATATATATATATATATATATATATATATATATATATATATATATATATATATATATATATATATATATATATTATATTATATACATAAGATGTAGCTCCTTATCTAATAATAATAGTTTTACATATCTAGGAAGGGTCGGTATTGCAGATGAATGAGGAAAGAGATGGATATGCAAGCAGTAGAATTAGAGAGGGTTGAATGAAATAGAAGGACGCGGATGGCGTGGTGTGCGAAAGAAAACTTCCAATGAAACTGAAATGCAAATTCTATACGGCTAATTGCAGCAATGAAAATATTTGGATACTTGGGTAAAGTGATAAAAAATGAAAAAAGAAATAACAGAAGCATTAATTTTTTAGGAAAGTATAAATGTGGCATTCATTAATGACAAGATAAGAGATGATAAGTTAAGATAATTAGGATGCGTGTAAGTTTAAAATCATAATCAGTCAGAAAGAAGTGCTAAGAGTCATGTGCCTGAAAGGAGTACGAGTGGAAGACCGAAGAATAACTGGTGGGAGGTGTTTAAACAAGATAGGTCTGTGAAAGAGATATTAACATATGAAGAAATGTAATCTTGGAGCCAACTCAGGATAGGTATAAAGGCAAGGATAATATAAGGAATAATGAGCCAAAAATTATAAAAACAATTAATATCATTACTTTTTTATTTAAATTTGAATGGCCTTTTTAAAATCATCCCTAAATTATTAATTATGTCTTAATTAAACAACAAATATTCAATCAGCTAAAACTGCGCAAGTGACACCACATGGCAAAAGCCAGTTCAGGAGACTGTCCAGTAATGATCGTACAGGCGACAATATCAGCTGACCAACCATTTGTTGTAAATTGGTAAGGAAGTAGTTGAGTATAAACTTTATGAATTCATTTAAGTTTGAAGTAATCTCGAAAACAACATCTCGGGCAGCTTTGAGAGATACATCTCGACTTCGAGGATTATTATTTACTTCTACGTTGATGTGTATGAGTTCACTTACTGCCTCCACAAGCTTCTCTACAGTGTTGTTAACATCTATACCTATTTGGGCATCGACAGATCTCTTTTCTGCGGGTATAAATGATCGGAAAATGCCATCTAATGCATTTTCGATTTCTATTGAACGTGTTTCCTGCTTCTCTGCTGCGATGCATGCCAGAAGCTAAAAGTTAATAAATAATATAATAACACAAATTTATTTTATTCTTAAAAGTATAACTAACAATTGCAAATATAGGACTTGCCTATTATATAGAGTGTGAACGTTTACGTAACGCACTGTAAATTAGTGTCGATTTTTGCAACTTATTACCTTAAATACCAGTTTTATTAGTATTTAATTACAAATAGTAATAAACAAACATTTGTGTACAGATTGGTGATATTTTCTTTATTGCCGCATACAACGTATTCCAGGCAACTAGCAAGTATTGCAATATTTGAATATAAGAATTGTCCAGAATTTTGTTATCAACCTACTGATAAGAAAGCAGTTAGTTCTGCCAAGAGCTCTAGGCTTTTTATAAATCAATATAGATAACAAATTTTACAATATGAGTTTGTTATTTGCGGCCATTCCAGGAGAAATATAAACATTAATCTTGATCACTCCATTGATTTTGGCTACCAAACCAATAAAATTATGAATAATAAATTTACAGTCAATACCACAGCGATGCCTACATTAAGTAACACTGAATCTTTAACACCCACATCTTACGTTGCTGCTATGAAATCTAGACCCAAGCCTTCCTTTCATAAAAAGAAGCAAGCGATTATTTATCACTCAGAAGAAAACTTAAAACTATTCGACTCTATTAGTAGGTTAGTTACTCCAGCAAAACGTATTATAATTTCGAATGTCTGTCCCTTAATTCCTCATAATCTTTCTTAAAAGCTGGAATTCAAGGAGATGAGTATAGTCATATCCTGTCATTTCGAAGACAAGTATAGATAATTCCACCTACCAAAAATTATGAGCTTCAGACATCACTAGTATATTGACATATACTATATTGAATTATATTCCATACCATACCATACCGTATATTCTTATTTACTGATAGAATGGAATGCTTTATTTGTAACCAAATTGGCCAAACAGGTGCACGTTGTACAAATTGTCAAAACACCAATGTTCCTCAATCTGCCGGTGAACAATCATCGGCAACAAAAACCTCATCAACTCCTACTTTAGAACAATTATCTGGTGAACGTATACAGGGACAAAAAGAGCACTTTTTGGCCCACTTAGCGCACCGGACTCCCACCCTCTTGACTAACTTATATCTAATTCTCAAATTGAAAACTCATGATTGGTGCCTCGTCCTAAAGACTTAACAGAAAAATCACAAAATACGTGAAGGAGAAGTCAATAATGGATCCCACAGATAAATCCAAAATATCAGATCCATCAAATCAAATAATCAAGGATCTTTACACCAACAACCGACAAAGCTTCTCTACTCCACCAGATAATCTCATAGCCTTTCTTGAGAACTACCCGTCAGGTAGTAACCTTATAATAGAAGCAAAGTAAATTACTTTGGACATTAATTCACTTTTATCCGACATATATGCAATTTATCTACACCTAACCACCAGATCACTAAAAAATAAGTTCACAATCTAATATCAAAGAAGCTCAAACAGGAATTACCTTCAGAATTAAAAGACACAGTTAGCCTAGTATCAGAAACATCTCTTACCTAATACTACTGAAGATGATAACCCAACCGAACATTCACAACATTCTGAAAAATCCAATCCCTAAGAACTTTCACACTTGTTCAATGGAATTGCGACGAATTCTTTTGCCGATTAGAAAGAATCCAACAACGTATTCTTCTTCTTCTTAGGGTGCCTGTCCGTTTCGAACGTTGGCGATCATTCTGGCTATGATGATTTTGTTAGTTGCTATACGAAATAGCTGTGTTGAGGTCTTTTTATACCATGCTCTTAGGTTAGCAAGCCAGGATATTCTTCTTCGTCCTGGGGCTCTTTTTCCTTCAATTTTACCCTGCAAAATGCATTGGAGTAGCTCGTATCTGCCTTGATTTCTCATTATATGTCCCAAGTACTCCAGCTTACGGCTCTTCACAATGTTGACCAAATCCGCGGTTGTGTTCATCCTCCGCAGTACTTCTTCATTGGTGACTTTGTCTGTCCATGGTATCTTCAGGATTCTTCTGTATAACCATAATTCAAACGCCTGAAGTTTTGATATAGTTTCTGCCTTCAATGTCCACGTTTCTACTCCATACAGAAGCACTGAGTACACGTAACATTTAAGGAGCCTTATTTTTGTTTTCAGGGTGAGGTCATGGCTTTTGAACACAGAGCTCATAGCCAAGAATGCACTTTTGGCTTTTTCGATGCGACATTTAATCTCTTGGGTATTGTCCCACGACTCATTGATTATAGTTCCCTAGTAATTGTATTGTGAGACACGTTCAATTCTCATTTGGTTCACATAGAGATTTGCTCCAGTTATGTTTTGCTTGCTGATGATCATTAGCTTGGTTTTGCTGGTGTTTATATCCAGTTCATAGGTTCTACTTGTTTCTGTTATTTTGTTCATTAAGTTTTGCAGCCCTTCTATGGTATTGGAAAACACTATTGTATCATCTGCATACCGCAGGTTATTAAGCTTGATTCCATTTATTGAGATGCCTTCATCAATATCTTTTAGGGCCTCTTCAAAAATGTGCTCCGAGTACAGATTAAATATCAGTGGTGAAATTATGCACCCCTGTCTCACTCCTCTTAAGATTTTGACCTGTTCTGTATATTCTCCATCTATTCGGAGTACCGCTGATTGATTATAATACAGATTAGCTATAATTTGTAAGTCTCTTCCATCAACGTATTAGCGACATCAATCCAAATATAATATGCTTACAGGAAATCAATTTTAAACAAAATCATTATATATTGATCTTAGGTGCTATGAAGGATATCATCACGTAAGAACAGAATGCCTTAGAGCAAGTAGAGAAACCTCAATTTTGTCGAAAAATGCGTGTGTTAAACATTTGTCTTTAGTTACAAACCTGGCTGACAAGAAACAATCACAGTATCCATATGGTGCCCTAAAAGAATAACTTCTTCTTCTTCTTCAAGTGCCATCTTCGTTCCGAAGGTTGGCGATCATCAGGGCTATACGTATTTTCGAAACTGCTGACCGAAACAATTCGTTGTTGCTACAACTATACCATTCCCGTAGATTCTTTAGCCAGGAGTTTCGTCTTCTTCCTATGGACCTTTTTCCTGCTATTTTCCCTTGCATAATTATTCGAAGCAGTTCATATCTTTCGCCTCTTGTAATGTGGCCCAAGTATTGCAGTTTTCGTTTTTTGATTGTAAATATGACTTCCTTTTCTTTGTTCATTCTTCTCAAGACCTCGACATTTGTGACTCTCTCGGTCCATGATATTCTCAGGATTCTGCGATACATCCACAGTTCAAATGCCTCTAATTTTTTTGCAGCATTCTATTTGCAGCATATATCCCACCGAGTTACAATCCTACTAAAGCTGAACTAGTAGACTTAATTTTTCAACTTTCAGCACCATTTTTAATTGTCGGAGACTTTATTGCCCGCAATATTGTATAGGGCTTGCAAGCCACGTACGGCAGAGGAAAAGTTGTAGAGAGCGTACTAAACATTACCGATACTTATTTTCTGAACAATGGTTCCAACATTCGTTTCAATATTTCATCAGAAAATTTTTCAGCGATTGACCTAAGTTTACATGCTTCCAAAATATATCCTTCTCAAACACGGAATGTTTTAGATGATCTATATGCTAGTAACCATTTTCCCATCTTCATAACAAATAAAGAAAAATCTCCAGGAACAGCAATAAAGTGGAAGATTTCTAATGCTGACTGGGTAAGTTTCAGAATTAAAGTAGACCGCCAAATGGGACAAATTTTCTTCTCTGGAAATATAGATAATGATGTAGATAATTTTAATAAATGCATTATCTCCGCTGCTAATATGTACGTAGGAAAAGGTATAATAAAAGTATAATAGCTTCTACAAGAAAATTAATACCTTGGTGAAATAAACGTTGTGCAACTGCTGTAAAAGAATATATAACTGCCCTTCATAAGCAACGCCGAAACAAAAGGGACAAAAACCTCAATTGTTTTAAAAAGCTTAGAGCCAAGGCTAGGTATATCTTCAAACAAAATAAGAAACACCTATGGAAGAACTACATTTCCACATTAACTCATAATACTGCCCCTTCTCAAGTCTGGAAGAAAATTAATCAAATGCGGAGAAAATACGCACACAAGAATTCCTGTCAACGGTTTAAAAACAATGTACTCAAAGAAACAAATCCTCCTATAATATATCCTTCCCAATCTTTTAAATTTAACTCTACTCTTAAATATTCTTCCAACTTGCAAAAATTTAGCTGCAGGTCCTGACGACGCCCCCTTAACCTCACAAATTATAATAACATAAATATAATTTAATTAAACATAAATATAAACAATTACATAACCTCACAAATCATATGTCTGTGTTATGTGTTTCCTTCTAAAACATGGCGCGCCTGCTGAAAAACTTCAAAGGCGGCATCTGAGAGTGGACATTCTGATTGTTTATTATTCTGTGATTCAGTGAAGTACAACTTATATTGCCGCGGTAAAGATATGTTCACAATTACAAACTTAATCCAAAAAGCAGTAAATGAACTAACTTATTGGTCAATAGGTTTTGGTATTAATTTCTCTGATAAAAAATCAAAAGTACTCAAATTCAGTCGAAGGACACGTAGCATAATGTGTACCTCAAATTACATTAAAGAGTACTCCGCTCACAGTAGCTAATGAACACAAGATACTAAATTTAATTTTTCATAGTCGACTAACATGGAAACCACAGATTACAAATGTCAAAGCTAATTGCTTAACTGGATTAAATATATTAAAATCTCTAGCAAACCACCACTGGGGAGCTGATGACGACATCCTAATTAAGGTATACAAATCTCTCATTCACTCTCGATTGGATTATGGATGCATTGTATACATGTGAGCATCAAAGACTTATATAATGACTCTTGACATTATTCAGAATACCGCATTACAAATATGTCTTGGAGCTTTCAGATCCAACCCTGCCGAAAACTCTGTGATCTCTGTGAAACAGGTGAACTTCCCCTTTCGCTTCGCAAGCAACAACTTTTTATTACATACTTTGCTAGAGTGTCTTCGAATCAAAACAACCCTATATAGAAGCTAATTTACGCACCCTCTAATTGTGAGCCTAACAATACATACCATACATTACTTCAATTTTTACTTTCCCTTTCACGACTGTCGAATTTTCAATAAAGATATTTATATACATACTGCATTCTGAGGCAATCTTTCCTAGAGCTGGTCAACACAAACTCATATGACGAGATTTTCTACACAGATGCATCTAAAATTGAGACAGGTATCGGATATTCTGTAACAACTGCAAACAGTATCATTCAGAAGTTTTGTCTTCCATCGTCCACCTCTATCCATACAAGAGAGCTGTACACTATACTCCAAGCATTAAAATGTTTATGTAACCAAACTAAATCAAGAACACTGAAATTTTTTGAAATGAGACTACTGATACTGCTGCAATAGAAGCATTTACAACTACATTAGTCATCAAATCCGTTCAACTAGCATCAGATCTAAAGCCACTTTTCAGGTCCCAAATCAAAAAGTTCTGGCAAAGCCAATAGCAGAAATCAACCTCGCAATTATACAAAATACAATCGAAACCTTTTAGCTACCTAATTTAACTAGAAAAGACAAATTAATCGTTCGCAGACCAAGGACGGCAATGTCGTTCATATAAATTTACTTCATGGTAGTGCCATTGCCCCGTTGAGCCGACGCTAACGAGGCGCTGCTAACGCGACGAAATTAACGCTCGTATAACAGAGCCCTAAGAATTGGTCACACACGGTTGACACATGGATACATGATGGCTCGGAGAAATCACCTGTTTGTGAAAAGTGTAGTAAATAATTAACCGCTCAACATATTGTTACACAGTGTGTCAAGTACGAACAAGAAAACAAATACTTTATACAAGGTCTTACAAATATAATCTTCAGCCAATTAGAATTTGTTCAGAGTGTACTAGATTTCCTTCGAGAAACGAATTGGTATTACAAAATTTTGTGTTTTCTTTTTTTTACTTTCTCTTTTATTTTCTTTATTGTACATTATAATGTAATGTAAAGTATATAGTAACAAAATTGACCCAGTGTCAATAAGCTTGTAGTTGAGACACAACAGACTAATTAAAAAAATTGCAAATCTAAAAAAGATTATAGTCGGTAGTATTTTTATTTGCGTGGAAATTTGTTATGGAACGTAAATAGTTATTAGTAAATCATATTTTAGCATCTTGACATATAGTATATAATATAATAAACCAAATAGTAGTAAGTTCGCTCTGATAAACATTACATTTACTTTGCTAGACCCATTAAGAATTTTAGATAAGCTTTTTATTTATATCTTAGTTAGTTAAACCCCGCTTTGACAAACAGGGCATCCGGACAAACAGCATCGTGAAAATTATGTGTATTAGAACACAAAAGTGAAGAATATTAAAGAAAAGTAAAGAAAGAAAATGAGATGTGGTGGATTGATATATGAATGGGACAGTATGGGAGGTGGCATGGATGTTAATAAGAAAAATGAAAAAGGAGAAATAAAATCAAAGAATCCAAACCTTGTCACGACACAATGTTATTTAGTTAAACTTCAGAATATTTGTCTTGATATGACAAAATTAATGTTAGTTAAATTTAACAATAGAGAAGTGAAAATAAACTGCAAAATCAGCTGTGGAATGACACCTCATGACGCGACGGTATAGATAAGAGAATAAATGGCAAAGTGGAAACATGCCTTGTATCACTCAAAAACCGCTGAGGTTCGATTTAAAACGCAACGCATGGTCTATGCTGGACAGAGTTAGAACTAGGGATGGAAAAAACCTACCGGTTATAACCTAAAACCGATTTGTTTACTCCGCAATATTCTTTTCAAAGTAATAGCCGGTAAAAAACTGGATAAGTTACCTCTGGAAAAAGTAATGACTTCAGAGAAAAAATGTGAAAAGTTTTCGCATCCCCGCGCGCTCCGTTCAGAATGCAGACAGAATTCATAATTGATATTGTAAGCATTTTATTGCCTTTCGATGAGGCCACAAATAAGATCTCGGGTTCCCAGTACATTACTGTTAGCCTTATAATCATCCTTATGTCCATCATCAATCTCTTTCTTTAAAAGTCTTTAAAAAACCTATTAATATATTTATATTAAATTATTTATTTAATTTTATTAAATTAAAATGTTCATTCCTGACTTGAATTTTCTGCGCTACATTGTGATTCGGGATTTATTATGGCTCCATCAGGTTGTAAAAAGCTGGTAAAAAGTTGATGTTCATATATCGATTGATTATCTTGGTATCGATATATTCTTTTGTTTGTACCTACATCGATAATATTAATATCGATTCCAATAGAGTATCGCCAACTAAAGTGCAATGTTAGATAATGTAACATTGTAATCTATTGGGTATTGGCTATTGATTAAAAAACCGAACACCGGTTTTTGAAATAACCGGTTTTTTGACCAGGTTAAACTGTCCAGGTAAAACCATAAGTAAAAAAACCGGTATAGCCAAAAACCAGTGTTTTGTCAACAACCGCCATCCCTAGTTAGAACCCAACACTGCAGATGTAACTGCATGATGCTAACTCGATGGATAAAACGAGCATCCCCACTTGAGACAACTACAAACTGTCAAACACTTCACAGGACAGTGACAAGATCATATAATGATAGCAAAGAATATAGAAGCGTCTATATTCTTTGAGGATAGGTCGGACTTCCTAACGGCGACTCCAAAGTCGATAGTATAAATAAATGCAATATACTAGTTAGTGAGACTGTATAACAAAAATTGCTTGTGCTGGAAATTAAAATAAGAAGCAAAAGGAAACGAAAATATCAGGATTATTATTAACAGGAATATTAAAACGTTATTCAGGACAAAAATACTAAAAAAAATGACATGGAACATGAAAGGAAGATTTCTAATACAAAATGAGACACCTTAGGAAAGAAATTTGAAATAAAAAAAGATCTGGTGGTGAGCAAACGAAGTTCAAGAAAAATAAGGGAGATGAGAAAACTGTATAAAGATCAGCAAGAAAATAAGTCGGTCACAATCTTCAAAAGTATAAGGTAGACAAAAAGGAAGCGAATAGCATACTAACAGCAACAAAAGCTAAAGCAGCAACAAAAACTAAGTCCGAAGCGTAAAAACTTTATAAAATCAATAACCAAACATACAGCAAAGAAAGTAAAATATTTTAATAAGATTAGATGAATCTGAGACAAAAATAATAAAATACTATTTTACGAAAACGATGTCAAAAAGCGATGTTAATATTTTGAGAGTTTGTTAAACGAAGAATTTAACAGAAAACCAGTTGAATTTGTCACCAAAATAACAAACGGGGAAGTATCTCAAGCACTTCAAAAAATAAAGATAGGTAAAGCTGTTGGACCAAATAATGTTCCTGGGGAAGTGTATAAAGCGCTAAAAGAGACAGATGCAAGTTGGCTAATAGATTTGTTTACTAGAATCAACAAAGTGGGACAATTGCCAGACAATGAAGAAGCAGTATATTCTGTATCTATTTACACAAACAAAGCAGATGTCTACCGACAATATATAGCGCCATAAAATTATTTGTCAAGTTTTTAAAATATGGGAGACAATAGTTGGTAGATGAACGAATGTAATGTTAATTATAAGGCAATTGATGAAAAAAAAATAGGAGTTAAGAAACAAACATACGAAATCCGAAAATTTAAATAAACAGATGCTTTTGACAGTTTGGAACAGTTGTATTTTGAGTTTCGAAGTTTATAGTTGTCAGTCTGCAAAAGTATTGTAAACAAGTTGTCCAATAAAGTTATTTTAAAGTAGTGTAACATTGGTGATAATAAGTAATTGTTAATGGTTAAGACTAAATCGACTGAAATTTATACAGAAATGGTTACGTCCGGACCCCGCATGGTTTTTTAAAATAAAAGAAGAGGACGAGCTGAATGATAAGTATAGACAACAAGAAGGCGAGAAACGTTGGCAAGGAGAGAAAGAGGAACTTGAGAAACGTAGACAAGAACAGAAAGAGGGAAAGAATAAGCGTAGGGAGGTGAAGGAGAAGCGTAGACAAGAAAAGGAAGAGATGAAGGAAAAGCGTTGGCAAGAAGAGGAAGAGAGGAGTAGAAAGGTAGAGGAAGAACTCATAAATGGTTTATCTCAAATTAATGAAAATTTTCAGTTAGAGGTACGTCAAATTACTATTAGAATAGATAAATTAGAAGAAAAACAAATTGATATAAAAAACGATTTAAAATGTAATTTAGAAAGACAAATAGTTAATTTAGAAAGAAAAATTAATAACCAAGCTTCTTTAATTAATATTGTTTCAGCAACTAATGTCGAATCTGAATTAACAGCTTTTCCACCTTCCATAATCAATCCAGGTATAATTAAAACTAGCAAAATTTTAAAACCACCCACATTCGATGGCCAAACAACATGAGAAACTTATCGTTTTCAATTCGAAACTGCAGCTAGGGCAAATGGCTGGGACTGAGAAAGAAATGGCAGCTTTCTTGTTAATGTCGCTTCGAAGACAGGCAGTATCCATCTTGCAATTTTTTTCCCCAGGATGCATCCAGTTATACCTCTCTCGTTCAAGCTTTAGAAACAAAATATGACCAGCAATATCTAAAGCAGGTTTTCCAACGTCAGCTGAAAGTTCAATTTCAAAAGCATAACCAAAATCTGCAAGAATATCAAGCCGATATTAAAATATTGTTGCATTTGACGTACCCTCAGCCACCTACAGATTTTTCGAAATACATTGGTATACAGGCATTCATAGATGAATGGAGTATGAAGCGAACTCAGCCCAGGAGTATGAAGCGGCGAAAAGCATTTCCAGATCTCGCCCAAAATTAAAGAAATAAGATTTCGAGAAAATGAAGAAATCACGACATCAGATTTCCAACAAAATATTTTATCCCAAATTTTAAACATACTGCAAAATCTTTGGAGATGTTCTAATTGCGGAAGAATGGGACATTTTCAATACAATTGCAAAAGCCGATCCCAAATAAGGAAAGAAGCATTAATAAATGATATCAGAGGTTTGCCTAGATCGGCATCCAGAATCCTATCACATAATCCTATTAGAAATACTAGTAGTTATAGGTCTCTATCAAATCAATTTCCCACAAGCGACCACAGAAGCGAAACTTTGTATTCTGAAGTTGCACATTTGAAGGAGCAACTAGCGTTTAGTAAAAATGAAATAGAAAAGTTAAGAGAACAGTTGTCAGTTTGGAAGAATGAACGATTACAAAAATTCCAGGATACTTTGAACGAATTACAGGTTCAAAGTCAATGTCAGTTTGAAAAAAAAAAAAAGAGAATGTAACCGAAGTCTCCAGAGAACCGCAGTTATAAAGAAAGAAGATAATGATCAAACTAAACAGACAGCCTTCTGAAGGACTTGCAGTTGATATTTTCGGTCCACTTCCGATATTAGAGAGAGGAAACAAGAACTTAATGGTCGCCATGGATTATTTTTCAAAATAGCTTGAAGTTGTGCAGCTTTCTAATCAAGAAGCAGTAGAAGCGTTCATAACACACGTCGTATCAAGACATGGAGTTCTTTTAGAGTTACATTTTGATCAAGGACAAAATTTTAAATCATAATTATGTCAAGAATTAATGAAAATCTTGGGTATTAAGAAAACTTACACAACGCCTCTCCATCCACAATCAGACGGAATGGTCGAAATACATAATATAACTGTTTGTCAATGCCTTTAAATGTTGCAGATAATAAGATTGATATACTTTAATTCCTCTTTTCCTGTTGGCCTATAGAAGTTCCGAACATGAATCAACTGGTTATTCTTCATCTATGATGATCACCGGAAAAGACATGAAGCTTCTTAAGGCCTTATTTTTGAAAGATTGCCATCCGTGCGAAGAAGAACGTTCATCTCTGATGTATATTGAAAATTTGAAAGAAACTTGGAAAAAGTCTACGAGTTTGCTCGTAAAAGTTTGAAACTTTAAAGTAATGAAACCAAGGGCAGGCCTGACATGCATGCTACAAATACAACTTTCGAGAGAGGTGATCCAGTATGATTATACAATCCCACACGTAAAAAACAACTTGAACCGAAATTTCAACGAATCTGGGAAGGTCCGTAAACTATCCTGTAGAAAATAAACGATCTAATCTACCTAATCTAGTTTTCAGCTAGATGTAAACCTAAGGTAGTTCATATCGAGAGATTAGCTCCATACCACTTAACTGATCCACCCTGTTGGCTTCAATCGGTCCCTGATAGTCCAATTATTCGATGAGAATAACTATAAAGGAGAGAGCAGTGCTACGGCAGTTTCATGAGATTTAGCCCACATAGAAGAAGTAGTTCGAAAACATTCAATATGACATGAAATGTCTAGTGAAGTTTGAAACGTCAGAAAATATGTATAAACCGATGTTTGTGACAATTTAGAACAGTTTTATTTTAAGTTTTGAAGTTTATAGTTGTCAGTCTGTAAAAGTATTGTAAACAAGTTGGTGTTCAATAAATTTATTTTTAAACAGTGTAACAATATAGTATTAGCAGGAAATAATAAAAGGGATTTAAAACATAGATTGGAACTGTACAGACAAGCTCCAGAAGAAGAAGGTTTGTATAACAAAAAGGCAAAACAGAATCTAAAACGTTCATTTAAAAATGGAAGTAATTCTACAAATAAGATAACTTTAGACTTTAGTTGATGACACAGTTGTAAATAATAATATTAAGTAACTAGGACCGGTATTAGCATTACATAATATGTCGAAACAGATATAGATGCGAGCACTAGAGTTAGAGCGGCATTGATAAAATTGAAGGAGGCAAATGGGGCGCTGTGTTAGAGAAAGATTCCAATGAAACTGAGAAAAAAAATTAAATTTGTAATTATATAAATTCCACACGTTCTTTGCAACAGTAAGATAGAGAGGCACGCAATTAGCAAGAGGGTGTTTTTTCGTGCATGGATATAATAGAATGTGTGTTTAACCAACGCATGCTAGTGTTATTTTTATAGTAAAATTAAATTATGATAAAAAATTATTTATTTTGTTTCCAGTACAGTAGAGTAGCGGGTAGCAGTCCTCTATGATCCCGGTAGAAGACACGCTGCTACAGGGAGTAGCGTCCGTGCACTACGCTAGCTATTGACTTTCACCTATGCCTAAGCCCTTAGAAGAGGCCAGATCTCCAACCTATCATACCACCCATTTTCAATTCTTACATTTCATCATACACCAGCACTAGCCAGCGTAATATCGAAAGATCTATCCCCATAAATATGACTGACCCGGGCTAGGAAATAGCCCTTAGTTCCTGGGGGCCCAACAGTCCCTGGTCTGATAGTCACCAGACCAGATCAAGGGTAGAAAGTGCAAAGAATCCAGGGCTACCATGGACAATGAACATTGCATATTGCTTCTTATAACGTAAGAACTTTTGCACCTCATGAGCTCATTGAATGACAAAAAGAATTTAACTTTATAAAATGGGATGTTTAAGGACTTTCTGAAATGCGAAGAAAAGGAAAAAACCAAGTAGTTTTCAAATCTGCGCATCTCCTGCATTCAATTTGAGCAAGTGATAAGGCGGTATAGGGTTTATCGTGCACAAGAAACACCGAGATAAAATTATAGAGTGTAAGCTAAAGAGTTGTGTACGTCATATTAAAAGTAAAATATAGATACTTTATTAAAATTATCCAAGGACTGGCCATAGCGATGAAGAAATCAAAAAACTTTCATGAATGCATTTGATACATCATAAACAGAAAAATTACCGTCCAAGATGTCACGAAGTAATTAATAAAGTCATTGTTTTGAGTGATCATTAACTGGTTAGAGCAAAAATATTGATCAACATTAGAAGAGAGAAGAAAACAATGATGGAAGAGAAACATTCTAATAAATGGACAACGATACAATATAGAGTAGTTTATTATAACATTATATCAGAAGAATTTAAAGAAATAGAGCATCTAAATGAACATGAACTAGACATATCATCCAAGGTGGCAATCATCCAAGTATAAACTGCTATTAAAAACGATCAGAGAAAATAAATAAGATAAAGGAAAAACATGAAAGATAAACTTACCCAAGCTACGAGAGATCTTATAAATAAAAGAAGAGAGTTGAAATATAAACATACGGAAAATTTTGTGGTATTTAACTATGGACAGTTAAAGAAAGACACCCCAAAATTAATTCGAAAAGTTATCAGAAATTACAACATCGAACAGATAGCTCGAGCCATTGATGAAAATAAAAGTTTAAAGGTCCCGCCCAAAAAAAACCGATTGAGGGATCGAAAAATATTTGCAAACTTGTAAGTGAAACAAATAAGGAATATTTACTCACAATTGTATAAACAAGAACAAGAATTTCCAGATCTTAATCAGAGGCAAATACCAGAATGTTTCCTAAGCCTAACATCTAGGCTCAGAAGATATCACAGATATCACAAAAGGAGAAATAAAAAAAGCTCTATCGGAAATTAAAATAATTAAATCTCCTAGAGAAAATGAGATAGGCATTAAACAAATAGAAGAAGGAGGGGAAATAATGATAAATTTTTTCGAAAAATATTCAATGCTTGTTTGACAAGAGGCGTAATCCATAATGACATAATGCAATATTAATCATAATACAAAAAAAGGTGACGGTGAAGACAAATAAAACGGCTTGTGAACAAACTATTTAGAATAGCTCGAGACAGAGACAGTTTCGCCATGTTAATCGCCAACGTCAAGGGACTTGATAGGGCACGTTAAGAAGAAGAAGAACAAACTAGATAGTTACCAACCTTACTCCTACAACTAGATAGAACCAAGTGAACAGGCTAGGTTCCACTCCAGATTTGAAACAAATGATCGTCGAAGGGAATGGATGGAATGGACGAGCGAATGGTAAGAGAGGAGTATATATTATATATGAACTAATATAAATGGAGAGGATCTGAACCACCTAAGATTTTTCGATGGCATTGTCTTCTAGCTGATAACTATATCTGAATATCTGATAGAGTTGATAAGACTACAAATATGCCGAAAACACTCTATGAAGCGTCAAAAATAGTTTTATTATATTTGTTAATTAATAAAATCGTTATAAAAAATCTATTATAAAAAACCTAAACCTCATAAAGGAGAGGAGAGGAGAAGAGAGAAAATAAAAGATCTTTTAGTTCAATTCAATTTAGGATCAATTTAGTTATTGAATCCACGAAGTAGATTAACAATTAGATACCTTTAATGTATGAAATAAAATAAGAAATTATAATCAAAAGACTGTAAAAATATTACAATTTCATAAATACATGCAACAAATGCATAAAAATAAATTGGTCATAAAAATTTACGAAATTCAGTGATCAGAAATGAAAGTCGGGGGTTTAGAATATATTATTATAAACTGAGCAAGTGTGCCGGATAGGGATTGAGAAAAGGAAAAGTATAATAGAAATGGCAAGGGATGAACCATAGAGTAATTTAAATAATTTAGTTTAACATATTTATTAGTGTACTTTATCATAAAACGTGTACCGATGAACTGGTGGTATTTTTAGTATGATAATTGGTTTAATATAGAACTACTTACTGCTAACACAAGAACCAAAACTACTTTGGACGCCATTTTCAGTAACACTGAATTTTGTAACTAAGTATTCAATTTTATATTTTCATAACGGTTCAGATAAACGTGAAGAACTAATTCTACAACAAATAATAATAATGATAAATATGCCCGTCTGTCAACTATATCTTGAGTAAGATTTAATTATTAAGAATCCCTTCCATTCTGTGACAGCTCGAGTTATTGTATGAAATTTTTAATCCATTTTCGACATGCATACAAAGATTCCATTTATTTTTGTGTTAAGCATTTGTCATTAATAAGTTTATTTAATGAATTTAGAAATTTACTTTGCAGAAAATGGCGAAATATTAGGTTTTGCTATTTTAAAGCATGTGATCACATTAATAGTTTTTACATAATGGTGTTTGTTTACTGTAACATACCCTTCTTGCTTTTATTAAAATGTTTACATTCGCATTACGTCATTCATCTAAACTGCAATTGTGGCACAATTTTAATTAGTTGTATTTACGTTTAAGAAATTTACTGCAATTTATTATTCTTTAATTGAAAGAAATTCAGAAAATTATTGGACCGCATGAGAATTATAAATTAAATTATTATCAATATGATTGATGATAATAAGCATATGTTATGAGTAGAAACAATGATTAGAAAATTATGCTTTTTTCAGGAGGTACTAAAATAATAAAAGATTTAAATAAATGTTCCCACATCATCCATACCTAGGTGAAAATATCCAAAGCATAAATTTACAAGACCAAAGTACAATGGTATCAATATATTCTAAATACTTGGATTGTGATAGGTCGAAAGAATCACAAATGAACAGCAACCATGAAACACCACTAAATATAGGTACTAACATCGAAAATTAAAAGAGCAAGTCTCTCCTTCTCTTTTATCTCGCAATCCGCTTCTAAACTGTTTAGCTTTCTTCCCCTTTATTTAGGGAAGCGGTTTACATAGGGTTTAGGTTAATTCAAAATTCTCCGCAAACGTAAGCATCTGGTTTGTGTTCTCGTAGATCGTTCCTTGTGTTCGTATTCCGTTATTCTTCATTACTGCCCCTTACAAGAAATTTAAACAGTACTGTTGAAAACGGATCACATGTGTATGCATTTCCCTACAAAAATATGTATATTTAACAAATTTGGAAAATTACTAAAATCATTGAACAAAATTTTTAAAGAAAAAACTTAGGATTTTATTAATTTTAAAGAACTTAAATGTGTGGTGTAATTATAAAAAAATATTAACAACTTACTAATAAGCAGACATAAAATTTTATTAACCTACATATGGTAATGACGCGCTAAAAGAAGTATTCACTTCGGTCAGCACTCCCCAAGCTCCACGAGCGGTTTTTTTAATAAGAGCTTTATTCCGTTTCTTCATTTTGCTCTATTCGTTTTTATCCAGAACTTTGAATTTAGCATAACCACTGGAAATTTTCAATAATGGTATGATGTTCAGGTTAACAAGTCCTTCGCTCTTAAAATTTTTCATGATCATTTGTAATTATATAATCTATAATAGGCTTCCATTACTACACTTTGTAATATTCTTTTAAATTGTATTCACCTCTTCCTATTTATTTCTTTTACATTTGCCGGCATTAATGCCGCATTTTCATCTCCGTCTTTATCAAATTAACCCTATGAGCTATTGTTTTGCTTAAACAAATTTATATTCATTAATTCATTTATACCGTTTAACAAGTAAGAAAATGGCAATAAAATGGCCGAGAAAAAGTAATCAGATAATATAAACGATATTATTCCACGTTCATACAAATATAAGTATAACAAAAATATCAGAGGTCTGAATAAGTTATGTTTTGTTAGGTATTTATCGCTTATTCGTGAGATCTAACAAATAGACTGTTGATGATACTTTATGCAATTGATCTGACTTTAATGAATTTACGATAGAAATATAAACAGAAATCTGTCGCAATACGATCTCAAAAAAGGAAGATAATAAATATTTTGGCATTTCGTGAAAGTGTAGCAGAAAATGTAATACAATGCTATAAAAAGTGTCAGACAAGGCCTTTTGTAGAAATTAGGTATGCTTTAATTAATCTTACTTCTAATGTACATGAAAAAAAAAAAAAGAAATTTTAGATGCAAATTGGAAAATTGCAAAATTAAATTTTTTGTTCTAAAGAAAATCCATCTGATGAGGTTTCGATCCTGAAAATATAAGTAAAAAATAGAGACCATCTTGTATTATAAATTTGTATTTAGGGAATGATTTCTGAAATGGAAAACGAAATGTCAAAATAAACGTATATTTATATAAATAAAATTATGGATATTTAAATATTTCAAAGTCGAAAAGAAGAATAAATATTAGGAAAATATCCTAAGTTATTTTCCAACCGAAAATATGAAGTCCCTTAAGAGAAATAAAATATTAGCAAAATTATTACAAGTTATTTTCGGTTTGAAAATAATTCAAACTCAATAGAGAAATAAAATATTAGAAATATTTCAAAGTCCATGAAAGAGAATAAATAGTAGGAAAATATCGCAAAGTTATTTTACAATCGAAAATATTTCAAAGTCCCTAAAGAGAAATAAAATGTTAGCAAAATTATACTATAAAAATGTTATAAAAATTATTTTCGGTCTGAAAATATCTTACCAAAATTCAGAAAAAGTCGATAAATTAAATACCTGAAAAAATAGAGGAAAAATATGAAATTGTACTAAGGTAAAAATACCATTTGTCGAAAATAAAATTTACTTTCGAAAATATTAATAAAATATAATATATAATAAAATATAATAAAACAATATTTATAAAAATATTTAATATTTCACGAGAAATATCCCAAGTCGAAAAAATGCTGAAATATACATTTTAAACATAAATTAGACTAGGAAGTACGTTAGTAGTAGTAGATGTTGCGCCGGTAGGGGCTGGGAAAATTTTACCGACCGTGGGAAAAAGCGGCATCCTTTGATGTTTGAATTTTACCGACCGTGGGAAAAAGTGGCATCCTTTGATGTTTGCACCTGTTCAGATGTTCGAGTGACGTCACGCTCACTGACAAGTCGAGTCATTTCGTTTCTTTCGTCTTCTTCTTTTCGTCAGCTGATCTGTTTTTCGTCCCATATCACCTTCTTTTATTTACTAATTGAACGTCCACTGCTTGACAGGAGAACCAAATATTTTATACAATGCTACATATAAGCTTGCATTCTTTCGTCTAGTACTCGACGCATATTTTTCGCCCACTACTCTACATAGGTCTACGATTCTTTCCTCCAGTGCTGTACATAGGTCTACGATTATTTCCTCAAATGCTCTATATAGGTCTACGATTCTTTTGTTCACGGCTAGACACAGGTCTTATCGCTAATCATCATCATAGGACACCAATGCCCAAATTAGATTAAGTCTCGCTAGGGATGTACGTTATATGGGTCAGCCAGTCTTTACATTCTAAAACGACTGGAAATAATTCAAAATATTTCCCTAAGACTCTGTTTGGGTGCAATGTGTTCAACGACTATGAAACCACTTCGGATTGAAGCTCTAGACCACCATTATTTTTACGGAGGGAATGGCTAGCAGAAAAATTTATTATTAAGTCTTTTTGTAAAAACCGTACTCTGTTAGATAAAATAGCCTTATTAAATAACCACGATTTAACTAACACGAACTGGTCAAAAAAACCTTCTCCTCCAAATTTGAAATACAAAGAGAGGAACTTATTCATAGTTTAATATTGCAAAAATTATACCCCCCTTTCAATCTACTTTATTTGATATCATTAAATATGTACAAGGTATATAAAATTATTCTTAAGTTTATTAAAATATGTAACTTAAAACTTTAGTATAGGTATGTAGGTGTTAAGCTCGTTACCTCTGTTTAATCACCAAGTATTTTACCTTTTTACCTATACTTTCCGTGGTCTACACTTTGTGTCTGTGAGTCACCTTGAATGACTTCTAGGTGCGAAAAGTAATCCTAGTTCCTCTCCCATTGTAATTCTTCTTTTAATTTCCAGAATTGTAGTGTATTTAGTTTAGTTAGATTAGGTTATTAAGTGAACGTTATTACACATTTGTTGCTGGCTAGATGGGCACTTAGCCCGATTGTCATTAAAAAAAAAAGTCTCGCTAGAGAACTTAGAAATATCCTGAAATAAAAGGATAGCGGTTAGGTGCAATAATATGCAGAGTTTCTGGAAACTAAATCAACCAGAAGGTCTCTAATGCCAAGAAGGCGGGTTCTGCCTGTTCAGACCAGAACGAATTTATGGCCATCGTGCACCTATACTTATATGAAATTAAGTAGGTCAAGTGCTTCATGGCGCTCTGTCATTGGAGCTTGCACGACAGCCAATGCTCAATTTCGGAGAATACTATTGGCTGCAATTAGGTTGCAATTCGACCAATCGTAAAGACGGAATCGAAATCCAATCTCGGGCAATACCATTGGTTGCAATTATAGTTGTCATTTGATCAATCGTAAAGCCGGAATTGAGCTATTGGCGACAGAAGCATCGAAAGAAGCCCTATAAAGAAAAGACAAAAAATCTAATAAACCTTACTGGAGGAAAACAGACATTGAACAAATAATTACTCAAAAGAAAGAAAAGTACAATGAAGAAAAAATACAAATGAAGGAAAAGCACAGATATGAACTAAGAGTAGAAGAGTAGAAGCAAATGAATAAAAGAGTTAAACAAGAAGTATTCAAAGAGAAGAACAGTGAGTGGCAAAATCATGTAACTATATAAATAACCACGTTGGAGGTATTAACAGCTCTGGAGCAGAACATTTAATGAACATGTAAAGGATAAATTTAGGTTTCGAACAGGTAGCAAGAGCTGTTAAAGGAACAAAACAATTACTAGAATTGCTCCAAAAACTTTTCAAAAGATGCCTAAACGGAGAGGATGTTCCAGAAAAATAGAGTCAGTTATATTTCTCCTATCCAGCAAAAAGTACAAAAGCCGACCCATGGACTCTGTCGGCATAGCAGTAATGCAAAGGGTAAGAATAATTTAGTCTATAATTTTGAAGAAATTTATCAAGGAAGACACTAATAAACAACCGGAAGAACAAGCAGGATTTCGGGCAAGGTCTACTATAACTACTAGTTAGATATCATAAAATATCATCAATATTTTCAGATATTGATGATATTTTATGATATCTAACTAGTAGTTATAGTAGTAGTTTCAGAATCAATAAAGTGCAGATATCATAAAAGATTTTAAAATCAGTCGAAATATATTGAAAATATCAAATATTAAAAATATCATAAAGTAATCAAACATCATATCAGATATCAAATAAATTAAAAAAAAATAAAAAATCAAAATCTGCAAAAAATATTAATTAAAATTAAATAATATGAACAATAAATTATTCACTTTTTATAATAAAAGATTTTAAATATTAAATTCTATCACATAACTAATTTCAGTCTCTTCACTCTCTTATATTAGTAGATAAACTTTCTTAACGTGAAAGTAACATCACCTGTCTTGGTTGCTGGGTCTGGAACAAACGTAGACCTTCTTCTTCTTCGGGTTCCTTCTCCTAGCGGAGGTTGGAAATCATCATCGCTATTTTAACTTTGTTGGCCGCATTTCTGAATAATTCTAATGAGCTGCAGCCGAACCACTCTCTCAAATTTCTTAGCCAGGACATTTTGCGTCGTCCTGGGTTTCTCTTCCCTTGTATCTTCCCTTGCATAATCAACCTCAGTAATACGTACTTCTCACCCCTCATTAAATGTCCCAGATATTGAATCTTTCTAATTTTAACAGTTTTTATGACTTCACATTCTTTCTTCGTTCTTTGTAACACTTCTATATTAGTTACTTTTTCAATCCACGATATTTTATGCATTCTCCTGTAGCACCACATCTCAAAGGAGTTTAATTTTTTGATTTCAGACTGCTTTATTGTCCACGCTTCCATGCCATGTAGTAAAGTAGAGAAGACGTAACAACGTAGCATTCTTGTGCGAATCTCTAGATTAAGGTTACGGTTGCAAAGTAATTTCTTCAATTTTATGAACGTGTTTCTTGCCATTTCTATTCTAGATCTGATCTCCTTTACTTGATCTCCATCTTCGGTTAGCCACGTTCCTAAATATTTATATGTTTTTACTCTTTCTGTCGTTGTATTATTGATGATCAGGTTATTTACATTTTGTGGTTTTTTTGAGAATATCATTGATTTCGTTTTCTTGAGATTCATTTGCAGTCCGTAACTTTCACATGCATTGTATACATGTTGTATTATGTACTGTAGATCTTCCATGTCACTTGCAAATATGACAGTATCGTCGGCATATCTAATATTATTAATGCTATTTCTGTTGACATAAATACCTTCCACGATATCCAATAAAGCCTCTTGAAAACTCACTTCACTGTAGACGTTGAATAAGAGTGGTGAAAGGATACACCCTTGTCGAACTCCTCTAAGTATACTTACTTCCTCTGTCAGTTCTCCTTCGACTCTTACTCTTGCTTTCTGGTTTTGATACAGATTCGATATAATTTGTAGATCTCTACTATCAATGTTTTTAGTCTTAAGAATACTTAAAAGCTTCTCATGTTGAACTCTATCAAAAGCTTTCTTGAAATCTATAAAGCAAGCATATATGTCCTGATTCATATCCAGGCATCGTTGTGTCAGAACATGGACTCCAAATAATGCTTCTCTAGTTCCTAGACCCTTTCTGAAACCCATCTGTGAATCACTTATTTCTTGTTCTAATTTCATGTGGATTCTGTTATGTATGATTTTAAGGAAGGTTTTCAATGTGTGGCTCATTAACGCAATTGTTCGATAGTCATTGCAATCTTTAGCATTTGTGACTTTTGGAATCGTCACAAAAGTTGAGAGAAGCCACTCTTTGGGTATGTGTCCCGTCTTGTATATGGAGTTAAAAAGGTCTACCAAGACATCAATATTATCTTCATTAATTATCTTTAATAGTTCAATTGGTAGTTCATCGGGTCCTGGAGCTTTTCTGCCTTTTGTGTGTTTTATAGCATACATAACTTCCTCTTTCATTATTTCTGGTCCCGTGGTTTCTCCGTTAACTTCTAATAATTGTTCTACTTTTTGATCATAAAATAGTTGTTCAATGTATTCTTTCCATCTACGTAGTTTGTCTTGCGTTTCAGTTATAGTGGTACCATCTGCATTTTTTAATATCCCGATTGGTTTGTTACAATTTCCTGAAATCATTTCTTTAACCTTCTTATGGGTGTTGAAAGTGTCATACCTTGCCTCGCATTCCTCGATTTCTTGACATTTAATGGACATCCATGTTTCCTTAGCTTGTATTATTTTCTGTTTTATTTGTTTATTAATTTCTTGATATTTAATTTTATCTTTGTTTTTATGTGTTCTTCTATAAAAACGTAGACCGTCCTAACGCAAAACGGAAAATAAAACAAATTTAAAAAGTGTGCCTTTTTATACGCACAAAAAAATTGCCTGAACAAAATACCGTTCCCAATTAATACCGTTCCCGATTTTGGCGGTATTTCGGTAAACATTTTAGAGGGATTATAATCAGCGTTTAAAATTACATAATTTTTTCCTACCTACTTTCAGTGAAATCTCTAAGTAGGTACATCTACCATATTATAGGGGAGACAATGAAGCGCTAAAAAGCACTAAACCTACCAATTTTCCGAAGCAAAATGAATCGTTATGCAATTTTTTGCATTCGATTCGGAGAAGTTACAGAAAAGTTTTTGAATAAATTTTATTACTTATTTATTTTTTATTATTAAATTTTATTATTTGGATGTTTGCGAGGTTGCTGAACACGAACATGTTAACAAATATGATCCTCGAGATACTTGGCGCTCATAGGGGAACTCATCTCCTGGACTTTCATCATTTTGTCTTTACAACCCTGTGTGGGTCCTAGCCTCCCCAAGAATTCTCTTCCAGTCATCCCTATCCATCGCCTTCCTCCGCCAAGCACGTATTTCCATATTTCTCATATCTTGGTCTATGTTATCTAGGAATCTTGTTCTGGGTCTTCCTCTTCTTCTTTGACCAATAGGTCTATCAAGGAGCGTTTTCTAGCTGGATCGGTTTGCTCCATCCGCATTACATGGCCTACCCACCTCAGACGTCCTATCTTAATGTGTTTTACGATATCTGGTTCCTGGTATATTCTATAGAGTTCGAAGTTGTATGGTCTTCTCCAGACACCATTTTCATTTACCGCTCCATAGATTCGCCTCAGTATTTTTTTTTTTCGAAAAATAACCTAACCTAACCTAACATGTTTTCATTGCTTTTTGTTAAAGTCCAGATTTCTGAACCGTATGTTAGAACTGGGCGTATTATTGTTTTGTAGAGTTTTACTTTTGTATTCTGTAGATTTAAAAAGGAGATTAAGCCCAAAATAGCATCTATTAGTCGTGCAAATTCTGCGGTTTATCTCTACGGTAAAGTATTAGTTAGTATTGACGAGCATTCCCGGTATACAAATTTGTTAACTGCTTCGATGACGTCGTTTTCTATAACAAGTGGCCGTCGTATTTGTGGGTGTGGACCTATTTTCATGTATTTCGTTTTATTAATGTTTATTATTAAACCCATTTTTGTAGCCGCTTCCTTTAGTGCTACATACGCCTCTCGTGCTGCGTTTTCCGTTCTCCCAACAATATTGATATCATCAGCATATGCTAGGATTTGCACAGATTTGTTATATATTGAACCGGTAGTTGTGATATATGACGTACGTATTACTTTTTCCAGAGCTAGATTGAATAATATACAGGAGAGTGGGTCTTCCTGGCGTAGCCCGTCATTTGTATTAAAAGGTTCAGAGAGTTCCCCCTGGATTCGTACTCTGCATTCAACTTTTTCAAGGGTTAGTTTGGTTAGACTTACCAACTGATTTGGTACTCCTAGTCTATCATTGCTCTAAATAATTCTCTTCTATTTACAGAGTCGTAGGCTGCCTTGTAGCCTATAAATATGTGGTGCGTGTCTACACCGTATTCCTGTGTTTTCTTTAGAATTTGTCTCAGGGCTGAAGGTCCAGTCTCTCCTGGACTTTTATGTTATTTTTATTCTAAATCAGTCGACAGTCATTCCTTGAGGGGTTTCGAGGTCGCCGAATACGAATCTCGTTGATAAATGACCTCAGAATACCTCATTAAATTTTATTTCACCACACTTAAAAAAAATAGTCAAAACATTTTTTAAATAGGGGGCTTTTAAGCTGTTGGCAGCACTGATGAAATGCCAAGTGATATATGTGCTCTTATACTTATTCTAGCACATGCACTAGTCCAAAGATATCCTTCAAAATACATAGTTAAAGTACAGTTTTTTCTTCTCGCTATGTTTTGAATTATTATTAAAATCACAATTTTTGATATAAAAATGTGGATTTAGAAGGAATGGCTTGATTTGTAACTTGGCATGTAAACATTGACAGGGCTCTTTTGCACGAATATGGAGAACTATGAATACGGAGAACTATCAAGAAAATCAATTATCTGATACAGAAGAAGATGAGGAAGAAATAAATTTGAATGATACTATTATTCGTTAATCATCTTTTTTTACTTAATAAAAAAATATTTGTATTTATATTCAAGAAATCAGAGTAGATATTCTATACCAAATCTGGTGCAAATTAGGGTGGGGGAAACCGGTTAAACCGGTTATTTGACCTAGACATTGATCTTGACTTTGACCTTAATCTTGATCTTGGGAACGATCTATGTATACCTCAAATAAATTGTAATACACTAGTTTTAACATTAGTATTAGTTATTATAACTCTAACGTACCTATCCTACCCCACCTTGTATAACATGATAATGATCTATGTGTACCTCAAATAGTTAATAATATAGTTGAATTTCGAGGTTTAAATTCAGAAGAAAAACATCTTATAGAGAAGCATAAAGATGAGATCATTAAATTACATTACAAAACATAAAATTATATACATAATTATAAATCTACTGTATATAATTTGAAATAACTTATAAATATATTAGAAATTATTATTTTTCTCACTTGAAATCACCCAATATGAATTCATCAACTCATCTACCGTTTGTCTCGAAACCTCATAGGTACGTTGGCGTATCACCCTATTTTCAGATAAATGACCGGAGAAATATATGAATTGCATACATTTTAATTGCAACTGCTTTCAAGAATAATTGCTCACCTACTGGGAAGATGGAACTTCGTAATTAAGATCATTTTTCAATCGGATTCTACGATATAGGGCATATATTTTTATTTTAAAAAACTATGGTATGGGTATATAAATGTGAAATGTATCTCTTTGATATTAGTCTATTCTTAGAATTTACACCAAAAATGTCAAAAAATATTAAACTTCAACAAAATGTGTACCCTAAAAATCAAGAACATCAAGAACGAAAAAGTTTCCAGTGAATTGGAAAAATTGCTGACCACGCCAAAGCCTGTCTTTCTTATTATCTATAATTATTGAGAATAAGCCAACAATAATAAATGGATATGAAAAAGTATTAGTTTGTGGAATTAAAAAAATAATTCTTTTGATTTATACGTTTTATTCACTTTGTACAGATTTTCATTATAGTATGCAAACCATTCTGAGAAAATAGGATTTTTGCACCAGTTTTGGTATAGAATATCTACTAAAATCATAAATTAACTTTCGCTTTCATAAAAAATTTAAGTAACAAATTAAAATAAAACTTTAGGAGACGAGATTCACTTGGAGACCATCACCGTCGTTAATTCGTGTTCAGCAATCATAAAAACCCTCCTAATAATGACTTTTGGTTGATTTCGAATAAAATAACATAAAACTCCAAGAAACTAGGTTCACCCTGGGCACCAGGTAGCTCGAGGACCATCGTCGTTATCATATTCGTGTTCAACGAACTCGAAAACTCCCGAGTAGCAAAATTGAACTCATTCCCGTCGAGATTTTCCAAGTTAAAAATTTTTCATTTTCTATGCACTTCGAAAATGCATTTTCCTTGCGCACAAAATGAAATTTTCATTTTACCACCATGGATTTGTTTACAAACGTTCCTGACACTTTCCCAAATCGAATGCAAAAAGTTGCATAACGATTCATTTTGCTGTGGAAAATTGGTAGACTTAGTAATTCGTTTACTCGCCTAACAGTAACTAAACTCACCTAAAATAAAATGACGAAATGAGTACAAAAATGAGGGTAATTTATATGGGTAAATTGTTGATGCATAGTCGAATATAAATATTTCCAGCATCGCTCTGAACGGCTTGATTAAGCATGGGTATACAGTTTACTTTAATTGCTATCGACATTTAACTTCATCTTTCTTCACTAGAAGTAATTAGTAGCGTATTCTGGTAATTATTTTCCTATAATTGCCATACTAGTCGGTGCGTTTTGATTTGGTTTGATTCTTCCTACAAACTCTCTCTGATGACGGGTAGACCCAGAAACACGTGTTAGTGAATGGTAAGAGACTCAAATTAAATCGAAACGCAACCGTTTACATATATGTATTTATTGTGTTATCGTCCTTACTCGACGAAATGAGTACAAAAATTATGGTAATTTATATGGATAAATTGTTGATTCATAGTGGAATATAAATATTTCCAGCATCGCTTGATTAAGCTTGAGTATACAGTTTACTTTAATTTCTATCGACATTTAACTTCATAATTATTTTAAATTTTGTTATAATGTATTAATTTCTATTTTTAATACTTGCTGGGAAGGCTGTATGCATGGTATTGTGATTCTCGTTTCGAATCACATTTTTTTTTTAAGAAGATAAGTGTTAATAAATTTATCTACACTAAAAACGCATTTTTATCAAGTAATTTTGATTGTATCGTACAATAATTTAATGATTTCCTTTTAACTTTTATGTTTTAATTTCAATTTTCATTCAAGTATCTATTGGTGTTTGTGGATTTTTTTCGTATATTCTAATTTCATATCTAGTATCCTTTTTTGAGAATAACATTGAGAAAGATTAGTGACCTATTATATTCTTTCTCCATGATAAACTTCACCAATTTTTTGATCGTTGACATACATGAGAAATTTTTCCAATGACTAGTTCAACATATAATCCAAACAGTTTACATTCCATTATGTTAAACTCACAGTTTAGTAGTTATTCTATCTTGTAATTATTTAACTTTAAACGGGACATGCACATGAGTTAGTTCACCAGGTAAAATAATTTTTTTGTGCCCAATGGCGTATTATTATATAAAAATATGAATATTCTTGTATTCATATAAATATAATTTTTAAACCTTTCTAGGGGTTTCAAAACTGTTGGTCCGTTCGTAGTGATGATATACAGAATGGTAATGGGAGATCTAATTCGATTTGCGACAATATATTTGGTTTTTGTTATGGGATTCTCTCAAGGTAAGTATATCGCATATTTCAATAACCTTTTAGTATATAAATTTTATTTAGCGAATAATGTAGGAAGAATATTTACAATGGTCTCTAAACAATTAATAAAAGTATTTGTGTACTGATGAGTCAATATTGTATTTCACATTCAGATGGATGATCTCGTCTACGGAGAGAGCCCAGCCAACGGCATTTTAAAAAAATTATGGATTTTACTATACCATTCAGAGGTGGGTGGAATAGTTTTTCCATTTGGTTATCCTACCGATTATTGTGCCATTTTCTAAAAATACAGGACAATATTTTTTAAGAGACTATAATGTCCTGGTTTACCGTTCTCGCATTTAATGAAATTCCCAAAGAACGCAAAGTTCAGATAATTAATTGGCCTGCATGTTCTCCAAATATGACTCCTACAGGGCATGTTAGTTAGACTCTCGTTATTCAACGGAAAGATTGAGGGAAAAGAAAAATTGGAAGATCCGCAACCGTTTGTGCAATTACAAGATATCATCTTCAACAGCTTCTGTAGTGTAGGCAAACTTCACATTCTTACTGGTTGTAGAGTTTCTTCATCATTGAACTACCTTCAATTAATTATATTCTTATTTCCCAGCATAACTGGCTTTGTAAGTATATTCTTTTAATATGCTCATTGAGAGCACCAACTGTTGGCACAAACGAAGATAATTTAACAGCAGTATCCTTTTTAGTACCTCATTAACTGTAGAATCAATGAATAATCTTCAATTTTATTCAATTTATTCACGTGAGTATCCTTAGCTATATAATAATAAAAGTGTGCAGTACCCGTTAGCTTACATAATGTCGTCTATCTTGGAAATGCTATCATAAAATACTGAGCCTTTCCTAGTAAGTCAGAGCGTTTTCCTTAAAAATCGACAATTTTTTTCCTTTTGTTAAAAAAAGCTGTCATCCCATCACAGCCAGTGAAAAAACGTACAAAAAGTATTAGTTTTGCATAATTTGGATAATCTGCCTCAAAAATTTTTGAATAATACACCAAGTGAAAGCATTTCGCCTTCCAAATTTAAGAAAATAAAATTCTTTGTAAGCTGTCAAAATTACTAAAATGACATCGACATAATTTGCTACTACAATCGTTTGTAAATTCGACTCACTTGTAGGAGCTAGCTCAAAGATCAATTCATCAGTTTCTTCTTCACCTTGATGGCACTTAAGATATAAAACAACTTTTGTTCTTGTATTTGACAGAAATTTATCTTGGGTAACGCATACTTGCATTTCCCTTCCACTACTGTATTATTGTCATTTTCATAATCGTCAAAAGAACACTTACGTTGTTACCTTCGTTATTAGCAAAGTGTCTTTTAACATAATTAACGTATTCTTTAAAAACACATTCATACGTACAATTTGAAGGCCACTTGACTCGGTACAGCAACGTATCTTCAGAAATTACGTAACGAGAAGATTCTTTGACTAAGGTAATGTCAAGCTATGGAAATAAAGGATATAGTGTTGATTTCGTTGACTTTCTCGTACCAACGTCATCGAATAACAAAAGTGGGTAAGGACCTTTGGATATTTGAGAGCTCCAAAATACGTATATTTTTCACGCTCCAAAATTTGCTCCCAACAATCAGTTAATTTTCCAGTTAATATCAAAATACTTTGATATATGTATACATAGTCATTTGTAAGGTAATTTTAAGGGCTACAAGGTTAGGTTCATTAGAACTCCTCAATTTTGAAAAATTAAGGTTTGGAGCACTCGAAACATGTGGTGTTCGCACCAGGACATACATTTTAATGAGTGATATCTCCATCGTTTTTACGATATAGAAGTTTATAAATAACGAGAGTATTTATTGAAAAAAGTAATTCATTTTTGTATATCATTTTTTACGTATATTTTATAACTTTTAAGATATTTTGAAAAATTGAACAATTTAAAAAAAAATTAAAAAAAAATGATACCATGTAATATAACTTTTTCGCAAATAATGCACTTTAAATCAGTCAAACATTGACATAGTAGGGCGAAGCAGGCGAGATGTTGAGCAATATCTCCTAGAATTGGAAACAGCGGCGAAACAGGTCGGTCTAGTCATCAACGAAGACAAAACCAAGTACACGTTGGTTACAAAGGATCCGATAGCAAATGAGGAACGAGAAACAGTCTTTGGAAGTCATACCTTTGGACGTGTTGACAACTTCACATACCTTGGGTCGCTATTGACTGCTACCAATAAAACAAGCGAAGAAATCAAAAGACGAATAAATCTTACAAATAGGGCATACTATGGACTCCAACAGCATTTCCACTCAAGAAACATTCAAAGAAAAACTAAAATTATTATATACAAAACAGTGCTGAGGCCGGTCCTCACATATGGAGCAGAAACATGGACTCTAACGCAGAAAGATGAAAGACTTTTGGGAATATTTGAGCGTAAAATACTCCGCAAAATATTTGGAGCTGTAAACGACCAAGGGCAGTGGCGCAGAAGATATAATTTTGAATTGTATCAGCTCTTTGATGAGCCAGATGTCATAACGTTCATTAAAATACAGCGACTTAGATGGGCTGGACACATAATATGAATGCCAGAAAATACCATTGCTAAAAAGCTAACCACAGGAACACCTGTAGGAAAAAGAAGCAAAGGCCGACCGCGAATTAGGTGGTTAGATGGAGTAGAAACCGACTTACGAATATTAAAAATCAGAAGATGGCAACATGTTGCCAAAAATCGAACAGAATGGCGACGAATCTTAGAGCAGGCCAAGATCCACAGAGGTTTGTCGAGCCAAAGATGATGATGATGAAATCAGTCAAACTCCTAGATATAATGGTGAAGACTAAAATAAAATGTAATATAGAAGGAAAATGATTAATTTTGATTCTGCTGGATATTAGGTTAATTATACTGCCCTTTTTTCCTTAAAATATTCGAAGATTTCATATTTTATGAGCTTTAACTTTCTTAGTTTACATGCAAATGCCTTTTTGTATCGCTCATTTTAAAGTTGTTTCATGGACTATAAAAAACGTTAATATCATTACCTCCGAAAAATCGTCCCTTTTCTTACAATTTACGTTCAATCTTGATCCAAATATTCCCAAAAAAATGTCTTCTTTTACCATATCTTACTTTGTGTTGTATCTAGAATATTTTGTAAAAAATAAATCTCATTCCTCTTTTATAAGCTTCATTCTTGTTTTGCATACTTTTTCGATCAAAGGCATATTTTTAAGTTATTCATAAAAACCCGTTAAAAACCGTGGCTTATATAAAGTTTACATAGGCCTGAGGACACCTTACACAATTGGACACTAAAATTAAAAATATTATTTCTTATATTATGAAAAGAAAAATAGAAATTCCAAATTTTTTTTTTTTGTAAATATATGTGAACATTTATATTTTGTAGCAATAATTGAATTTATATTTTGTAAAAGTTTATTTATTTTTGTAAATATTAAGAATAATCTCTTAATTAATATTTTATAAAACATTGGAGGTCATTTAGATGATACAACAATTTTAATTTCAAAATATTGAAATATTTTTCACTTCAATTAAGTGTATATGCCAAAAAAAGAGAATAAAAGTTAATAAAGATAAGAGTAAATAAATTAATTTTGTCATTTTAGCTTACTACATAATTTTTCTTTCCTTTGATAATCCGTTGACACCAGAAGATGTTGATGATTCCGCCACAAATCCAATATCCACGCCTATGGAGTCAATTATGGCTATGTTTTTAATGTCTTTAACCAATTTTGGAGACTATTATGATGCCTTTGCAAGGACAGAGCATGAGTATGAAGCGAAGGTATGACTGATGACATTAATTAACATATAACATATACATTTATCAAAAAAGAATATCTTAAGTCCAGCCAATAAATAAAATAATATATAGAATACCCTACACTATATAAAGTTTGGAAAAACAAACGAAAATTAAAAACTCTAATTTATGAGAACCATTTTAGAACCCCCTCACACTGACATTTTTTACATTTATTTTTTTGTTTCCTTTTGTATAAATAAGTTGGTGTTTTCTTTCTGTTAAATAAATATCAATAATGATAATATCTATAAACATATATAGAAATAGTTTGTACAGTTAAACCTCATCTTCTTATTCAAAACTTTTAATGTTAAAGTAATTAGTGTTTGTATTACATTTTTTTTTGTTTGATCCACATAGCCTTTCCTCGGAGTATGTAACAGTATATTTAGCATTTCTTAAATGACATTTAGACTTTCATAGAATAAATAAAAATAAATAATATAAAATGCCAAATAATATACTCAATGAGAAACAAATAACTTAAAAAAGACTGGAAAGCATAGAAAAATTTGAACAATAAGCACTACGACTTGCAAATAAGAAACTATTTTTTGGTTCCAGAATGTGAATGACACCTTTGCAATCTGGAGCCATGAAAATGACCTTACAAATTTCTTAAATTTGTACAACGTATTAAAAATATTATCCAAGTCCATCTATAAATTAATACGTCTCAGTCCATCTTTAAATTATTGAAGATGGCAAAAGGAAGTCTAAGATAGTTAAATATGAAATAAAACCGTTGTGTGCTAAATTAATTAACTTCTTCTGCTTCTTCCTTCTTCTATGTAGACTGTAAAGCCTTTTTCAATAATAACCTCCTAAATTGTTTAAATTATCGCACCATCTTTTTCTTGGTCTGCCAATAGTTCTTTGTTCATTTGGTGACTTACCTGTGCTCTTCGTACTATCCTATCCTCTGCCATTCTACCAATGTGTTCATTCTACTCCTGTTTCCGTTTTGTCACCCATACATTTATGTCTTCTCTATTGTATGCTCTTCTTATGTTTTCGCTTCTCTCCCTATCCAACTGTTTAAAGTTTGGAAGACTTTTCCCTGATATTCGTCGGAGTACTCTGTTGTTTCTAGTAGTCGTCTCGTTTTAGATGTGTCAGGTCTTGTCTCCCGCGTGTATGTTAATATAGGTCTAATTACTGCTTTATAGATTCTTGTTTTTTTGTCTTGTCTTAGGTGTTTGTCCTTCCGGATTGTGTCATTAAGAGATCCCGCCGTTTTACTTGCTTTAAAACTTTGTTGTCGTACTTCTTCTTCAACATCTCCGTAACTAGTTATATCTATTTACAGATATCTAAACATTGATTCTTGCTTTATTATTTTCAAATCAATTTCGATTTTACATCGTATTGGGTATTTAGATTTTGTCATATATTTAGTTTTTTCATACATAATATTGTATTTCTTGGCTATTGTATTGAAGATGTGTATTAATCTTTGGAGGTCGTCTTCTGTCTCGGCGATTAATGCGACGTCGTCCAAATAACATAATGTTTGGATTTCTTTGTTTATCATTCTGTAACCATGACCTTTACGTACTGCTTGTATTATTTCGTCCATTATTATATTAAATAGAAGTTGGCTTAACAAGTTACCTTGTCTGACTACTAGTTTTCCATTTATCTTTGCCTGTATTCAATTATGTAAGTAGATGTAGATGTAGAAGTAGACGAAAATACAAATCCCATCCCCATTAAGAGAGGAGTGAGACAAGGAGACGTAATATCGCCAAAGCTTTTCAACCTAGCCCTAGAAGACGTCTTCAAAACTACAAATTGGTCAACCTATGGCATTAACGTTAATGGCAACAAGTTAAACCACCTCAGATTCGCTGACGACATAGTGATTATAGCGAGCACATGGGGGGAACTAGCAGCCAGCTCCCAATACGTCGGCCTAAAAATGAATATGAAAAAAACAAAAATAATGACAAACACAGATATAGACAGATAACTATAAACGGCAGTGAGATAGAACAAATCCAGGAATATATCTACCTAGGCCAAATCCTGAGACTTGACAAAGAGAGCCAAAGTGCGGAAATTACTAGAAGAGCAAGACTAGAATGGGCAGGATTTCTTAAACTTAGTTGACTTCTTAAGAACCGCAAAATACCCCCATACTTGAGGAACAAATTGTTCAACCAATGCATCCTTCCTATCATGACATATGGATGTCAAACCTGGATCCTAACCAAGACAAACATTAATAAACTAGCCACAACAGAAAGAACAATGAAAAGAGCAATGTTAGGTATACGACTGTCAGATAAAAAGAGGAACGACTGGGTAAGATCCAAAACAAAAGTCGAGGACACAACAACAAAAATTGCCAAACCTAAATGGAGCTTCGCGGACCACACTGCTAGACAGAAAGACCAACGTTGGAATACTACAATACAACATTGGAGACCTTACGAAAGTAAACGACCAAGAGGAAGACCACAGATGAGATGGGTTGATGACATTAAAAGAACAGCCGGAACAAATTAGAAATATGTTGCTCAGGATAGAGACCTATGGAAGGAGTTGGGAGAGGCCTATGTCCAAACATGGACGACAGAAGGCTAAGAAGAAGAAGTAGATGTTTTCGATGGTTTATATAATATTGATTGGTATGTTTCTTTTATACAGTAGTTGTAAGACGTCTTCGACTTGGATGCGATCGAAAGCCTTTGTCAGGTCTATAAAACATAGATATGCTGGTTTATTGTACTCGATGGCCGTTTCTATGATTTTTCTTAGTACAAATACGGAGTCTACGCAGGATATTCCGGATCTGAATCCTTGTTGTTCATCTGATAAAGTTGTTGGTTTATTGATTTTGTTGGTTAGGACTTTTGTGGTAAGTTTAAGTGCGGTGTTGAGTAGATTTATACCTCTATAATTTCTGGGGTCTTCTTTATCTTCTTTTTTGAAAATTGGTATCATTATACTGTTTCTCCATGTGTCTAGTATCTTCCAGTGCAATATTAGTGTTTGTATAAGTTTTGCCATATCTAGCATTATACTTTCTCCTCCGTATTTTAGATGCTCGTTGGTTATTCCATCTGGTCCTGGTGACTTTCTATTTTTGGGTGAATCTATGGCTATCTCTTCTTCTAAATTAATTAACCTTTAATAAAATTCACTACAGTAGTAGTTTAATATAAAACATGTTCAATTTAGCATATAATTATTTCATTACAACCATTTCATTTTTTTTTCTACGCCCATGGCTAACAAAACGACACATGCCCTCATTTTCGTAACTATAGAAGTTTGGCGTAGTATTGTGTCCGTTAAGTTAAGAAACACACCTTTGCTAAACTACTCATGCTGCATACCGCTGTGCTCTTTTCTGTCAAGTGGCTCGCTCTCTATTAAAGCCATTTTGATTTGAAAGGAGTCTGTGTGCTTAACTCCTATTTAGTGCTAATTTTGCATGAGCACCGAAACTTCAACTTTTTGACAAAAATTTAAGTTAAGCCCCAACTAACTAAGTGGTCACTAGCTCACTTACATGTCACTACATGTATAGTACATGTATAGTAGAGACAGAGTTGGCTGAATTCAATTGAAGAAAGATAGTGGTATGTTTAATGGCAGAAAGATGCCGATAAAATTGAAAGGAAAATTGTATAAAACTACCATAAGACTAGTTACTATGTTCCTACATATTATGTAGCTACAAATAAAAAAACAACACAAAGTTGAAAAAATAATTAAGGGGGTTGACAAAAAGGGATAAAAGTAAGTGAATTTATTATAAATCTAGATGTGGTACAACTTGATGCCAAAATGGGGAACATGGTTAAGATGGTTATACCTCTTAGAAAGAAAAACTAATGGAAAACGATCAGATCTGTGAAGGGAATTAAAATTGATATAGCACATAATAGAAACATAGTAAATAATGCATATGTACAAGTATTGAGTATTATTTACTAAATACATAGCAGTAAAAAATTAGCATAATTAGCGATTCGTAGCATGTGCTGTTTTAATTTATAATACAGCTATATCAGCTTCTTCTTCCCGTTCCCAATCCTTATTTGCGGTTTGTTTACTGCGGTTCTAAACAGTTATAAGGATGTTTTGCCCGTCCAGTGTTTCAGATTTTTCAGCCAAGAGATTTGTGGGCTACCCAGTCCTCTACATCTTTTATTTTACCTTGGATGATAACCTGTAGAATGTATCTGTTAAATCAACTGGCTTTCTGTAAAAATTATTTATAAAATAAACTGTCAAAATATTTTTTTATCTCTTTTTGACATCCTGTGCTTGAACTAGTATTGTATTATTTTCATTTTGAATAAATATAATCTGATTAAAATATTTCGTCAAATCATTCACAAAATTTTCATTAAGACAGCATCTTCCAACAAGACGGAGTTTCATCTCATTATGCACGCAGAGTCTGAAATTATTTAAACAGTTTTTCTCTGATGATGGATTGGACAACGTGGACCCATAGAATGGCTCTCGTGATCACCGAATCTTGCCTCATTAGATTTTTTCTCACTTAAAACATTCCTTAAGAGATAATTAGGTTCTATATTCAAAAATGAAATTTTTTAGCACAGCTAAATGTTTAATCAGATCCGTTAATGACTGCGTTTGAATTGAGACTAAGACTAAACGTGCACATCAAACTCATGAAAAAGACAATTATTTAGATCCTGGTTGATGTAATCGAAAAATACATAGAGCTGATAATATTAATTTCATGATATTGTTCTGAAGCTATTTTCTTGTGGCATTTTAAATTAATTACTATTTAACTGGGAATAAGCCACAATTAAAGATAAAAATGCGTTTATTTATAAAATATTTATTTAAATAAACGTATTTTTATCTTTAATTGTGGCTAATTCCCAGTTAAATAGTAATTAATTAATTTGATGAGAAATCTATAATAAAAATATAGTTATAATAGCTTTTTCTTTGCGTTTTAGTTATTCTCTCTTAATAATTTCATAATAATTTATTATTATAATTAATAGTTATAGCTTATGGCCGCTATCCTGTTTCAGATTCTTTTTGTAATATTTATGGCAATCGTTGCTATTTTGTTAATAAACATGTTAATAGCCATGATGGGAAATACTTACCAAAAGATAGCAGAGACAAGAAACGAGTGGCAAAGACAGGTAGATATTTTTCTTTGACTTTTATTACACCACATACAAGGAAGATAGAAATATCCATTTAAAAATGTTTGGTTTTTGCACTATTTATAAGTATTTTTCGGTACATATTTGGTACATACTAATCCTTTAAATATAATAATATAATTGAACTATGATATACACTTTTGCACTTACAAAATCTTTGCTTTTTGCACTTCTTATAAATATTTTTAGGTACATACTAGTTTTTCTCATTTTTCCATATTGTGTCATAGTAGCTCCTTGGTTTATTTTTTTTTTATTAGAAACTTGTGGTTTTTGGAAAGAGGAATGGCGGCGAATATCTTCAGTAGGTATCGTTTTTTGTTTGTGATCTTCATTTCTGACGCCTCTAGGCATGCATTTTCTTAATGGAAGTGAAGCTCTATTCCAAATAATGTATTGTGCTGAAAAAATAGTTCTACTTATCTGAGCCATGATGAAACGGTTCAGGACTTTAAACAAATATAGATATTTTGTAGAAATATTTAATTTTAAAAATACATATTTTTTTAATATTACATGATATGTCTTTTTCAGTGGGCTAGAATTGTACTTGTGGTTGAAAGAGGAGTAAGCCCTCCTGAGAGGCATCGGCAGCTAATGGTTTACTCACAACCAATGTCGGATGGAAAACGGGCTTTGGTTCTGCGATTGAATCAGTCGGTAACTATAACTTTTTGGTTTTTAAAAGAGTAGGTTTGAGTAGGTTAAGCTGTAATACCTATACACTTTCTAGAACTCCAATTTAAAACTATAAGTATTCACTGATTAAATGTGGAAGTAATGTATCGCAAGGTATGTAGGTACTTGCCTTCTAGTGACAGGATTGGGTCAACAATACACTGACTGACGAAAAAGTCATGAAACTGGCCTGTCCTACCCTGTACAGTAACACTGCAGTGGTTCCATTAGTTGGAAAATCGTGGTGGAAAAATCGAATCTGCTTTTAAAAAACAGATTCATGTATCTAAAGCTGCAAAATATTTTCAGGGCCTAACTAATTCTGAAAATACCTCCAGAATCAACACAATTATACCAAAATACTATATCTCATGAAGAAACCTGTTCATAAAGCAAAAATATCCTCTGTTCAATGGTGAGTCAGTTAGTGGATGCATTAAAAAAAGACGTGTACACATTACTTATATCCGAAAGATAAATTGGAAACAGCAACGTGCGAATGAACTAGGCGACGGATACAAATTATGGTATGTAGGGAAATGCAACACTAGAAAATGGAATTGCAATAATTACTAATAGAAAAATAAAAAATAAAATCGAAAGTTTGTTTAATGGAATTATCTTAGCGATAAAAATATCAAATTTTGAAATCTACAAGTTTAAAATTGAGGTATGTAAGAACAGTGGAAATTTAGTTGCTGTAATTTCTAATAGACAAATGTCAGAGCAAGTTACATAGGATGTAAGAACGAGTAAGAATATAAGATTCGTGACATGTGTACTTGATAGAGAAAATGATGAGATATTAGATATTTTATACCGCTCGAAAAGAATGTATTAATACTTCAGAACTTATTAAATAAAGAATTTGACAGATAATAACTGTAACAGCACCCTTGGTCAAATAACAAAGGAGATAGTTGCTTAATTACTACAGAAATAAAGAAAGATAAAATAAAATTCCACGAGGAAACTAAGTTCCTGTAGTTGGCTGTATACCATATATCACAAAAAAATTTGTTAAAATCCTTTATAAAAGGTATATAAAATTGCCTCAAACGGGCTATCACAAACACATTGCAAAACGTTTTCGGATTAAACAATCCATCATCAGTGCAAACGGTTGTACATGCTAGTAGCCACCAAAATATATGGGTAAAAACCCCTTAAAAGTTATAAATTTGAAATTGTTTTACATTATTAGTGTTTCTAATTTGTGATGGTTAAGTTACCGTTGGATAGGTAACACGCCGCCATGTATAAAAAATGTTTTATAGGCAAAAAATATTTTTTTCACTTTTTAAGATTGTTAAAAAAACAAAGCAAAATCACATTTTAGAACCTTCAAATATCTATATAAGATTTTTTCAGAGTATTATAGGAGTTAAAGCTGCGTAAAAGAAATATTGCTAAAAATCCCAAAGAACAGCCTCGAAACTCGGATGGCTTCAACGGAAAACGACATAGGCAAAGAAAAAGGCTAACGAATTTTGGATGTTGGAACATACAAGGACTGAATACAAAAGAAGACCAAGTATTTAAGGAACTCAGTACATACCGAATTAACATCGCAGTACTAAGCGAAACAAAAAAGAAAGGACAGGGGAACCACTACAAAGACGATTATATATACTTCTGGAGTGGAGTAGAAAAATCAAAAAGAGCCAAAGCTGGAGTAGCGGTCGTGATAAGAAAAAACATGGAAAAATGTATTACCAACTGGAACCCGATAGACGAAAGAATTATAACAGTAGACCTTACAACAAAGGGGAGAGACATAAAAATAATTGGCATCTATGCACCCACGGACGACTCAGATACAAACACTAAAGACATGTTCTTCGACAAACTCTCAGAAGAGTTAAATAAAATAAAAAAAGGCAAGAAATAGTCCTGCTAGGGGACCTGAACGGAAGAGTAGGTAAAGCTCTTGACAACAAAATAATTGGAAAACACGGAGAAGATGTAGTAAATGAGAACGGAACAAGATGGTTGGAGGTATGCGAACAACATTCGTTAAAAATACTGAATGGATTTTACAAACATAGAGACATAAATAAATATACATGAACTCAAAAGACAAGAAAATTGCAGTCAATTATAGACTATATAGTAGTTAAACAAGAGACATCTTTAAGACCCTACGATGTAAAAGTTTGGAGGGGGGCAGAATGTGGATCGGATCACCTACTAGTAAAGGCACCCGTGGAAATAAGATATATTAAACAAAATAAATCCCAAGAACAGACAAACAAAGAATCCATACGGCTCTATAACATAGACAGCTTAAAAAATGAGTCCACAAGTTTTCTTTATAAACTACGTTTGGCACGAAAATTAGACGAAGAAATAAACGGAAGAGCGGAAGAAATGTATGAGACTTTGAAAATCAAAATTCATGAAGCAGCATTAGAAGCTCTAGGTACGAAAGAAAAAGTAAAACGTAGAAATTATTGGTGGACAGAAGGTTTATTAGAACTGGTAGAAGAAAAGAAAAAACTGTATCTCAAATGGTTAGCGACAAAAGATGAGGAAGACCGAAAGAACTATAACAGATACAAATATATAGTAAAAAAGGAAATTAAAAAAACAAAAAACATAACCTGGGACAACAAGTGTGCAGAAATAAGCTCAACGGTAGGAGGATCTAGGTCCAGACAAGCTTGGAAAACTATCAACAGTCTTAGAAAAAATACAAACGAAACAAAAAAAATAAACCCCATAGACATAGAAAAATTATTATGAAAATCTATTAAATGAACAACGTACACAGTTTCTAGACACACAGATAGATAGAGTTGAAACGGAGTTAAATGAAGTGGCGATGATTACCGTAGAAGAAATAAAAAACGCATTACAAAAAATGAAAAATAATAAAGCTCCTGGGCCGGGTGATTTACTTATCGAGTTATTCAAACATGCCACTGCAATAACATTAGAATTGCTTTGTAAAATGTTTAACAAGTGCCTACAAGGAGAAAGTATCCCAAGAGATTGGAAAGTCTCGTACATAAACTCCATCTACAAAAAGGGAAACAGGAATGACTGCAGTAATTACCGAGGTATCAGCATTACGTCATCCACTGGCAAACTGTATGAAAGAGTTCTGAAAGCCAGAATAGAAAAAGAAGCCACAGAGATCGAAGAACAAAGTGGATTCCGACCAGGGAGATCGTGTGTCGACAATGTATTTACTCTCAAACACCTAACGGAAAAGAGATTAGCAAGAGAACTAGAACTTCATGCCACTTTTATAGATCTCCGTAAAGCGTTTGACTCCGTACCACTGCAGAGACTATGGACAACATTGGAAAACGCAGGTATAAATGCAGTATATATAAATGCCGTGAAAAAGCTATATCAAGATAACCAAGCTTATATTAAGGTTGGAAACCAAATTTCCAAGGGTTTCACCCAAACAAAGGGTGTCAAACAGGGCTCTTGCCTCTCTCCAACCCTGTTTAAAATATATCTTGGTAATGCTTTAAAACATTGGATGAGAAAATGCAGCCCAATGGGCATATGGGTAAATGACACTCCTATATACACAATCCTATTCGCAGAAGACCAGGTAGTTCTTGCCGAGGACCTACAAGATATGACGTACATGATAAACAAACTAATTGACGAATTCAAAAAATGGGGATTAGAGGTTAATACCGAAAAGACACAATACATGAATATAGGAGGCATCGGTCAAGACATGGAAACAGAAATCGGATTAATTAAAAACGTTGATCAGTACGAATATCTCGAAGTTACACTAAGCGAAGACGGGAGAGACGACAAAGATATAACAAGAAAAATAGGAAAAGGAAAAAACATGATAAAAACACTACATCCGATCCTGTGGAATAAAACTTTAACTAAGAAAATAAAGAAAAATATATATCAGGCTATGATTCAGCCGGTGCTTACGTATGGGTCAGAAGGGTGGGTCTTTAACAATAATATGTCACAAAAACTCCTCTCAACGGAAATGATGTACTGAAGAAGATGTTCCGGGTTAACTTTGTTTGACCACATAAGAAATGAAAACATAAGAGAGAGAATGAAAGTAAAGAACACAATAATGGATACGATAGCCGAAAAACAATTAAAATGGTATGGACACCTGAGACGGATGAACGAAGAAAGGATACCACGAAAGGTTTGGAACTGGAGACCTACACAGAGAAATAAAAGGGGAAGGCCAAGAAAGAAATGGATATCCAATATTCATATAGAAATGGAAAATAGAGGTCTTCAAGAAGGAGACTGGGCCGATAAGAAATTATGGCGATTGGGATGCGAGAAGCGACAAAATTAAAGTTGCAAACACTCGCTATATATATATATATATATATATATATATATATATATATATATATATATATATATATATATATATATATATATATATATATATATATATATATATATATATATATATTATATTTATATATATATATATATATATATATATATATATATATATATTGTTATGGTAAGTAGAATCTATATTTACCAATTATTCAATTAATTGTTACTAAAAAAACAAAACTTACCAACAAATCCTCAATTTATTATCAGGATTGTGCTTCAAATATCGATCTCGTTGTATTTTAGGTAAGAGGACAAAAAGGAAAGAAACAAAATAATATACAAATATTCAATCAATAAACAAATCAGATTATATTTAACAAATTTAAAAAAATATATATTAATTAACATTTATCCATGCAAACCCTTTATGAAAAACAATACTATTATACTAAATTTTAAGTCCTTCGATTATTTAAATATAAACCCAGCAAATGTTCCTGACAATAAAAAAAATTCAAAAGTCAATTAAGTCCCTCTTGCAAGATTTCACTTCGCCACGGCAATTTTTAAATAAAGAAACAAACTTACAGTTCTGGTAAGGTTCTTTTTCAGGGCTCTCGAAACACCTCTATATAGCCCACCAGGAAAACAAAACCACGAAGACTACCCTTTGGCAATTTTAAATTCTAACTTTCTCAGCTCCAGCAAACAACACAAAAATTCACCATTCCATTGACTCTTCACTGCATTAAGCCTTCTACCACCAGCACCGACGAAACTCTTAAAACAGCCGTTCTTCCTTCGGAAATTCTAAAGAGAGTGACGTTTGTCAAAGTTATTTTTCTATTTTTCCGCAAAATGTCAAAACTGTCACTTTTTATCCAAAAATTGCTTTCATTTTTTATAAGCCCACTAATTTACATATCTTATATTTAATGACAGAAATAATTTTATACATTTTCTTAAGTAAACAAACTTACTTATTTTTTTTGTCCAGATTATTTCCAAATAACAATTTGTATCGTTCTTTAAGTTTTTTTGGAACCTTAACAATATATATATATATATATATATATATATATATATATATATATATATATATATATATATATATATATATATATATATATATATTATAGGAGTTATGAAAATTAATCTTTGTACAACAAACATACAAAGTCACGAATCAATACCGAAATCAGAGATTTGGTGTACAAGAAGAAAAAGGCCTACCATAATGTAGCAATAAAACGAATCACACTTACAACCCTGTGTGGGTCCTAGCCTCCTCAATACTTTCTTCTCTAGTCGTTCTTATTCACCGCCTTTCTCCGCCAAGCACGTATTCCCATATTTATCATGTCTTCATTGATGTTATCAAGGTAACTTGTTCTTCCTCTTCTTCTCTGACCAATAGGTCTATCAAGGAGCGTTTTTCTAGCTGGGTTATTTTATTCCATCCTCATTACACGCTCCACCTTCCTCAGATATCCTATCTTAATATATTTTGCGATATCTGCTTCCTAGTATATTCTATAAAATTCGCAGTTGTTTCGTCTTCTCTACTCTACATTGTCATTCGCCAATCCATAGATATGCCTTAGTACTTTTCTATCGAAACATCTATGTTTTCATTACTTTTTGTTATCACAGGATGTCACAAATAGCAGGACACATTTGCTCGCTTTCCGTATACGAGTTTGTATCTACCCAACTATCTGAAGACTTCATCATCATCCAGCCCTTTGCGTCCACTGTTGGACATTGGCCTCCCTCATTTGTGTCCATTGTGCTCTGTTTTGAGCACTTTTTATCCAATTTCTTGACATATTTTTGAGATCGTCAGTCTATCGTGTAGGCGATCTTCCTCTACTTCTTTTGTCTAACCTCGGCCTCCACTCAATCTCTTCGTCCACCTTTCATCACTGATTCGGGCGACGTGTCCAGCCCAGTTCCATTTCAGTGTGGCAATTCGGGAAATTACATCGGTAACTCCTATTCTTCGTCTTAGGTCTTTATTTCTAACTCGGTCACGAAGCGATATACTCAGCATTGATCTTTCCATTTTCCTCTGAGCTACTTGCAGCGTCCTAGAACTTGTAGCTATCAATGTCAAGGTTTGGGCACCATAAGTCATCACAGGCAACACATATTGGTCAAATGTTTTACGTTTCAAAGAAATTGGTATATCGCTTTTAAAGATGTCTTTGAGTGTTCCATAGGTTGACCATGCTAGGTTTACTCTTCTTCGTAGTTCGCATGTTTGATTCTCTCTTGTGATCTTTATTTCGTGTCCAAGATATATGTATTTTTCCACGAGCTCTACTTCGTTGTCTCCAATATTGATATTTCCGCTAGGTACTAGGTTTGTCATGAATTTTGTTTTGGAGTTGTTTATTTTAAGACCCACATTGGCACACACTAACTGAAGCTCATGTAGCATTGTACATATCTCCTTGAGGTTGTCCGAGAACAAAAATATGTCGTCTGCGAATTTCAGATTTGTTAATCTTCTACCGTCAATGTTCAGGCCTTTCTCTTCCCATTTAAGTTTTTTACAAGCATATTCTAGTACTGCGGTAAACAGTTTAGGCGATAAGGTATCACCCTGTCGGACTCCTCTGCCGATTGGGATGTGATCCGTCTTTTCATATAGTTTCACCGACATAGTTGCGTTTTTGTATGTATTGTAAATTAACCTTGTATATCGGTAGTCAATCTGAAGACTTAGGGATGCAGAATTAACGTTATAACAATACCAATTGATACACGGAGGGTTTGACGAATTGTGCTCCTTTCGCATATATATATATATATATATATATATATATATATATATATATATATATATATAAACATAGAATATAATAAATATTTCAATAAATATTTTGTATTGTATTTAGGATGAAGATAAGGAAGAAATGAAGGAAATTCTAGAAATAAAACGTAGACATGAAAGATATGTTAAGAAAAGAAAAGAAGCAACTCTGATACCAGCAAATAATATAGTTCACAAGTAATATATATATATATATATATATATATATATATATATATATATATATATATATATATATATATATATATATATATACAGAGTGTCTCAGAGTAAATTTTAGTTTTAAATCAACAAAACTCTGTTTCATAACATGTTAGAAAAACATTTATTACGAAAATAGACACACAGAACATGCGGATTTTACTTCTTAAATAACACGTCGGTTAGATGTGGACCATCTCGCTCGTAGCACTCTTGAAATCTGGATCGCAAATTGGGAAAGACGAGCTCACACATCTTCTTCTTAAGGTGCCGTGCATTTTTGCGTAGGCGTCCACCGTACATCGTCTTGTCAGGTGAGATGTTAAATATTCTGGATTAAATAATTCTGTTTTTAGCAGCATTGCGAAGCATTTCATAGCTGTGGATTCCTGTCCATTGTCGAATATTGCGCAGCCATGACATTTTTTTACGTCCGAGACCTCTCCTACCCTCTATCTTCCCTTCGAGTATCAGTTGCTGAAAAGTGTATCGTTCTCCTCGTATAATGTGCCCCAAGTATGCAGTCTTCTTACTTTTTACATAATTAAAAAGTTCTATATCCTGTAAGCCCGCTCTTCTGAGTACTTCCTCATTTCTGACCCTGTCCGTCCATGATATTCTGAGCATTCGACGCAGGCACCACATTTCAAACACTTCAAGTTTGTTAATGGAACTGGCCTTTAACGTCCATGCTTCCATTCCGTACAGGAGAACAGGCCACACGTAACACTTAAGCATCTTGTATCGGAGGTTGAAGTCCAATTTGCGATCAGTCAGAAACTTACGAAGCCTCAAAAAAGCATTTCTGGCTTGTTCAACTCTGCTCTTTATTTCATTCTCGGTGTCCCAACCCTCATTCAGCAAACATCCCAAGTATTTGAATTGCCTGACTTGTTCGATTTCTTCTCCAGAGACATATATCTTTGCGTTGGGGTAATCATTTCTACTTATAATCATTGATTTTGTCTTCTTGATATTTATTTTCAAACCCCGAGCTTCACTTGCAAGAGTTAGATCATTTAAAAGGCATTGAAGATTTTCGATGTTATCTGCCACTATGGCTGTATCATCGGCATACCTGATGTTATTAATAAATATGCCGTAAACTTTAATACCCTTATTAGAGTCTTCCACTGCTTCTGCGAAGGCTTTTTCTACGTATAAATTGAACAGCATTGGGGACAGTATCCAACCTTGCCTTACTCCTTTTTTAATGGAGAAATCTTCTGTTTCGTTGGAATTTTGAAGACGTACTGTTGCTGTCTGATTCCAATACAGATTGGCGATGATTCTTATATCCTTTGCATCCAATCCCAGCTCTTGTAGGTATTTTATCATCAATTCGTGTTTTACATTATCGAATGCTTTCTCGTAATCGATGAAACAGATAAAAACATCCTTTCTTTGATCTAAACAATTCTGTATCAATGTTTGCATACTAAAGATCGCTTCTCTCGTGCCAAGTCCATTTTTGAAACCAAACTGACCTCTTCGCATTTCTTAAACAATCTAGTGTGAAGTATTCTCAGGAAAAGTTTTAAAAAGTGACTCATTAGGCTTATTAGTCGGTGGTCCTTGCAGAAGTTCGCACGTGGTATTATTGGTAGGGCGATAAATGTAGATCGAAGCCAATCTTTTGGAATCTGGCCCGTATCGTAGATGTCGTTAAAGAGCTTGACAATAATGTCTAGGTTTTCTTCATTAAGTAACTTGATTGTTTCTGCGTATGAGCTCTGTATGAGCTCACACATATTCACTGGAATATGAAAAAAAATTTTAGATTTTGAAAAAATAGATTTTTTTCACAGAAAAAAATCTAAGGGGGTAAGGTCAGGAGATCTTGGGGGAAAATAAATATCACCATTTTGTGAAATCAGTGTGCCTGGAAAAATTTCTGATATGGCGTTTATTGAAGTGTTTGCTGTATGTGGCGTAGCACCGTCTTGCGAGAACCATGTATTGCCTGGATTATACCCTTGAAAATTATTCAATTCTGGACGTAACCAATTCCGCAACATGGCAGTGTATCTTGCATTGTTGACAGTTAGCGTGCGTCCCCTAGCATCTTCAAAAAAGTAGGGTCCGATGATCCCCGATGCAGACATGCCTCACCTTTCTTAAATGCAACTGTTTCTGGTGTAATTCATGTAAATTTTCAGGACACTAGTAGCGAGCATTGTGCATGTTGACATATCCATTAAGGTGAAAGTGAGCCTTGTCACTGAAAATAATCCCTTCTAAACTACCGTCATCCCAAAAACGAGTCATCTCCTCAGAAAAATTTTTCCTCAGTAAGAGATCATTTTCTTTCAAATATTGGCTTAACTAAATTTTGTAAAGGTGATAACTTAAATCCTTCTTTCAAATACGCTGGATACTAACGGAAGACAAATTTAGCGCTTGTGCATGTTTGCGAAGTGAACACCGATGATTACCATTCACAGCACGTCGAACTCTTGCAATATTGACAGGAGTTCGAATAATTTTTGGTTTACCTAGATGTTTCACATTTGTAACAACTAGTTCTTCTCTAAATTTCTTTACCCATGCGTGCACTAACATCGCGGATGGTGCATCACCCACGCGTCTAATATTGTACCGCGCAAAAAAATTCTGACAAGCCACTGTACAGGAATCGTTGGTTTTAAAATAACCCTCAACCATGTAGGCACGCTGCGTCTTCGTCCACTGTTCCATGGTAACTGAAATCTGCAAGTGTCAGCTACACGGCTGACTTATTGTTTCCATGGAATTTCGAACAGTGTCGGTGTAAGGTAAGTTTAAATACTAAAATCTACTCTGAGATATATATATATATATATATATATATATATATATATATATATATATATATATATATATGTTGTTTTTATAATAGAGTGTACTATAATTTAGATTGTTTTATTTATTCCTCTTTTTATTGTTTTATTTGATGATAACCATGTAGGTACGAAAAAGTGCAATTTTACTTAATTTAAACTGTTAGAACACACCCCCAAACATACTAAGAATAGTGGGACAGTATTATTATGGAAAGGAACTGGAACAGAAAGTTAATATAATAGTCCATATAATTATAAAAAATATTACAATATAAGAAGGAATTTTTATTTACCTTCCTTTGCAAAACGCTCTTTAAAATACTTGATACCGTTTTCGACAACATACTTGTCCGAGAATGAATTTTTCGCAATGCTTAATATTAAGAACTTATACCGAAACAAACTTAATGTAGAGCCTGATCTTCGACTATATCTGAGTAACACCGTATTAATAAATTATGTGAAAATACTTTTTTTTTGTAAAAGCACATCCTTCTCATAAATTAGTTTGTTATTCTAACTACCTATATACTCGTATAAAATCTAAAAAGATAACCTGAAAGAAAATTGTACCTACTCTTGTTGAATTTTATTTTATCCATTCCTTAAAATTCCAGCATATAAATCAGAAGTTAATTATTAGATTACCTACCTAAATAGTTATTTCAGTTAGGTGGTACCAAAAATATTTTGGTAAATAACTCAAGAAGGTTGAGAACCAATAATCCGAGCTTTCTTCGGCAGTCTGTCATGATCCATACTCACATTACCAGCCCTTCGAAGTCTGAGATAGGTGGTTCTTTGAACAGTTGGTAAAGTTTTTTTTTTCGAAAAATTTCGGAGGTTACAGTACCAATTTTCATAAATATGTCAATATATATATATATATATATATATATATATATATATATATATATATATATAATGTAAAAAACCAATGATAGATAGGTATCGCTTTATTTTCAGAAAATGTTGCCTGATGTTTGTTTTGAATGTAGACGAGTTGATATAATTTAAAAATAAAACCCATGGAAACTAAGGATTTTTTATTCATATCAATACAAAATATACATTCAACATGACAATTGAAAAAACATTTATTGAAAAAACATAAAAGTTAATCATTAGTACTAAAAAGCAGTTATTTCTTATTTACACTTTCCTTTTCTTCCGATATTTCCGGTAATTCTGATTTTGCCGAAACTATTCTTCTTCCTCTAGCAGCTTTCTTTTTAGCTGATCCATCTGTAACAATTAATGAATATTAAAATAAGTAACAAAAACAAAGTTTGTTTAATTTATTAATGTTTTGTATTTTGAGAACGATTTCCGAAGTGGAAATCGAAACGTCAAAATAAACTTATTTTAAAGTAAAATTGAACCCAATAAAAATGATAAATTGTATTAAGATGATACAAGAAAATACAAAAACAATATTAAGATACTAAGTGTTTGCTACATTAATTTCTAAGCCCTAGTAACTATATTCCTCTTAAAGGTTCCGTGCCATATATTCTAGATCATCTTTATTGCTATTATTATTCGTTTTGATAATCTTTCTGATTTCTGATAATTGATAATGGGTGTAGATCTCTCCGAGAGATCTCTCGGAGAGATCTACACCCATACCTCTACATTTGCGTTGCCGTTGTTTGAATGCATTCGCAAAGTATATCTTAAACGAGGTAGGCGAATTACAGCAAGGTTGAAGTAGATCTTTATTGAAAAGGAATCTTTGTGATAATTTATTTCCATTTTTAATTTGCTCTTGTCTTTCCTTCACATATATTCCGAAACGCTTTAATGAAATATGGAATATTTAAAAATAATTTAAGAAACGTTTGCGCACTATCTAAAATAAGTAAAAAGCAAAAACAACTTTATGAAGTAAATATAAATAAAAATGAAAAGGAATAAATAATCTATAGAAACTTATTAATATAACAATTTTTAAGTGCTTTACTGTAGATATAAAAAATTAAATATACAAAAAAATGAAAATAATTTTAATAGGGGGTAATAATATGGAAAATACTTAAAACAATATTTAAATATTTACCTGACTTAATTGAAGATGCAGACCCAGCTCTACTTCTTGTACGTCTACCAGTACTTTCAGTGTCGTCTGTTTTCTTCGATCTTCCTCTTTTTGGTGGAGTAGACTCCTCTGGTTGTTCCGATATCAATAAATCACTCTCTGATTGCTTTCGAGATCGAGTGGATATGCCTGAAACTTATACAGAATACGATGCAAAATTCTCTGCCATTATAGTACAAGAACAAATTGGAACATCAAGAATTGGGCGTTAAAAAAATATATAGATAATATTTAAATAATTACAAAGAAACTTCCTAACACAAAAAAAATCTATAGAAAAAATCAAGAGTGACAAAGCGATACACATAGCGGTTGATGTTGGCATTAATGCTAAGAGATCCAACTAGTGGAAGACCTCCGACATAAATTTACATGGTACAATGTCGGAGTCCTGGAGACAACTGAACGAGGCGTATGTTCAGCAGTGGACCACAGCATGTATAATGTGATGATGACAAGGAATGAATAAAAGTTATTCGTATTCGGTATTTTTAAATTGCTGCCTTGATAGTTAAAACGAAAGAAAAAACAATGTTTTAACTTTTGTCAATCTTTATCTGTATCGTTAAATTATCATAATTGACAAAAAAAAATGTTTTTAATTTTGGTTAATCTTTATTTGAATCACTGAAATATCATGACTACAAAAATGAATTAGAAGTAATTCATAACGGATAGATAGTTTTTCTGTTAATTCTCTATGATCAATATTTGACGTATGAAAACGGCATACTTTAACTAAAATGGTTTGGTATACAAAGGACTGCCGCTCGTAACTTCATGTTCCTACTTTCTTGATATGTTTTCGCCAGTTCCATTTTCGGATGCCTCCTTAATGGATGTACAGGTTATAACTATATCTTTTGTTCTAATTATGTGGCTCCTTTTTCTGTCAAGTACCAAGATATTTATGTCCTCTATGTTACATCTGTGCTAGAGGTCTCTACCTCGTTGTCTGCCCCATATTGTTTTTCCTTTGATATCTCTATCTGCATTTCAAATGTTTCCATTTTGTTGATATTATCATATCAAATGAGGAGAAATTCCTCGTTAACCATGTCAGATTTTGGTTATTCTTTTAGTTCTTCGCTAGAAAGGAGTAGACGTTATGACCAACACTGAAAGAAGTGATTAAAAAGAAAATATCAACTTTGACAGCTTAGTAACCATTAAAAAAATATAAAATGAATTATAATTCGAAATAGATATTGGGGGAAAAATTAAAATCTGTTATTTAGCATGTTTTGACAGAAAACAAAGATAAATGTTTCGTATGGTTTTTTAACCAATAGAAAAAACCGACATTTGAACAGTGATTAAATATTTTTCTTTGAAAAGAGTAACACCAAACCAAATCAAAGCGGAATTGAATTTATTACTATTGTAATAAATTCTTCTGTTTTCAATGTATATAGACTGGGTTTCAGATATTCAGCTTGGCGGCATTAATACAATTGTACATGTCCCTAATGGACGACTAAATATTGATGATACCTCGGGAACGATTGAAAAAGTCAACAGTATGTTATTGGATTTGACATGGACAGTCAAAGAATCAGATAGACGACGCATGACCGCTTTTGAAATGTGGACATGGAAACAACTGCTTCGAATTCCAGGGATGGCTCGCCGTACAAACATCTTGATTCTAGATGAAATTAAACCCAATCAGCGTCTCTCTAGTAATGTTTACTCTAGAATTTTAAAGTTCTTTGGTCATATTCATCGAAGCGATCATAAAATGAAGCGGTGGTCCAAGGAAGGCTTGGGAGTCAACGCCAAGGCGGCAGATCTCCACAGCGACGGGCAGACATCACGAAAAAGATTCTCAATAAGCAGCGTACTGATGCAGTACATGTAACAAATGACCGCGACCAATGAAGAAGTATCATTAATCGGACTATCCAAACTGCTGAAGCTCAATGATGAGCCACAGCACAATTGCCAATATGTGTTGTGGTTGATTTTATTGAATGAACTTAGAGTAAAGGAACATGAGATAGCAAACTGTGGTTCTTAAAAAGCACAAAATTTCAACTGAAAAATTGAAAACAGCAGTGGATACAAATGTTTTCAACAAACAAAAAGTAAACAATCAGGCAATAATGATTGCTTATGTTTGTATGTACTATTAAATATGGATTCGATTCTTACCTGAAGCAGCAGGACTTTTAGTCCGACTTCTAGTTTTCCGTTTTTGAGGAGTGTCAGGTAAATTTTGAGAGGGCGGCGTGGACGCCTCTGATAAAACTGAATTTGACCTACTTCTTCTTCTACTTCTCGGAACTGACACTGTACTAGTTGATGGCGATGATTGTTCGTAAACTATGTTTTCCTCGGGATCTGGTTTTCCTACAATAAAAATACATTTTTAGGTATTTATAATTCTTTATTCAACCTCTCGAGGAGCTTCTAACTTGTTGATCATAGGATAATGTCTTGTAGGCTGGCGAGTGGGTAGATAATAACGGCGAGGCAACAAGCAAGGCAGACAGTCTTAAGCTGAAGCAAATTATCCAATACAAGGTAAACTTCAAAACCAAATTCTGCTTCTGAAAGTGTTTTCTTTTGACATGTTAAAGTTAAATATTGTTTTATATGGGATTAAACCACAACTGGTTTTAAAGAAAATTACATTTTACATTTGTTTTAGGCGCTTCGATTTCAACGCCGTAAATATTTTTCAAAGAGATTTATTTTGAAATAAGGAGTTGCTGTTATAACATGATAGCATGGACGGACCGTAATCACTGAAACAAAACGAAAGAGTAACGTATCAAAAAATATTGGAATCAAAATCACTTCTACGACTGGATAATAAAGGATACTCAAAGAAGAGATCCAAACCAAAATGTGATATATGGCAACAAATGTGAACATGATAAATTCACATATAGAAGGACGGAGAAACATGGAAACTTGGTGAATATTAAAATCGCTAAGACACGATAAAAAAGACTTATAATATCAACAATAACACAAGGTAAATGAGACGAGCTAGCATTTAACATATCAAAGAAACCCAAAAGAATGTAAATGTTTTAAAGAAATAGCAAATCACCAAGACCAGGTGCATCTACCAAACTTTTTCAAATTTGCATTAATAAATATTTACTAAACATGAAAAATTAGGATGACTGTGATAACTACAGAGGAATGATCGTGACAAGTTCAATCGGTATAATATAGAGAAAAGTGATTACAATTAGACAGAAAAAGAATATATAGAAAATAAAAATAAGCGGAATTCAGGTGGTATCGATCAACTGTTGACGATGTATTCCACATTATACAGATTATTGAAAATAAATACATATCTCGAATTTTTTCCCGAAGTGAGTTAAAAATATGAAAATAAAGTAAATTTTCTGCTCTTTATTTGGGTAAAAGGATATATCTACAGTCTAAATATTTCCATTAGATTTTGACATGTGAAATGGGAGTCATTTAACAAAATTAACGTTTACAATGGAGTAAAGAGCAATAATTCCAGATATGCTTTAGTTCCCTATTTTAGTAGAATAATAGTGTAAATGTATTTACAAAATAAATTCGGGTAAAATGTTATATTAGTATATAATTCTCTTTACCTGAATCATATATGAACCAAGAATGCAAGAATTACGTTTGGGTAAACAGAGATATGTAGAGATATTTTTGTTTACTGGAATCAGATGCACAAAATTTACCAATTATGATTAGAGTAAAAAATACCGGTTAGGTAAGGTAAAGATTAGAGTAACAAGCCGCTTCATCTACGGAAGTAAGGGAGGAAAATCGAGTTGCGGAAATTGCACCTACTACGTCAGCAGATCTTGTGAACAATAAAAACCCAGAAGATTGTAACACCACAGTATTTTCAGATTTCCTCGATGCATTGGATTCTGATGATGATCCTGTCTATCAACCACCTACTAGGAGACCAGAGTACGTTGAATCATCTGTTTCCTTCTCTTCGCGTAAAAATCTGCTATCCCTTTCAGAAACAAACCGCAAAACAAAGATTGAGCTTGAAAGGTAGAGCTAGAAAAATCCGCAGTGAAAGGAAAAGGAAACAGAATGCTGGACTCCAATATCAAACACAGAAAGGAAAGACAGTGTTAGCAAGAGAGTGCAAGCCACTAGACTCTTGTAAGCTTAAATGTGCTGAAAGAATTACAGATGAAACGTATAAGTTGTATTGCAAATTTAGTAACTACCGAGCCAAATAAGACACAAACATTAAGAAAAACAACAAGAACACAAAAAAATCGCAATTTAACTCATAAGTACAGCCTACGTATTAATGGAATTCTTCAGCCTGTTTGTAAGAAATGCTTCCTATATATCTTTGGTGAAACGGCGAAGTTTTTAACAACCGCTATAAAAAAAAGTGGTCAAAAGTACATAAGGAATACCCAAGGATAACCAGCGTGGTAAACATGCACCTCCAAACAAAATATGTGATGATGAAATTGAAAGGGTAAAAAGTCACCTACTCTCGATATAGTCTCTATATAATATCTCTCTTTCTAATGCATTAAGTTGGATGAGACGGAGAAAACGGTAGTTCCGTGATTAAACAGAACTATATTGCAGCGGTAGAATAAGCTTACATACCTAAGCGGTTCTTTCCTAACCTACGTTTGATTCGTTGATATTTAGATGCGCGCTTTCTCTAGCCAATCAAATACGCCTATTACTGACAGTTGACGTAAAACTTCGTCCATGCTGGCCATTCTTTCGAAGTTTTCCAACAGCAAGTGACGGCTGTCGTTCAGGTCAGTATTTGCAAAGAATATAGACGCTATATAATATATTTTATATTCTTTGGTATTTGTTTTGTATAATTTTATTTTGTATTTTGTTTTACATAGTATTGTGATTGTGGTTTTATTTGTATTTGTAAAAGATGACAAGATATATGGAAAAAGAACAAGTTCTAATATTAAAATTACTTAAATATTTTCAATTGGAAAAGGAAGCTGGACAAACATTATTACCAATTTCTGCTGTTCGTGAAGTAAGTTGAAAATTAGCCTGAAAATAAAATTGTTTTATTTACTGTTTATTTCAGCGTGTTGCTGAGGCGTTAGAAATTTCTTTGCCAACCATAAGGCGATTAGCAAATGAAGGAATACAAAAATATTCTGATTATACCAATAAAGTAAGCGAATCAGTAGCCACTAGTTGTGAACCCAACTTGATTTTAAATAAATACCAACATACTATTACCATTAGGACTTATTAATGAGTAGGAGAAACTTATTAATGAGTATTGGGAGACTGCAAAAAGAATTGACATAAACCCCATAGCTCCAGTAATTATCGATTTAAATGAATCGGATTCTGGCTATTCAGATGACAATTTTGTTGACTGATACTCAACCGTTTTTCGTTTGATTCGCCAATTTTGATGTTTGGGTTACATTTATTATTATGTTCAAAAAAATATATTTTTTTCAAAAACATTTTGAAATATAAGGGCGTCCTGTAATGGGGACATTAGGTATTTGTATGGTATTTTTCAAAACACCATTCAATACACATAGTTTTTTCACCATTTTGTGACCTTTGTATTTACTTGACTTAGTGGTTCAATAGTATCATAATTGGATAACATAGAACACTATTGTTATACCATTTCACACACAAAATTTCATTAGTTTTGTCAAATCTATAATCATATGCATTTTTCTTCATTAGCTTTCTCCATTACTGGACATTTTACAGTTCCTGTTGCCTTTATATTTTTTTGTTTCAGATAATTCATTAATTGATATGTCATGAAATGTTTATCGAAAAAATTTCATTTGTAGATGGTTCAGGTAACTATTTCAAAATATCAATTACTATTTAGGCTCCAAGTGGTCTTTTTTAATAGTACCATTTGCTTTTTTCGGCAACAAACGTGAAAACCATAATGATATCCAGTGGAACCAGTTATAATCCAATTCTTATATTCACATCTGACTGGCTTATCTCTAATTAACTGTTTAGCTAAGTTATGACCAAAATATTTCACCATGGAGTTGTCTAAGGAAACATCTTTATGGAAACATCCCCACTGGCAGTATTTTTCTATAATTTTATCTGCTAAAAGTCTAATTTTGTACATACAAACTGTAGAATCGCCTATTTTGACATTATCCGCTAGATGAACAAACTTTGTTATTTATAAATACTTGTCTCTGTTCAAAGCGTTGTAAACACAGGAAACTCCTAGGTCCTCATCCAATGACCTGATATAATTTCATTTCTATATGGTTCAGGCAACTACTTTAAAATATTAATTACTATTTTAGCTCCAAGTGGTCTTTTTTAATAGTACCATTTGCTTTTTTAGGCAAAAAACGTGAAAACCATAATCATATCCAGTGGAACCGGTTATCATCCCATTCTTATATTCACATTTGACTGGCTTCTCTCTTCTAGGTTATGATCAAAATATTTGACCATGGATTTGTTTAAGGAAATATCTTTATGGAAACATCCCCACTGGCAGTATTTTTCTATAACTTTATCTGCTAAAAGTCTAATTTTGTACATACAAACTGTAGAATCGCCTATTTTGACATTATCCGCTATATGAACAAACTTTGTTATTTATAAATACTTGTCTCTGCTCAAAACGTTGTAAACACAGGAAACTCCTAGATCCTCATCCAATGACCTGCTCTAATTTCATTTCAAGATGGTTCAGGCCTATGTTTCAAAATATCAGTTACTACTTTAGCTCCAAGTGGTATTTTTTTATTATCTTCAATCTCATTCGTTTTTTTTTCGCAACAAACGTGAAAACCATAATCATATCCAGTGGAACCAGTTATTATCCAATTCTTATATCCAAATCTGACTGGCTCCTCTCTAATTAATGTTTTGCTAGGTTATGACCGAAATATTTCACTATGAATTTGTCTAAGGATATATCTTTAAGGAAACTCACCACTGACAGTATTTTTCTATAATTTTCTATTACACTGATATTCAAATTCTACTTTTCAGTGTTTTCAATAAACTATTATTATTACACATTAGTGAATAAATAGTTTTTATGATTAGAATTATATTTTATTTATGTAATTAATTTAGAAGTTATCTAATAAATTTTTGAAAACAGTCTTTTTTGTGTTACTTACACTATAGCCAAAAAGCAGTAGTGAGAATAGAAGAAATAACATAAAAGAAATAGAAGTACAAAGAGTTGTTCGACAAGGGTGTACACTACCATACATATTAAATAATACACCAGTATTATTTAATATGTATACTCGGAAGACATATTAAGTAAGGCAATGGATTAACGAAACGTAGATATTAGAATTCATGACATAATCATAAATAACCTGAGATACGCTGATGATACAGTTCTTTTAGCCGAATCACATGAAGACCTACAGATACTTCTTAATTAGGTGACCGCAGTAAGCGAAGAAGAATATGGACCATCACTCAACAGAGCAAGAAATATATGATAACAACAAAGACAACTCAGGACATTCGTGAGATATATGTACAGAATCAGCCTAATGAAATAGTAAGAGAATTCAAATACCTAGATACAACTATTAATGAAAACAATGACAGCTCTCAAGAAATACGAATCAGAATCAAACAGGCCAGAAGCGCATTTAGAAGAATACAAAGGCCTCTCTGCTGTAGAAACTTAAACCTTAAGTTAAAAATACGACTGCTGAGGTGCTACGTTCTATCCGTATTATAATACGGGATGGAAGCGTAAACATTGAAGAAAATTTACGTGAGGAGACTGAAGACATTCGAGATGTGGATGTACCGAAGAGTACTAGAGATCTCATGGGTAGATGGAATAACCAACGTTGAGGTAATGTGACGTATGCATAAGGAAAGAGAAGTACTAAGAATTAAGAGGAGAAAAGTGGGATATATGGGTCATGTGATGAGAGGAGATAAATATCTAATACTCCAGGTGACTTATTAGATCCGCTGTCTCAAAATTAAAAATCGCTGTGATGATTGCCAACTTTCGACGCGCAGAGAGCCCCTTGAGAAGAAGATACAAAAATTCAATAAATGAATCATGTTGTCGTCAATTTCGAATGTTTCCATATTTATAAATTCAATAAACAATATTGTTTACTTTTTATTAATATACCGGATTACCCCCTGTGGCTAAGTATGATCCTGGAATCTGTCAGATTCTTCAATAATTATATGAAATAATGCTCGACATACCTAATTCATTCTATGACGTCATAATTAATGACGCACTGAAAAGTCCCTCTGGGATCTACTTTACCATCGTATCGCAGTCACTATTCCCGAGGGGACACAGAAAAAAAGTATTTGCCATCGTATTAGACTATAATAAAATACTATGCCGAATATAAGGCAAAGATAGATGCAATGTTCAAAAGAGTTAGCCTATCAGTTTACACAAGAATATTTCACGAGCTGAACTTGGCAATTAAATCTAGCAAAGACACATGCAACACCCGTGACAAGCTAAAAATGAAGATATCTTTAACACTGGATAAAGAAAAAGATGCTCTTGAAATCCAACTACAACACCACCATGATATGACAGATCAAGCATATGAGGCAAAACGGAATAATAACAATTTGGTTGATGAGTGTATTAAAACACTTGTATTTGATTTGCAGCATTGCTTGCCGACTCCCCAACTAGAAACTTCAGTCGTTTTCTACAAAAGGCAACTGTAGGTTTTTAATTTAACTGTGCAAAATTGCACGAATAATCAAGCGCACTGCTACATGTGAAATGAAATAGTAGCTGCAAGAGGAGGCAACCAAATTGCTTCATGTTTACATAAGTATCTCTTGAATCTTCCACCACATGTGAAGTGGTCAGACAGATGTGGAGGACAGAATAAGAACTCGCATGTAGCTGCCATGGCCATGTCTGTCATAAACGACCATCCAACTGTAGAGGTGATTGACCACAAATTTCTAGTTCTTGGTCACACTCATATTCAGTGTGACTCTGATCATGCTCTAATAGAAAAAATGACAGAAAAATCAAATATCCCAATCTATCACCCGCACGACTGGATGCAGTTGGTTCGTCAGACGGGGAAGAAAAACCCATTTATGTAGCAGTTAGACTTTTTCCAATTCTCTGATTTGTACAAGTCGGCAATTCAAAATAAAAAAGTAAACGAAGACGGGGAAAAATTTACATGGAGGAACATAAAGTGGCTCCCTTACATAAAAGAGACAGGAAAAGTCCTTTACAAAGAGACACTGGATCCGGATTCGTCGTTCAAGACAATAAACTATCGCCGTAGATGCCGTTTCCGCAGCCATCTGAACCCTGAACTCTCCTATGGTGGTCCTCTTGCAATCTCAGCAAATAAGAAGAAGGACCTTATTGACATGCTGACGCTAATACCCGATGTCTTCTACGACTACTATATGTCTATTCCATGGGATGAAAACGTTGAAGACGTCTTACTTGATGGAGAAAAAAGTGATGAATAAACCCCTTTTTGCAGCGCACAATAATTTAATATTAATATTCGCGTTCTTTTCCATTTTTTATTAAAATAGAAACCATTGATAGTACATAAGCCGTTTTATTATTATCAGCCGCATTAACGTAGTACAAACTATTGTATATGTCATACATAATAAGATTTACATTTGAGTAAAAATATATATGTGAGTACCAGGATGAAGAAAACTATTAATGACTTCAAATTAGAATAAGGTATGAATTGTTTATATGCAGTAAAAGTTAGTTTATTAGATTCTCTTTCATTATAATGTGCCAAACAATGGCTAAAGTAACACATTTGATTTTAGAAAAATGTTAAACTTTCAATTTTGTCTCCTGAACAATTTCATTTTGCATAGATATGCCCTTTTACCCGAGAGCCCCGAAATTCTATGGAAAGGCTAAAAGTGTGGAATAATCAATCACATGCCTGTTATCTTTCTCTCTCACATTAATACAATTTATCTAAAACAAACTTTAAATCATTGGAAGGGCAAGTGCAAAAATATGGGATTGTCTGTCAACAACAATAGCATATACACTTTCATTTGAAGATGACCTCCAAGTAATAGCACAAGACTATGAGGACTATTGAATATATTGTTAAAAAACTAATTGAGGAATATCAAAAACGGAAACATAAATGAATCTAAAATAAACATAACATACAGTGTGAGTTTTTAGTGCGACATCGGTCGATAATTACATTGTGGTACAAGAGATCCAAAAAACTTATTTAGAAAAAATGTAGGCAATGATATTCTCCATACTTGAAACATATATGGAATTCTCCAGGGTTATTAATAACGACGTGGTATAGCAAACATACAATTTTTTAAATGGGACATCCTATATATTTTTTCATATTTATATTCCTCTCATATATCCTGTTCTTATAATATTCGGCTTTGCATTACTATACAGATTATTTAGCAAGTTATGACCATTTTTATTTCGAAATACCTATGAAATCAACCCCATGTATACAAAGAAGTAATGCATAAATAATTATTGATTTTATATAATAAGGTAAACGATATATTGTAGTTTTTAAATTAAGTTTAATTGAAATCATTGACTAAAATTTGTATACAGGGTGAACTACAAATCGAAATTACGATTTTCTCAATTTTTTTTAAATGTATCACCCTGTATTTTATTTTTTTATTCCCTAAACGTAAACTTATTATTTTCCGAGATATTTTTAGTTTTTTTTTTTAATTTCGGGAATTCATTCAATTTTTATATGTAGAAATAAGTACTGAGTATTGAATGATAATATAACAAAATTATTTTTATTCCATAAGTAACTAACAAAAAATATAAACAATAATAATATGTAATGAATATAACAAATAATGTGATATTAAGAAAATAAATCTACATTAAATGTTCAAAATGTCCACCTTCAACGTTTATACAAGTTTGTAATCGATATTTAAATGACCGATCCACTTTTCTTAACATTTGTAAGTCAATTTTATTAAAAGCTTCTTTTATTCTATTTTTCGTATCATCTGGCATTGTTGACGCCAGATGATACGAAACTGACTCAGTGCGAATAAAACAATCCATTATTTTTCAAAAGCTCTTGCGTTTGGCTTCATCCGTTCAGGATATCGCTCGTGATATATTCTAGATGCAAGTAAGCAATTTCTCGAACTTTCTCCTAATACCCAGATGATATCTGTTAACTGTTCTACAGAAAAATTCATTTTTAACAATACCAAGCCACCAGACTAATTAAAAAGGTAATAATATGAAAAGTGTCATTTTCAAAGCCTTCCATTTAGGATTTAATATTATGAAAATTGTCATTTTTTCAAAGCCTACTATCGTCACAATCGGCAGTTAGGAATATTTTATTTAACTAGCGGACCCGACAGACTTCGTTCTGTCAAATAGATTTGGAATGTAGCAGTTTATTTCTTTAAGTGGGTGCTTCAACGACAAAACATAGAGATAATTAATTATTTGTTATTATGATTATTAGCACGGGGTTAATAACCGATGTAATAAAGAATAATGAAATAAAACGTATATCAGTATTTTCAGTAATAATTATTAACAAAAATCTATTTTATTTTTATTGTAGTGTTTTATGATATACAATGTTTGTTGTTTGATTACCTGGTGAATATACAAACAAATCCGATGGTTTTCCAACACGGGAACAGGCAACATACAATTGATCATGCGAGAAACATGGATTTTCTAGATTAATACCACAAACACCTAATGATTGCCCCTGGGACTTACTTATGGTCATACCAAAAGCAAGCCGCACTGGAAACTAGTCGTTTAAATTCAAATGGTATATCAGTCGGTATCATTGGGATGAGTGGTATAAAAACGTCTTCTCCTTTATACTTTCCTTTCAGTAAAGTTGTTTCTATCACGTTGTTCAATAATTATTTTATCGTTAACTATATGCCGTTGCAAAGACGCGGTTGGTTGATATTTCTCAACATTATAACTACCGATCCAACCTTTAATTGAAGATTGTGAGGTGGTAATCCTGGTAAATCCAGCGAGTTTAAAAATTCAGGCGGATAGTTGACATCATCTTGGTTAGTAGCCGAATCAACTGATTTATATATCCTCAATTCGCCTGTAATTTGTTCTTAAATTTTGAAATTTAATTCATTTACATTTATGTTTTTTACAGACCGTATATATAACCCGTAATATAGCCCGTTCGTTCAACCAATCATGGTTTCTGTAATTTTGAGCAACATCTGGAAACACCTTGGTGGAAACATCATCTGAGTCAAGGTGTTTGCCATTACCTATGTCAATGAGTTGTTTAGAGAATATGTTTCCAGACTGATTATTTTGCAACTCGACACGCATATTCTTGCTTAAGTGTAATACCTTGACATATTTACACAAATTTTAAGACTCTACACAGGCATTGAGTTCATCAACTGGCGTTGATCGTGGAATCACTGGCAATGTTTGACGAAAATCACCTGCTAATAAAATCATTGCAGTACCAAATGGGTAATGATTGCTCCGTAGATCTTGTAAGGTTTTATCTAAAACCTCCAAGATTTTTTATGTGCCATCGTGCATTCATCCCAAACAATCAATTCACATTGCTGCAAAACCTTTGCCATTGCAGAATTCTTCGAAATGTTGCAGGTTGGAGTTTCGTTGCTTTGATGTTTAATGGCAATTTTAGTGCTCAATGGGCTATTCGACCACCTTTCAGCAAAGTTGCTGCGATTCCCGACGAAGCGAGTGCAAGTGCAATTTTATTTTGTTAGCGAATTGTTGCTAATATCAATGAAATCAAAAAAGTTTTTCCTGTACCACCAGGTGCATCTAAGAAGTAAATCCCTTCTGTTTTATCATTTGTTACTTTCATAAGTGTATTATATACATACTTCTGTTGTTCATTCAATAGTGAAAGATTTGTTTGAATTAATTCTTTCAAAGTGTTGAGATCATACAGTTTTTCTCGGTGCAACTCTTGATTAAAAGCATTATGCATTGGACGATTGGGCGCGGCCATGCCTAATTGAAATAATAGTTTGTTTGGCATCATCAAGCTCATGTCCTCAATTTAAATCAATGCTTCATTGTAAATTTCTTTGATTATTTGTATATTTGGATTTTCCCTTCTAATCCGTATTTGATACAAAATATCATTACACATATTATCTTTGTACTTGATCCACAAATCATTTGGGCTTGATGGGAAGCATGTAGATATGATTAGGGAAAACAATGTTCGTATTTGATGAGCTTGTGATGATATTATAGCATCATTGAGAGTTTGATCCCAATGAGCGCAATTTTCTAGCAATTACAAACGTTGGCAGGCTTCTCTGTATGATCCACACAAATCATCAACAGTTCGCAAATGTTGGAATGATGCTGGGCCACGTACATTGAATAATAGCAGTCGTAAATAAAGACATTCATCATTGCCTCGATGTACTGAATAAATTCGACCAATAGCATCGGTAGAATATACAGGGTGATTGATTAGTGCGAGGAAGCTCAGTAGATCTGTAATAGTAAAAATTCCAAAAAAAAGTTATTGACAAAAATTGTAGGCAGCTTTAAATTCCACATTTCAAAATTAGTAACAATCTTACAGGGTGTTCCATAAGATGGTGGCAGACCAAACTTATGATTTTTTAAATGAAACACCCTGTATTTTATTTTAAATTTGAAATCTGCTTCATTTCCACATCACAACAATATAAAGTTTTATTATGTTGTACCGGGTATTTAAAAAGTTATAACCAATATTACCTGAAAATCGTATCAAGTTTAACTCCCTGTACAATTAAAAAGAACATCGATCTATTGCTACCATAGTTTTTTAATAATTGTTAAAAATTATAAAACATATTTGTTTTCAGAATATTCGTTAAATAAAATACAGGGTAAGTCAAAATGCAAGTACATTATTTTCTTGGTAATTTTAAATAGAACACCCTGTATTTTATATCACTATCAAAAAGTACTAATATCGTACTTCAAATTTTATAAAGAACTCCCTATACCTAAAGTTATGAGTTTTCTAGATATTTTTATTTTTCCATCAAAGTGTTAATTTGGTAGATATTTTAACGTTTACCAATAATTATTGTGAGCTGGCCATAATTGACTTGTCACAAACTGAAGTACGGTGTTTAAGTTTAAGTACGGTTTCAAAATGACCTCCCAAAACATCTAAGTATGCATACTTGAAAGAGGTCATTGAAGGAGTTACTTACATTACTAAGCATTTGTAAAGAAATATTTTGAAATGCAATTCGGATTCTATTTTTCATATCATCCTTTGTTGTTGGAGGTATTTTGTATAGTTCGTTCTTAACGTAACCCCAAAAAATGAGTCCATTTTATTGAATTCTAGTGACCTTGGGGACCACCTTACCGGTCTATCCCTTCCGATCCATCTTTCACTAAACTGATATAAGTTCACTACGTTCACTTGTTCATTAGAAATACTCCTTATACTTGTGTGTGGGTTTTCTGTATAATTTCTAGCTGATAGTAATGACTTTTTATTGAATTACCCCAATATCCAGATCATATCTACCATTTCATCAGTAGTAAAATTCATTATTGCTAATTTAAAATTGAATTAATTACTGAATTACTAAATAATAATTGTTGCTAATTTGTGGTGTACCCCAATACTGAACTAATAAACAATAATGTGAAAATGCCAACTCACAATAATTATTGGCAAATATTAAAATATCTACCAAATTAATACTTTGATGGAAAAATAAAAATATTTAATTCTGTGTTCTATTTAAAATTACCAAGAAAATAATGTACTTGCATTTTGACTTACCCTGTATTTTATTTAACGAATATTTTGAAAACGAATATGTTTTATATTTTTTAACAAATAGAAAACTATGGTTGTAATAGATCAATGTTCCTATACTCATTTTTAATTATACAGGAAGTTAAAATTAATACGATTTTCAGGTAATATTGGTTATAACTTTTTTAAATACCCGGTATAACATAATAAAACTTTATATTGTTGTGATGTGGAAGTGGAGCAGATTTCAAATTTAAAATAAAATACAGGGTGTTCTATTTAAAAGAAAAACATAAGTTTGGTCTGCCACCATCCTATGGAACACCCTGTAAGATTGTTACTAATTTTGAAATGTGGAGTTTAAAGCTGCCTACAATTTTTGTCAATAACTTTTTTTTTGGTTATTTTTTTTTTGTCAATAACTTTTAATTTTTACTATAACAGACCTACTAAGCTTCCTCGCACTAATCAATCACCCTGTATATCTGGGTATCCTGAAACTGGTTTTCCTTGTTTCCGTCGTATAAATCGCGTTGAGGATTAATTCCAAGTATAATATTTTGGCATTTTTGAATATAACAATGTTTGAGCAAAAGCATCGTTTTGGCATATCTCAAAAAAAACTGGTTAATGTAGTATATAGTGGCTAAGCAGCTCTTTGTAGTGCGTTCTGTGCTGTAAAATATACTCTTTGTCCATTTTCTAAATGCAAAGCTAAATGAACAATAGTAGGGTATCTCTCATGAATAAAAAAAGATCATATTCGCCAAACTGGTTCATTACTACTAACATAGCAACCCATTTGGTATTGGGTAACTTCATCAATGGAATTCTCTGCATTAATACCAATCACAGCCATATCACTCCATTTGGTTACATATTTGTAAATGTATTTAGACAAACATTTGATTGAATTTGAACTTTGTGCAACGGCAATAAAGCGCAAATTGACTCTTCGACGTTTGGAACACACCTACATTGTTAAAACAACAGTGAATGCTTGAAATTTAATATAAACTTTATTGAATAGCAATAAAGTTCAAATTGACTCTAGATTTAGTTAGAAAATATTTGTATGGGAAAAATATTTATGGAAAAATTTTATTTTTATTTATTTGTTTATAAAATATTTTATTTATTTATGAAAAAAAGATCATTGCAAATCTATTTTTAAGTAATAACTGTATTAATGTTTTCTGGGAAATGTTAATGTTTTACCCACATACGGATTGTAAAAATAAAGTTGTTTTTTCGTCTTATTCTGAAACCCCCTCTGAAATTTATTAAAAGGAACACACCTACATTGTTTAGACAACGTTAAGTGAGTGCTTGTAATTTAATATAAACTTTATTGAATAGCAATAAAGTTCAAATTGAGTCTACATTTAGTTAGAAAATATTTGTATGGGAAAAGGAAAAGGGCTGTTTTAGGGTTTTACTGGAAATTATTCGAATTTTTCTCGCTGTAAAAACCATCCCTAGACGTCAAGGACCATTTAAAAAAAAATTGTTAAGATTGGTCCATGCGTTGTTGAGTTATGCGCTTACGTATATTGTTTTGCTTTCTGCTTTGTGTGAGTTATTTATTGAATAAAAATAATCTTGTTATATTATTATACAAAACATATTATCTTGTAGGAATTTTAAGAATCTTGTATTTCATTAAGAAAATATGATATTTCCATATCACATTTATTAATATATTCATTAATTTTGTTATATTATCACTCAATACTCAATACTTATTTCTACTTACAAAAATTGAATATATTTCCGAAATTTGAAGAAAACTAAAATATCTCGGAAAGTAACAAGTTTAGGTATAGGAAATGCTATATAAAAATAAAAGAGTATCATAAATACAGTGTTTCTAAAAAATAAAAAATAGGGTGACTCCTTTAAAAACATTGAGAAAATCGTAATTTTGTTTTGTAGTTCATCCTGTATACAAATTTTTGTCAATGATTTCAATTAAACTTAATTTAAAACTACATATATTGTTTACTTTATTATATAATCAAAAATTGTTTATGCATTACTTCTTTATATACATGGTGTTGATTTCATAGGGATTTCGAAATAAAAATGGTCATTTTTAACAAACCTAACAGAATACTATAATGACAAGAATTTTGAGAAGAATAAAAATTTTAAAAAATATATAGGGTGTCCCATTAAAAAAAATGTATGTTTGCTATACTTAGTTAATAAACCCTGTATAATTCCACATATTTTTCAAATATGGAGAATATCATTGCCTACATTTTTTCTAAATAAGTTTTTTGGATATTCTATTCTTTATCTGTTCTATTCTAAAAACTCACCCTTTATGTATATGTATCAGTGGAAAGCAACAGTACCTCACATTAGACAATGGAGAAAGTAGTTTTTCATTGTATTTTCTGTGCTTTCTATTTGTTTTAATCTTGGTATGGATCATTCTTAATCTCAAAGTTGAAAGATGCATTGCAAGTCTCACACAATAGTATATGTCTTTTGTTAGTGCTAAAACTTTTTCTAAATCGTGCTTGTTATTTTGATTTATAGTCTGCAAACTTTGAAATTAAGTGTATTAGAACTATATTGTGTGTAGGAATATAGTTAAACAGTAATTTGTTTTGTCAGATTTTATTCTATATCTACAGATTGAACCAAATTAAAACGGAACATACAATTTAATACATGTCTGTTTGAACTGCATTTGAAATAGTGGACCAATATAAAACTTGGACAAAAATAAATCCATACCTGGGTATAGACATTGTATAAAATATCGTTCAACTATCTGTCTCACAACAATGTTGTTTGCGTAAGACGGGTTGGTCTAAGGAAACGATAATAGTTCAGGAAATGAATCTCGAAAAAAGTTAAAACCTCGCAATTTTTTCGTCCTGCATGTATCCAGTTGAAATTTTAACAGAAGGTAGGTGATAGCCCAAGGATCAAAATCTATATCGAACCGAAGTGCGCTGAAGGGTTTTAGGGGTGAAAACTACCCCTAATTGTCAAAAATTATAAAATAACATATTAAACCTGAATATGGGTAAGATTTGGTTTGAATTAGTTAAATAATGATTATTTTATACTTTTGAATAGAGTTCCATCATATTTCAACCCTTAAAAAGCAACCTTTGTTAGAGGTTAATGTAAAAAAATTACTAATCCTAAAAAAATGATTTCGCCTTGGATCGATTTGGATAAAAATTTGGATTTAAGCTCAATTCACCCGCTGCTTTATAGTTTATGTCATGTCGACGAACCCTGATTGTTCTAAGGGGTGAAAACTACCCGTAATTGTCAAAAATTATAAAATAACATATTAAACCTGAATATGGGTAAAATTTGGTTTGAATTAATTAAATAATGATAGTTTCGTGCTTTTGAATAAAGTTCCATCATATTTCAACCCTTAAAAAGCGATTCTTATTAGAGATTAATATAAAAAAATTAGTAATGCGAAGAAAATGATTTCACCTTGGAACGATTTGCATAAAAATTTGGACTTAAGCTCAACTCACCCTCTGCTTTATAGTTTATGTCATGCCGATGAACCCTGATTGTTCTTAGGGATGAAAACTACCCCTAATTTTCAAAAATTGTAAAATAACATTATAAATCTTAAGATGAGTGAAATTTGGTTTGGATTAGTTAAATATTGATTTTTTTATACTTTAAAATACAAATTCATACATTTTCAACCCTTAAAAATCAATTGTTATGAGTGCTATAGGTGAAAACAATTTTTTGCCAAAATTTTGCAACTTTTCAACTTTTGAAAATCACCCTTTACAACATTGCAGTTTTTATAAACTAATTTATAAGATATAAATTGAAAAAAGTAGAATTAAATACAAAAAAATTCACTATAACATAAAAAGGCACTATATATTCTTATACATTTACATAAATAGTAGAAAATATTTACATTTATAGGTAAAACAATTATAATATTAATTTTATTCGTCATCAATTACATCTTCATCGTGATCTATGTCATCCTCATCTTCAATTATTGGTTGACTATTATTGCACCCTTCACCTGAGCACCCAGAACAAGTAGAGTTACAGTATAAACCAACTTTTCTGCACCCACATGAAACACCGCATCCTTTTTTGCATTGCCAAAAAATAATTTTCAAAAGTTCGTCGAGTGCAGGTTATTTGTTCATGCGTACGGATAATAACAAACCATCTTTGGAATACCATCCCCAATCTGTTGCTTTAATATTTTCATTGCCAATCCATAGACATATGAGCAGATGTTTTATTCTGTTGTATGGGATTTCAAAATAAGAACGCTTAAAATTTCGAATGTATAACGCCCCACTAGCTAATATACCGGTTTTGTAGATTATTATGCTCCGAAATGTACTGTACTATACTAATAGAATTTTCCGGAAAAAAATTCACTGGTTTTTTTAACGTATTTCTTTTAATTTTTAACGATTTCTTCAAAAACGATTTGTAGAGGTTTTTAAGAGCTACAAGGATCTGTGAATTAAATCTTTTTGGAACCCTTGGTTTTTAAATGGGGTGAGTTTAAAGGGCTCGAAAAAGATGGTGCTTGATCGTAAATCGATGCTTTAAACGGCTATATCTCGCCAAATATTCATTGTACAACAAATCTAAATGAAGGATAATTTTAGTCATTAAAAAAGCTACAACTTGGTAATTTGTATTTTTTTCATATATTCAGTATTTTCGGGCATATTTAAAAAAAGAAAGGTAAAAAATATGAAATTGTAAATTGTTTCTCGCTTTAAGCTGTACTTTTTCTAACACAAAGCATTTTAAATGGGTCAAACTTCTTGGACGTATTAACAATACATGTACAAAGGGAATTTCAGAAGGGTAAAGATCGATTTTAATTATGGAGGAGGTTAGGGTGTTGTTTCGATTTTTTCGTAAAAAATGAGGTATTGACCTTATTTTCATCATAACTCAATTTTTGAGCTGGAGTCTTTTTTATGATAGGTCTATTTATGCTCTTTAAAAAAGGTTTTGTGAGTTTTCTTCCAAAAATGCATCATTTTCCCGATATTTGATTTTGAATCTTTCAAATTTGGCATTTGAAGAAAACCGCTGAACATTGATAGGCCGTATTTCGGTTCCTATTATATCCCAAAAACATTTTAAAAAATGAATTGTATTTGTCTTTTTAAAAGCTACAAATTTGTTCTCTACAATTTTTTTGATAAAATGCACCATTTTCGAATTATTCGCGAAAAATCGATTAAAAACGTGGATTTTTTCGTCTAAAAGTTATTACTTTCAATCGCGGATAACTTGAAAAATATCATTTTATAAAAAAAATGTATAGCACATTTTTTGTTTAGAATCACTTTTTTAATCGAAACCTGTAGTTAAAACGTATCCACGATAACGATAAAAGTCAATCCAGGGAGCACGAAAAAATTGCGAGCTGAAATACTTCATTTCCTGGACTATAACTGGTTTGACAGCATAAATCGTAGATTTATGTGTAGCTTTCAATTTTTATGAGTTCAGAATCCAGCAGCCCGCTGAAGTATTGGATTTTTATAATATAATTCTTTGACAATATTTTGTTGGCCAACCACCTACAGCAGAATTGAGCCGAAATACATTATATTCCTATGTTCCGAATTTATTTCGTTCAATCTGTATATCTTATTTATATATGTAAGTAATGTGTTGTGTTAAATAGCATCGATACAATAAAATAGGAAATAACTGATAAAAATGTTAAAATCGCCACGTATTATACAATAATGAAAGAAGAAACTTTTTTATGCGGATTGACGTTTTTGGTAAGTATTTTATCTTATAACTTTTACTGTCAAATATATAAATAAGCGATAGCAAGGATTTAAATAAGAAAAAAATAATAAGGGAACAATTCTATGGTATACGTTAGAAATGGCACCTAGCATGAACTGATGTCAGGAATCGAACCCCATCTTGACAGTAACTGATTAAGAATATCCGAGTAGTAACTCTGTGTCAACTATCTCTTGATGCGAATAAATACTAATACAACAATCCACAAATATTTTACGTAAAATTAACTTACCTTCAAAATGATCTTTTTCTAATAATATAATAGGATCAATTGGCTCCAAGTCAATTTGCAGTTTTGGCATGTCATCTATTGATTCCGCATCAGTAGTTATAGTTAGTTCTTTAACCATACTTGCCTAAAACAAAACAAATAAAACTAATCTATTAAAATACTTTTTTACGATTTTCTTGTAACGAAAAGTTTTCTATAATTTCCAACAAAGTATAAAAATGGACTAATCTCTATTAATGAAAAAATGTATTAAATGAAAACTGGCTATAAAGGTATTTGGCAAGTAAAATACGACCTAACCAAAAAATAATTCAACTCACTATTTCAATTCATAAAATTTTTACAAACAGTTGTGAATAAAAATATTTTCAGATAAATTAAGTTGTCCGTATTAGTATGCAGTTACAAGAACATAATCTATATTCATAAAGCAATATTATGATTGATAATTACAAGAAATTTAAATGAAATAGCAGGAACATATTATAACTAAAACATAAAATAACAATATCAACTTTGTATTGGCAGTTTTTTGCAAAATATAAATAAGAAACGAAGTAGTAGAAACGGATTATCTAAGCAAGCATAAATACTCACTTAAAACATCTTAGAAATGAATTTATCAGAAGCAGAATAAATATGAGATATACCATTACAAAACTTATTACACAACTCACATATAATAAGATTACAGGTGCAACCGTTGCTAAGATAGATTTATAAAAAAAAATTGAAAGCAGAGTATGGATGAGAAGTACGAGGTAGGATTTAGACACTAAAACGTGAAATTAAATTAAGAAAAATTAAAGTGATTATGCAGAATGCTTACCTGGCGCCTCGTAAGTCTTCGCGCCGTAGTATAACTGTCAACTACACTTTTAGATTTTCTAGTTTCTTTTACTTTTCCTGCTTCGGGTTTTTCTTCCGAGATAATTGGCATATGTGCAATTGACTTGGTCTTTCTTTCATTAATAGTTTCACCCATTGAGTCGACAGACTTGGTTCTTTTGGTAGTTCTTGGTTTCGAGAAGGTTTTGACATCCACACTGGCGCTTCTTTTCCTCCTAAGAGTTAGCGCCACCAAGGCAGAATCGTTAATTATTTTTAGAGATTGGTCATTATCGCAGTCAATATTGACGTTGTCGGAACTAGAAGTATTGAGGAGTGACGTATTTGCTTCTAATGCAGAAAGTGATCGTCGCGTTCTTCTTGCTGAAATACATAAGACATGCATTGCTTCATGTTATGCAGAATGTTCTAGAAATAAAATAAATTATATACTAAGACTGAGAATTATTACACAATTTTATCATTTTCAATCATGACCCCAAAACTATACCGCCAGTAATTCCACTACAAATCGTAAGAAAATAAAGAAAATCTCATCGTGCTATCCCAATAAATTAAATATTTGGTTTAGCGTTAGTTTTCTCTTCATTTAAAAATCGTCTTCAGAATATCAACGATACATCTCCAATGTGTTTGTTTTACCTATAATAAAGTGTCAAGCTTGGAATTTTATTTTTAGAAACTTATTCAATAAATAAAATTATCCTAAATCTTAATACATTATAAAGAGGAGCTAGCAATAAAACTTATTTCATTTAATAAAATAAAGTATGTCCTAAAATTTTTACTCCCTCTAACCACCTAATTCGTTGGCTCTAACCACCTAATAACGTGTTCCGTTCGTTGGCTTCTTAGTAATCGTATTGTCTGGTATTCGTATTATGTTTTCAGTCCACCTAAATCACTGTGTTATAATGAACGTTACAACCTTTGGTTCATTAAAGAGCTAGTATAATTGTAAATTCTATTTTTTGCTCCACTAGCCTTGGTCGTTTATAGCCCCAAATATTTTGCAGAGTATTTTACGCTCGAATATTCCCGAAATGAATAGGGATAGGTACTTCTGCGGTATAGTCGTTGTTCCGCTCTATACGTGAGAACTGGCCTAAGCAAGTAAGCAGTGCTTTGTATATAATAATTTTAGTTCTTCTTTGGATATTTCTTGAGTGGAATTGTTTTTGGAGTGGATAATATGCTTTATTTGTAAGGTTTATTCGTCTTTTAATTACTTCGCTTGATTTGTTGGTGGTTGTCACTAGCAAGCCAAGGTATGTGAAGCTGTCAACACGTTTAAAGATATGACTTCCAAAGGCTGTTTCCCGTTCCTCATTTGCTATAGGATCCTTAGTAACCAACATGTACTCGGTTTTATCTTCGTTGATGATAACCGGCAACAGTGCGTTACTTCAGCGAGCAGAGTGCGCGCCAAGGAGAGAAAGAGAGACGATATCGAGATATAGTGAAGTCGTTTTACCCTGTCGTTTTCGGATTAACGCCCGAAAAATAATTTATGACTCTAGTTACAGCTACTCTGTTATGCTTTCCTTTTTCTACCTGCTTTGTGGTACCGAACCTCCTACTGGTCGGCTGTAGTACTTGAGAATAAATCAGCGCTACCAAAGAGAACCGCTGACTACCTGTGGCAAATCTGATCAGACACTTTTATTACTTATGCGACAGGCTAAAACGATCCTACTTTATCAACAAGTAATGTACAATTGTAAGCAGTTCGGTATAAAACAAAAAATTTTTTCGTAAAGGTTTCCATCTACATAAAGACAATAAAGCTTAGTTTTAACAGCCTTTTGTTACAGTTTTTAATAAAGCCAGTGTTACACTCCCCCTAGTTTTTAATTTTGCCTATAATATAAAACGACAATAGACTAAACTAAACATATTGCTCAACATCTCGCTTGCTACGTCCTATTATGTTTAGTATAATGACTAGTTATGATGGAGGAAAACAAATAAATATATAGGAAAGCTCTGAACGGAACAAGGCCCAATGATACTGTAATATGTAATACATAATATGTATGTCATCCTATCCTAAACCTGGGCGTAGGGGTAGGATTGGATCCTATCCTAACTCTGTTTCAAAAACAAGTATCCCCAATAGACAATACAAATAACATAAACAATACAAACCTGGGGTGGTGTGAATTTGTGGGCTCAGGGTAGAATCAATTAGCTTTGAAAAATCATCATTTTTTATATCTACGAACAATAGTTTTCCATGGTCGACATCAGTACTTATATCTATATCTCTGGAAGGAGACTGTGCAGCACTACTTCTCCTAGTTACTCTTCTGCTAGGGGTTTTCTGCGATCTATCACCAGGAGTACTCAGCGCGTGTATGTCAACTACTACTGTTTCCGTCCTAAATGCTTCACCTAAAAAAAATATTGCATATACTATTTTATATTATATGATGTACTATATATATATATATATATATATATATATATATATATATATATATATATATATATATATATATATATATATATATATATATATATATATATATATATATATATATATTAGTGATGTAACGAATATTCGCATTCGCATTCGCATTCGCGAATATTCGCATATTTTTGCATATTCGCATTTGCATTCGCATTCGCAAAGTTTTTGCGAATGTTTTGCGAATATTACACAGTTTGCATTTAGCTCGTTCAGTATCGAAAAGTGGTGAAAAATAAGTCCATATTTCACTATAATTTGATTTACTCATAGTAATAAATCGCTAATCACACTTTAACTTAAAATTCACTTGTATTTGTGCACGAGGAGAGCAGGGCAAGTGGAGTGACTTGTGTCCCGTGAAATTTTTATTGAAACTATAACCAGAGAACTTAGTTATCTGCATAGAGAAATAAAATTCTCTGCTATAACTTTCTCTCTATAACAAGTCAAATTTGATTATAACAAGAAAAAATATGATCGAAAAACGTGCTTTCTACGTTTTTGGCCCGGACGTGACTATAAATAAATACCTTTTTAAACGACCCCTCAATAAACTTAACCGCCTACAATAAACTTCTTTACAATAAATACAACTGTTTCACATCTTTACTTTAGCAAATATGATAGAATGATACTGGACAATTTAAAGCAGTTAAAAAAGACAGACTTTTTCCAATTGCCTACATACCTCGCGCAAATGAGACTGCCGGCAGTGCCGGAGACAATTAAAATTGCCAAATTAAAAAAAAAACTGAATATTCGCATTCGCGAATGTCGGTGGCATATATTCGCATTCGCATTCGCGAATGTTTAAAAAGTGACATTTGTTACATCACTAATATATATATATACATATACACAAATATATACATATACACAGATATATACAGGGTTGACTACTTAAGAGTCTACCCTCATATTTGGCAATATTCATTGGATTTTGTGAAAATGCTAAAACAGAGATGTCATGTTTTAACGATATAAATATCTGTCCCCTTAAATTTTAAATAGGGATACAGTTACATTAATATACAATCTTACCCTTGTGAGGATGCTAATTTTTTTTTCTTATCACTTTATCAATTTGTTTATAAAACATTATTTACACTCTACATGTATCTTCAATTTTTGTTAGATATATACTTAGGGCAGAAAAATAAAGATAACAGAAGAATAATTGATGATTGATGAAATAAATATGAAAAAAAAGTTACTGAAGAAAATGATAGAAGCTAATAAAAGATAAACAAAGAAAAGGCAGACCAAGGAAATGCTGGGAAAACAGAATAGAAGAACTAGAAGCAAAAAAAAGTAGAATTTTTAAAAAATAAATAAACACTTGACAAAGGATCGCAAAGCATGGAGAAAGTGGATTAGAATGAGGATTAAAATAGATTAATCCGACACATTTAATTGATACAAGGATATGCAAAGAAGAATAATGAATATACTTATGGGTTTATTCGAATATATGAAGATTAACGAATCCGTCTGACAATCCACTCCTGCATAAAACATCATATAAAACAATATTTGCTAATTTATAAGTACATAACATTTTGAATCTGGTTAAAATTTTATTTACCTTCTATAACCATGGAAAATAAACATCTAATTCAAACATATTATCTTTACTTCAATTAAAAATGAAATTAAACGTGATTGGTCGATTTAGAACTTTTTTATACGACAAAATTCAAAGTCCAGTTAACAAATATGTAGCCGAGTCTACAAAAAAAGAAAAAAAAAATTCAATTTGGAAACAATTCAGTACTTTCAAACCACTATTGCGAAGTTGCTGGAGAAAGGAAATGTTCCCCAAACGTGACTTATAATAAATATACCCAAAAAGTGTGACGATATTGCGAAAATAAAAAGAAATCATACTTCTAAATCCATCATATGGCTCTAGAGTCCAATAATTAAAGTTCTGGCCTCCGTCAGCAAACTTCTCCATTCATTGCGGTCTGTAGCTATTCTCCTCCACGATCGACTTCCAAAGAGATTTCTGGCATCTTAATCCACTTCATCCACCCATCGCTTTATCGGTCTCCCAATATGTCTCTTCTCCAGTATTCTTACACACTTCTGAATACCATAAATAAAATGTTAAGCAAGGAACAAGCTGGCTTCAAACCAAAATGATTCTGCATAGACTAACTCCAAGAGAGCCTTCGACATGCTCACACATTGCCATAGAAAACTACATGAAATAGAAATACCAGAAAAAATAGTAAATCTTATTAAAGAAATATACAAAAAATGAAGTTCTAAACAACCGCAAAACGTCTGACTCAATAGCTATGCTAAACAACATAAAACAGTTCTATTTTACCACCCCTACTATTCAACAGTGTACTGAACTCTGTACTCTTGTTCTTTGGGTGCCGTCTTCTTAGCGAAGGTTGGCGATGATCTTTGAAAGGTCTTCCCTATTTTGGGCTTTCCTTATTAAACTTTGAAAGTCTAATCGTGTCCAATCTTTGATGTTGCACAGCCAGGTCATTTGTCGTCTACCCGGGCCGCGTCTGCCTTCTATTTTACCTTCTATAATAAGCTCTGTACTAACTATCTCTGTACTAACAAAAGGTAACTCTAATAGAGGAACTTACTGAGGATTAACAAATAGATATACAAAACAGGAAATACAACTCCAAGTAAAAAGATTACAAGAAGAATCAAAGAAGAGTGGTCTAAAAATAAACATTAACATAACCATAAAAATGCGATTTGACACTAGAAACAACCAATCTATTGTGATCAACAACCAAGAAATTGAGAGAGTGGTAGAATGCTGGAATTTGTATATCTGTGTATAGACTGTAACGGTGATACAGAGCGTAGTATGCAGGAAAGAATTGAATAAGGCTCGTAAATCCTACAATATGCTTAATAAAATGGAAATCCGGGATTTACCCGACTAAAACGAAATTAAAAATCTTAAAAACAAATGTAAAAACTATATTACTATTCGGATGTGAAAAGATACACGCATCCATAGTATACAAATTACAACTTTTCATCAATAAAACGTTCCTAAAAATCATTAGTATATTTTGGCCTAACCGAATTTCGAATGAAAATTTATGGAACCAAACTAACCAATAAAACGTCATAAAACAAATAAGGCCGAGAAAATGAAGAAGTCTGGGCCACACACTCCGTAGACCTCCAGATAACGTTGCCAGGACAGCACTGTACAGCTGAACAGCAAAAAAACACCAAGAACTACAAAACGCCAAACAACTGAATCTGAGAAATTAGACCAGCTATTAATAATGATGAAAGAAATGAACACAACTCAAAAAGATATGAAGCAAGAACAGAAAGAAATAAAAACTGAAATAAGAGAAATTAAAGACCAACAAAACAAATCAAACGAAGCTCTACTAAAACTGACAGTAGAAAACGAACAATTTAAAAAAGAAAATCAGGGTGTAAGAAAAGAGAAAAAAAACTAATGAATGGTCTAAAAATGGATACAAATGAACCAAGCATCCTAAAAGAATAAAAGGATTTTTTAATAAACATCTTCAAATTGATATTACACCTACAACAGTTAAAAAATAGGCGGAAATACATGCGTAATAGAACTAAGAAATGAAGAGGAAAAACACGAGATCATGGCAAAAAAATATAAACTAAAAAACGTCGTAGGAGAGAAAGTATTCATCAATGATGACTTGACTAGAGAAGAGAAAGAACACCTAAAAAATTTTGCAGAAAAACGAAAAAGAGAAAGGCACAGACGTCAAAATTGGTTAAAACAAGGTGTTAGTAAACCAAGAAGAATGGAGATGAAACAAAATAAAAAAGGAACTGAAAAACATCCAAAAAACTAGAAAACTACAGAGATAAAAATGCGAACATGGAACGTAAGAAGCATCAATGGAAAAGAGGTAGAACTTGTAGAAGAAATAATCTGACAAAAAATAGAAATATTATGAATAACGGAAACGAAAATGAAAGGAAGAAGTTTAAGGAAGATACACAAAGGATATTGGTTATTTTGGGTAGGAGCCTATGCAAAGGAGAGAGCAAATGAAAGCCTAGGGATAATAATTGCACCGAATAGACTACAATACGTTATAGAAGAAACATATGTTAACCAGAGAATATTATCGCTGAAAATGAAACTGATAGACGAGGAAATATGGACAATAATAACAGCCTATGGAGTAAATGAAGATGCAAAAAAGGAAGAGAAGGATAAATTTTTCGAGGAGCTCAAAATGAAAATTAACAATGGGAAGAAAATATAATTGTAATGGAAGGTCTAAACGGTGGAGTCGGAAATAATAACAATGGAATCGAGGAATGCATGGGAAAAGAAGGAGAAGAAATACTTAACAAAAATGGTGAAAGAATAATAGAAATATGTATGGAGAATAAACTTGTTATAACAAATACAAAATTTAAACATAAAAAAGTACACAAATACACGAGAGTACAAGAAAGCAGAAATTACTTTTTGGTAAGTAGCAGCAAATGGAAAAGAGTACAAGACACGAAAGTGAAAAGAGGCTCAGTGAGAACAACAAAAGAAAATGAAGAAAAGAGGAGAAAGGTAGTAAATGAAAAAGTAAAAAGTTACAAATTAAAAGAAGAAAGATATAAGAAGATATTCCAAGAAAAATTAGACAATATTTTGAAAGGTACGGCAAAAACTGCAAGTATAGAAGAAAAGTGGGAAAATCTCAAGACCAACTTAATCATAGCTGCTGAGGAAACTTGCGGGAAGACAAAACTAGCAAATACTAGCATGAGGAGAACTGAATGGAGGGCGGACGAAATACGAAGTATAATCAGTATACGAAATCTAAGTACAAAGCGCCCTGAAGGCTAGGAGGCATATAAAGAAAAAAGAAGAGAGGTTAAAATAGCTGTGAAAGCTGAAAAAGAAAGGTCATGGGAAAAGTTTGGACTAAAAATGACAAATAATTATGGGGAAAATCAGAAACTCTTCTATGGCGCATTAAAACAGCTCAGATAAAAGAAAGAACACATGATGCCGAATATAAAAGACAAGAATGGAAAGGTAATAACAGAAGAAAACCAAATAATGGAAAGATGGAGAGAACATTTCAAAGATCTAACTCATACAGACGTAGACAACATAGTGGAGATACAAGAAATAAATGAAGAACAAAAAGTAGAACCCATAACAATAGAGAAACTAGAAAAGGCAATTGAAAGAGTTAAATTAGGCAAAGCACCAGACAAGAATAATATCACCCCGGAAATGATAAAATTCATGGGAATAGAGGGAGTGGACAACATGAAAGAACTAATGAATGATATCATAAAGAGAGCAGAAATACCACAGGACTGAAAGAAAGACATTATACTACCAATACACAAAAAGGGCGACAAGAGAAACTGTAATAATTACCGAGGTATTACTATGTCAAGTATTCCTGGGAAGGTATTCGCAAGAATAATAGAAAGAAGAATAAAAACCCAAATAGAACCAACTATGGAAGATACACAATGTGGATTCAGGAAGGACCGAAGCACACAAGATCACATATTCACAATAAGACAAGTAAGTGAATAAGTAATCAATAAAAATAGAGAAATAAATATATGCGTTATTGATCTGGAAAAGGCGTTTGACAGCATCCAAAGAAAGGACGTATGGAGGACATTAAAGGAAAGAGGAGTTGACAAGGTAACAATTGATGTAATAAAGGATATGTACAATAATAATACAAATACGGTGAGAACTAATAACGAGGAATCCGAAGAATTTACTACAAGTCAAGGCGTCAAACAGGGATGCGTGTTGAGCCCACTGCTGTTCTCAGTGGTACTGGATGAAGCAATAAAGAAAGCCAAGAGAAGAATTAGAAAAACTAACATTAGGATACTGGCAAATGAAACAGACTCAACTATCAGAGCTTCTATTTGCAGACGACATGGTTTTGATACCAGAAAACAGAGAAGATCTACAGAACAACCTTGAAATCCTAGAAGAAGAACTGACAAACATAAATATGAAGATAAATACAGAGAAAACGAAAACAATGATAATTTCAAATAAGAGAAAGGCACACGCAATACAATTAAACGAAAAACAACTAGAACAAGTGGAACATTTTAAATAACTAGGAGTAATAATTGAATCAAAAGGTAAACAAGACATGGAAATAAATGAGAGAATGGGACGAACAGGAAGCTTATTTAACACTATGAAAACAACATTTTTGGGGAAAAAAGAAATACCGAAGAAGGTAAAAACTGCAGTCGTTAAATCAGTAGTTTGGAAATGAGGTGCCTGAGGAAAATAGCAAACAGAAAAAGGACAGACAAAATACGAAACGAAACAATCAGACAAAACCTAAAACTAGAACCAATAAAGAAAAAATAGTAGAGGAGCAACTAAGATGGTTCGGGCACGTGTGTAGAATGTCGAATGAAAGATTAACAAAACGAGTGTTTGAATCGAGAGTGCAAGGGAAAAACAAACGAGGAAGACCAAGAGTTAGGTGGGTAGACGAAATCAGGAAAGAAGTTGAAAAGAAAGGATTGACATGGGAAAGTGCACGAAATATAATACAAGACCGGAAAGCATGGAGCCAAAGTGCAAAACTTAACTCCACCAGCCTTACTCCTAACGGTAGAAAGGCTTACGACTAAGTAAGTAAGTACGTTTCTGACATGCTGAAGGCTGTTTCTAACCTATATAGCGTTAAATGATAATTTTTTAGTACTGAAGACAGTATAAAACGGTCGTCCCGATCAGTAGTTCTTCTCTGGGAACCTGTTCCAGGACGAGTGTGAGCTCCTGTCGCTATAAAACAAGCAGAAATACGTTGCACTTCTACTGCGTGAAATTTCAGATTTGTTAACTACGTAAACTTGGCTTTTTCCGTTCTGAAGAGCAACAATAGATGTAACAATTTTTTCACACAAATACATCTCGAAATTGCTAAGCATTGACGCAAACACGACAATAATACACACTTTTGACATCAATAACCAGAAATGTCATAGTAAAAGCAATTGTAACACTGAAGTAAGGGACAAAGAATAATAATATTCTTAAGATTTTCTGACAATATCTGTAAAATTTCAATTTTTCATAGCTTTTAATCTGTTAGTTTGTTCTCGACAAATTTTTAACACACATGTGTACACAGAAAGTTAAATATGATGTCTAAAGAAAATATACTTAGTCTGAAACACTGTTTTTCATAATCTAGTTATACCTTTGACAAAATATTAAACCTATACTCGAGTATCCATACAACAGAATACAAAATTCTGATTGCTTACCTTCTGTGGTATCCGTAGAAGCAAGCGGATCATCACCAATAATCTTCGCAAATTCAGAATCTACATCGTCAAATATATTTGGTAATGCAATAGCTGTGTCTGTTTCTACGTTTGTTTTCTTCTCAGATTTTTTAGTTTTTTTCGAGGTATGTTTACTTTTGCCGCTCACTAATTTGGAAGCATTTGTAAAATGGTCTATATTTTCTTCTTTCTTCTCCGAAATACTGAAAGTTTTGCCTTTAGTTACAAAAGTTGTATTAGTAGATTGATCTACTTTAGATTTACTTTTTTGGGGAAATACTTCTGTACTTGGTTCATTTATCTCTCCAGGGTCTTCTTCTGTTACGTTGTTGTCTTCTTCGTCTGTTAGAGGGTTTATTTCTATATCCCGATTCTCTTTACTTTTTTCAATGAGTACATTTTCTTTTGCAATATTGTCTAATAGCTTAGTAGTTTCATTAACTATTATTTGATCTGGTTTTTCTAGTTCTTCTAGAAATTCATTAATTTCTTTGTTAATTGATTCGTCCGATTCAGAATCATGCCCTAATATATTACTGGTTTCTGTGTTTAACATTGGATCTGGATTTGAAGATTCATTCTCGTTATACACATTCATTTCAAAAACTGATTTTGTTTCATTATCAGCTTCTTCATTTCCAATGTTTGATAGTGGATCAATATGTGAAGTTTCATTTATAGGTATTTCTACTTGTTCTATTTCTTCAGTATCAACAATTTCGGTAAAGGAATTTTGAGTATTACATTCATCTAAATTTTCTGGGGAGTTACTTTCTACTTCTTCAACAATCATAAAATAACCTGTAAAAGATATATACAGTTTTACATAAAACAAAAATTTATATTACACCCTACCCTTATTAACCTGATCATCTTCATTTTCATCAATTTGATCAAAATCATTGTCTGTTTGTTCTTCAATTGTAACTCTATTATCTTCTTTTTCGTTGTTTTCTTCATCATTGACATCTTCTTGAACCTCGTAATGTATGTTAATATTATTGCCATCTGTACTTTGGGATGCATCGGAATTAGTATAATCTTCGGAACATTTTTCGGTGGACTTTGTATAAGCTGAATTATAACTACCACGACTGTTGGAATCTTTATCATTTTCAGTATCGCTAGATATAAGGACAACTTCATCTTCTTTAACAGCCGTAGTTTCATCTGAAAGTTAAGAAACATATTTTTATATATTTTAAGCAAGTAAATTTTTGTTTAAAATTGCATTTTCTGGTCAATTTGATGATGCTGAGTACGAATCTGGAAGTAGCTTTTGTGATCCGGCTTTTAGGTAAAACAAAATTGACAATCAGTTTCTATCTATCACAAAAAGGATGTGGTATATGCGAGCTGGGTTAGGCGACTGGATGAAGTTTGGTAAAGTTTGGTTAGGTGGATTTGGTTAATAAAGGCTAGACTAGGTTTGGTTAAGTTCAATCATTTTAGCTTAGATAGAAATCCATTAATAGAGGAGGTGTATTAGACCGATTATGACTACATGGTTTGTCAGGGCAATAATATTAAACAATGTTGATCTAAAAGTATGGTTAAATTGTTGACTGTAAAGGATGCACATGTAATCTAACGAATCGTGAATATGACTTGCACAGATTTGGCGTAATTCAATTTTGTTCTCCGGTGATTGTATCATTTCGATAGGATTTGAGATAGATCTGAAGATTTTCTGATTCTGTCACTGGAATTTCGTCAGTATGTGTCAGCCTCAAATACACTTCTATGTATCATTACTTCGATTGGATGGTGTTTTGTCAGAAATTTATTTTGTATAACAGAAAAGTTTTCATTTGCTAAATATTATTTCGGCAATAAATTATAAATACTGGATAAAATATTTTTGAATAATAGGCTTGGATCCACAGCTGGTAGAAAGTACGGGTGGTGGAATGGTGTCTAAAAAAACTGTTTATTTGTCAGAAAAACTGATAATCATATTTATTATAATTAAATTTTTTTAAGTAAATATAAAGAAGTTAAAAATACCTGTAAACGTGCCGCTTCTTTTTGATTTTCGAAACACAGTATCTTCAAATCCAGTATCACCAAATATGTTGGCTTCTAATTCATTATAAGTACGTTCTTGTTCGTCAGAACACTCACTTTCTCCGCTGGATTGCTCTTCGTATAACTCCTTTGGTACACAAAGAATTGTATCTGACGACTCTGGTATGTCAGTGTTTTTTTGTTCGATATCATCATAAAACCCTTCATTTAAGGGATGTAGGTCTTGATAAGTAATTTCTTCGGATCGTTTTATATTTTTTTGAATTTCATCGTCTGATGAAATTACTTCTACTTCTTCTCCACTTTCCTCGTTATCTTTGTCACTGTGTAGTTGAGATTTTGGCGATTCACTTCTGTCTTTGAACTTCCTAATTTCCGGCATCCTTTCTCTGGTTTCTACTACATCATCATCAGATGAATAGTCGTCGTCTTCAGTTATTTCTCTATTGTCTTTATCAAAATTAAGTTGACTTCTAGATAAGTTTTCTGTTTGTTTCAATTGTTCACTTTCGCCATCTGAAGTAATCTCTTCGTCTTCCGTAATAACTTCCTTATCCGAATCAAAAGTGAGTTGAGTTTGAGATAACTCGATTTTGTCTTTTTTAAAGTGTTCGCTCTCGCGTAATTTTTTTCCACTTGCCATCAGAAAATCGATATATTCTTGTAAAGAATCAGATAACTTCATGCTTGGTTCTTGCTCTTCATAACGATAACTCAAGTCAGAATCTAAAGACGAGTCTGAATCCAGCGCTTTTTCCAAATTTTGTGTTTTAGTAACAGAACTGCTAGATGTATGAGTTTTATGAGTATCCGATGTAATTTTAAAGGGTGAAGCTTTTTCTTCGGTTTCGACCACAGAGGTATTCGTTTCCACAGTAGTAGTTTTTGATTCTACTAAAGATTTTTCAGTGATCGAGGTTCTCTCTGATTTGAAATAAGAACGTTCTTCAGAAACAATATTTTCTTTTGTCGAAGGAGGATAGATTTTAGAAAATGTATTATTTTCGAGAACTTGTCTACTCAACGACTTTCTTCCTTTTAATTTAGATCCTGATCTAGTTGGTCTCGGTGACAAAAGTTCATCGGACGTTGTATGTTCCTCAATCTCTTTGTTTCTCTGAGTTTGTGACTCACTAACACTTGGGTCCTCCTGTGTTACTTGTAATTTTGATAATCTTGGACTAGACCGTGTTGGCGTTAGTTCCACTGAACCTATAACAATATTTAATATCATCTTTTGACCAAGAAAAATTAAATAATTGATTGATATAAACTGTTGATAAATACCAATATAAATGTTCTTTTTTCTACTAATATACAATTTCAACAATTTTAACTACAACAATTTCTCACCCGTAGCTCCAAAAGCAACTTGTACAAGCTACAGGTGTGTTTCAGTTGAAACGATAAGAAAAAATTTTGCGTCCAAGGACTATATAGCAGTAGACAGTTATGGGTTCCCGAGTTATCCAGGCAGCACAAGATTGATCGCCTACCATCGCCTTGATTGATCGCCTAGATGAAACCAGGATTTGTGTAAAATCAGATGAGCGAGGAATTCGTGTACTAAGGGGGCGAAGGAGATAAGCAAAACGAAAATTGCCAGATTTATTCACAGATATAAAAGAGTGTCATGTGCCTTTAATTTCCAACCAACCAACTTTAACAGCTAGCAGGTATGTTGATTTAGTTCTAAAACCTGTAGTTACGTTCTGGAGAGGTGCAATGGAAGAAAATTTAATTTTAATGCCTGATAATGCACCTCCACATATCAGTGGAGTGACTACAGACTTTATTGAAGCAGAAGATGTTACAGTTCTGGCGTGGCCTGCTTGCTCACCCGACCTTAGCCCTATAGAGCATTTGTAAGATATAAAAGAAGAATTAGAGCTCGCCGGGATAATCCACAAAATATCGACCAACTAGTACAAGCTGCTCTTGAAGAATGGAAGAACCTTCCACAACAAAATGTTGACAATTTATTTAGGAGCATGCCCACGCGAATTGAGCATTACATAAGGGCTAGGCATCGAGCAAAAAGACAAAAGAGGGAATGTAAAGGTAGTGGGGACAAAAATATTGTTAGACAGAAAGTGCCAGTTTGAGAGGCCACTTTAAAAAAGGAAAGACAGTCTCTTTCCTTGTTTAAGAAATCAAATTTAGTTTGGTTATGTTATTCTTTGTCCTAACTGTCACATGAAATTCTATTTATATTGAAGTTTTTTACCATTTGTGTCACATTTTAGACTATTATCGTTAATATTTAATTAAAACTTTCTCGTCTGAAAAATATTTTATAGCTATTGTTAATAAGTGTCGAAAAATTTAAATTTAGCGCCTGTGCATTACCAGGGATGGATGTTTTAATTTGTTATTTTAAGAATTTATTGTTTTCTTTAAATTCTATGTATTGGTGATTAAATGTCTTTAAAATAAAGTTCTGTTGTGTGTATATTCTGTGGAAATTAAAAAAAGTATTGTACTATGGTATGCTTTGTACTTTTATTGAAACTGAATTTATTCCAAGTAAAAACCAATTCCATAAATAAGAATTGATAAGTGTTTGTAAGAACCTCTACGTGCAGAACAAACGCAAAAATCTAGTCCAAAGTCAAGGTTCAGACCGTGATTTGTTAGGATTAGCCTCATGCACTATGTCCTGAAAGGTGCCGCATAAACAGGATGTTCCAAGATGTTTTTAAAAGTCTGTAGCTGAGGATGTAATGACTATGTTTAACCAAAAATTTGGAAATGTCAATTGGGCAATGAGAAAACTGGAAGCTTTTGAGATGTGGATTTTAGGAAAAAATTTGAAGATACCATGGACCGATCATATTACGAACGAAATGGTGTTGCACAGAATGGGAAGAGACAGGGGACTTTTGACCACTATTAAAAGGCGAAAGACAGCATATTTGGAGAATATACTTAAAAATGATAAATACGAATTGTTGCAGCTGATTATGAAGGGTAAAATCTGCTTCAGAAAAGCAGAAGATAGAGAGAATTTGCAATGGTTATAGCCAACCTTCATTGGTGGAGACGGCACTAGAGGAGGAAGAAGAAGAATTGGACCTACAATACTCTCATTTAAGGGCAACTGTAATCTATGACAGCATCAGAGGCGCTGTGAAGTCATCGCAATGAAAAAAAAAATGGGTCAGGGGGACGAAAGTTAGCTAAATGAAAGCGTTTTTATCCCAAATTCAACGATGTACCACAATGAGGCTAGAATAGCAAATAATTATGCTAAATTTTCAATTTAAAATTTGTTTTTAACAATAACCAATGACATGCATAATGGTTTAACTAAAATACATAACTGCTTAGTACTGAAAAGCATTTCAAATACAAAATCAACAAATCTCTATTGCTACTAATAAAATTACTGCGAAAATATTAGCTACAGTTAAACGGGATTCATAAAAACTGGTCCTAACACTATAATTTAAATTCTGTTTGAAACCAACTCAATTATTTTACCAAGATAAAGTTTAAAAATAATTAAAAAAGATAAAAATTATTTATAACTTACGTTTATAGCTTCTTCTAGCTCTGGGCGATGCATTTGTCACTTTTATTTCGGGGGTGGAAATTCCTTTTAGAATATCAGTTTCTTTCTCAGGCTGTTCCTTCTTTTCGTCAACTGACTCTTCACTGTCTACCGATGCCCTTCGCTGATCTGTTTCTGTGTGGACTGTTTCTATTTCTTCTTCATCTGCTTTTTCGTCTATATTGCTATTACCAGAGTTATTAGGGGAATAAAAAACATCATCGCTAAGTTCGTCATGGACACTTGAAGACAAAATGGAGCTAATATCCTTAGAGGACATTGAAGACCTCAAATTACTACGATTGCCCACTGAGGAACTTTCCAGTTTGGATTCATCGCTTACAGATGTAGTAAACTGTGTTGCTTCATCAAATTGTACATGTTGTCTCTTGGGCGTACGAGGTAGAGAGCTTCTTGATTCTAAACGCAGACTTTTATTCTAAAAATGTACAATTTAATAGCATAATGATGATATATATATAATATATATATATATATATATATATATATATATATATATATATATATATCTATAGTTTTGACTAGTAACACTATCCCAAATAAACATGAATTTCATATTATTTTCAAATAATTTGGATAGTCTTCATTACATCTAAAAGCAGTCAAAGTACCTAAATAAAAGTTTTAAATTCAAAGTTGACTATTAATATTTTGTTTAAGCTAAATTTGTAACCAAAATGTGATAGATCAGTTTTCAAAACGTTTGAAAGCTAGAACATGATATAAAAAAAGCGGAAAAAATAAATTGTTATAACAGAAATAATCAATAAAAAAATTGCAAAAAAAATTATTTCTTCTAAACTACAGACTAATGGGGTGTTGCAATAAATTACTAATATTATTAATATTTTATTACTATCTTTAATGGGACTTAAACACAATTTCAGTTTAAAATACGTTTATTTTGATGTTTTATTTCTACTTCGGAAATCGTTCTCAAAATACACAATTTGTATTACTGAATTATACATAATTCTCAGTGGTTGGTGTATACCATATTAAAAAAAAAACTTACAAAGATGTGTTAAAAATGTTTGGTGTATTAAATATATACACTAATAAATTATGAAAATATTCAAATATTACAAAATTTTTAAAATGTTTTGAGTCTTACCAGATCATGCTTAGGACTTGAACATTCGCAAAAATCCACTTACAAAATGGTTTAAAAACCTTTGGTTTACATATAAAATATTTTTTGAAATTTTAATGGCATAATGTCGTTAAATTTTAAGTTTAAAAGAACGAACAAAAAAAGGAAGTTTTACTATTAAAAACAGTAAACTGCTCTACCTTAGACACATAATAAGAGAAGAAAAATGTCAATTGATAATGCAAGGAAAGATAAGCAGAAGATCAATAAAAAGAACAAGACATTCCTAAACAATCCGCGAGTATGGTTAAACAACACCACTAATTATCTGTTTAGAGCTACAGTCTCGAAAGTAAGTATAGTCTTAATAATTTCCAACCTTCGTACCGAAGACGGCACTTGAAGAAGATGCTCCGTCAAGCAAATATTCGACGATGTTTTTTCACATTTTCTACCATTGGTTTTATCAGCATTGTATCGTATCCTGATCAGGTGCTTATCTTGCATGGACTAGCCACAGAACATCAAGAGTATAATCGGACAATACAAATACAATACAAATTCTTGGAAACTAAAGCCTAATTAGACTAGGTCCAAGATGTATGACCAACATCGATAAATCCATACATTTCCTTCGAAATTATTGCTCCTGGTAGCATTTGATTTTATTTAATACTTTTAATTAAAAATATATTGATTTTTGGACATTCTGTCCGAAACGCGTGACCAATGATTACACCAGACATGACATAATTATTAAAAATGTCATCATTATATTATAATAATTTGTGCAGAAGCTATAACGCATGGCATAAAAGTGTGCATACCGTATTATTTATTCGTACTACTTTTGTACTGGTAGTTATTTATTTTATTTTAACTTGAATTATTGGTTACAAACCTTCGATGTCCAAAGACCAGATAATTTTAAGCATCACGTAAATGAGAATTAATGAGGAATCTTCAGAGATAACAATCAGCGGGGTTAAACACGCTATTGAAATCGTTTAAAATTTCAATTCGTTGAAGTAAAATGTGAACTTCTAAAATTATTTGAGCTTCATGCAAATTTGCATACAATTCAGAACAAAATGAAAACTAAAGTTTATGTTAAGAAAAGGAAGCTAGAGTTTTTGGGAAATAAATATGAGATACTTCAACTAGCAATGCAATGTAAAAGCATGTGCCGAAGAAGTTAGGACGCCGTAGATATTCCTAGTTGCTTAATCTGCGTTGTCTTAATCATGTCGTCACTGGAATTATTTCTTGCGGCAGTGTCTAAAGTTAGACTTGTCATGTTGGTCGGGAACCTCCAAAATGAGAAGCAAAAAATATCATGCTTTTTATCGGTGACACATCTAAAACGAGACGACTACTAGAAATAACAGAGATGAAAATATTCCAACGAATATCAGAGAAAAGTATGTTGCATATAAGCTGATTATAGCCGCAAAAGTCAAACATGGAAGAAAAAATGGCATGTTTTTATTATGTAGATGCTTCATGCTTCAGATATAAAAAGATGAAGCTTTAGAAAAGTACATTTTGTTTATATTATGTTGACAATGAGTAAAATATTTTTTCTGTGGAGAATAATTGCAGTTAATTATTAGAATTTTTTTTAGCAATGACTCTTTGATAGATTAGGGGATAGATTTGGCAATCGTCAAATCAGCAGTTGCCAGATTACAACAGATGTTTGCAATTAATCTCGAAAGAGTCAAATATCTACTCCTTATTGCTTCATATAAATTAAAAATTGCAGAATTCATAAAATAGTATATTCAAAATGTACTTTTTAAAAGCTTTATTTCTTTATATTTGAAGTATACAACATATGCATTATATAAACATGCCAACACTACCGAACCAAAATATTTTTGACATTTGCGACTATATTCAGCTTGTACTTTCGGTACACTCAACCGTATGTTGGATAGGGAGAGAAGCGAAAACATAAGAAGAGCATGCAATATAGAAGACATAAATGGATGGGTGATAAAACGGAAACAGAAGTGCAACGAACACATTAGTAGAATGACAGAGGATAGGATAGTACGAATAGCACGATATAAGTCACCAAATGAACGAAGAAGTATTGACAGACCAAGAAAAAATGGTGCGATAATTTAAACAACTTAGGAGGCTAATATTGAAGAAGAAACAGGCTTTAAAGCGGAAGAAGAAGAAGCATATCAAGCTAATATTTGGAATGACTTCTGTGGTCCGTTTAACATTATTGCTGAATATGGTTCGCTGTTTCACTTCGAGATGAATTAAAGAAAGATATTAATGCAAACAAATTGCAGGTAGAATATTTAGGGAAAATCAAGCAGCAGGCTTAGAGACATATGGAGAAAATGGATACGGAGAAAATTGTCAAGGAAATTACTGATACAAGACCTTAATGGTATTGTTATAGCAAAACTATAGGGCAAATCCTAATTAAAGAGAACGAAGGACTTACTTGTAATAATCGGCCACCATGATTTTCACTGACCTTATCTTCATCTTGAAGTGTATCATCTGTAACGCTGTCTCTTTTTTGCACAAGATGTCTAACCTACAAAAAAATATATAAAAATAAATGACATATATGATGTATGGCGGGATCTGTGAGGATTTAAATTGAATGATCAAAGTTGCTATACAAAAGTAGCTCAAGTGATGGATTATTTTATTAAATATTTCGTGAGAATACACCAGAAAGTATAACGTGAACTCTTTATTTGACTATCTTGTTTCTATCAAGGAATGTAAGCTTCCAGTTACGTTGTTTTGTAATGATAGATTATTTTCAAGGTTGATAGGCTGTGGTTTGAAATTTTAAAGCTACATTTAGATTTATATCAGCGATATATATATATATATATATATATATATATATATATATATATATATATATATATATATATATATATATATATTTCAACTATCAGCAAGTTGTGTCTACACATCTATGATATCTATACCGATAGATGTTAAACACTTGTTAGTTCGAAATTGAAAGTTTCGAACATTTATTGCAAAAATTTGGATGTTATTCTTCTTTTGACACTTCTGTTATGATACAAGATGGGTGATAAAAAAAAATGTAATTGAAAGCTAATGGGTAACAATGAATTAATTTGTATCACTGTAAGCTTATGAGTTATGCATTATGGGATTTTACAAGGACAGATTAAAAAACATAATACATACTCTTGCCTACCGCATGAATAGTCCGATCGAGAGAGCGGACTTTAGTTGGTAGGCAGGGAGCTATGGGTACATCTGTGAGCACGACTCTCACTGGAAGAACTGCGTGTGGATGGCTCCTTCCACCCTGAATCCAACACACTCCAGGGCAGCCTTAAAGGGACAGGACCTAGTACGATCTTTAGAAGATTTACCACCTCATTGCCAAAAAAAGTCCCGCAATATACCTTTTAACTTGTTCCCATATCAGTTCAATAGAGTTTAGTTGGCAGTGGTAGTGAAGAAGGCACACGACATCAATATCATGTGTTTTTATTGCAGTGTTACCACTGCATAACATACTGGAGGTTTATTGAATTGTACAAATTGTAGCAATTCAATTTTTACAGATTTTTCTGAAAAACTAATGTCTTTGTTTGTTAGCCATTTAATGACATACTGTTTCTTCCAAGAAGTATTGGGCAGACGTTAAATTTGACGTGAATGATTTTTTTTTTTTTTTTAGCATAATTTAATTTACAATCTGCTTCATCGAAGCTATAAGTAAATAGTTTGAATGTTAAATACATGAGGCAGAAGCTGCCCTGTGGCAACTCTCCTATTATATTTTTTACATTAGATCATAATATATTTAATTTATTAAATCTGTTGGCCATTGTTTCTTCAGTCGTCTTGCGAATTCGGGAGGAGCGTTTAGCAGTCTTGCTTCATCATTTGGATGACTTCTCAGACCATCAAGGTAGCTCTTTGTGATCCTTTGAATTTCTTCCTCTACCAAAGGTGTAGCTGAGTCCTTGTGTAGGGTTTTTATTGCTTACATACCAGGGCGCGTTGAATATTATTCTCAATATTTTTGATTGGACTCTTTGTATTATCTTGATATTTGATGGCTTTGAGCAACCCCAGAGTTGAACGCCATAGGTCCAAATTGGTTTTATCATAGATTTATACAGGAGCAGTTTATTTTCAGTATTGAGTTTTGATTTTCGACCCATAAGCCAGCTCATTTGTCGTATTTTGATGTTGATCTGGGTTTTCTTGGCTTGAATGTGTGGCTTCCATGTTAATCTTTTGTCAAGGGTTAGTCCCAAATATTTAACTTGTGTGCTGACTGGTAATTGTGTATCGTTTAATGTGATTGTTGGACATACATTCCTTCGGTTTGTAAATGTAACTTGGGATGACTTCGTTTCATTTACTTTCACCTTCCATTTGTTGAGCCATGTTCCCAATTGGTTAAGGTGGTTTTGCAGTTGTGCAGACGCGATAATGGGGTCCTCGTTGACAGCGATTATGGTGGTGTCATCAGCGAACGTTGAAATTTGGGTTGTTTCAGTGGTTGGGATATCTGCGGTAAATAATAGGTAAAGGAGAGGACCCAGGACGCTACCCTGTGGTACGCCTGATTTAATGGGAAAATATGTGGAAGTTGCTGTGTTATATTTTACTTGGAAGTAACGATCTTCAATGTAGGATTTCATAATTAGGTAGTAGGGAGTTGGAAGAATGCTTTTGAGTTTGTATAAGGGTCCAGTGTGCCATACTCTATCAAACGCCTTTTCTACATCTAAGAATGCCGCTGTACAATATTTTTTTTCCTCAATAGCAGTAAGGATTTTTGTTATAATTCTATGAGTCTGTTGTGTTGTGGAATGTCTCTCTCTAAAACCAAACTGGTGTGTGGGTATTTCTGCGTCTAGGTTAATGTCCTTCTTCAGTCTATCAAGTAGTAGTCTTTCGAAGATTTTAGACATTGTCGGCAACAGGCTGATTGGTCGATAGGATGATGTTTTATTTGGAGGTTTGCCTGGTTTGTGAATCATTATTATTTGCGCAAATTTCCATGTGATTGGGAAATATGTCAGTCTGAGTGCACTATTGTATATTGTAGTTAACATGACCAATGCTCTTCTCGGAAGATTTTCAGTATTAATCCTGTTATTAGGTCAAATCCAGGTGCTTTGTGGTTATTGCATTTTTCTATTTCTAGTTTCACTTCTGATGGACTGAATGGTGTTATTGGGGGCGTCATAGGGCAAGCACTATCCAGGAATTCTCTTAAGTTTCCATCGTTATCATTATCTGCTTGGTGTTCTTTAAAAATACCAGCTAAGTATTCTGCAAATGTTAACGCTTTTTCCTGGTCTGATCTTCCCCAAGTACCGTCATCTTTCTTAATTGGTGGGTTGTGTTCTGTAGGTCTCTTTAAGTGTTTTGTTGCCTTCCATATTGAGTGATCTTCTTTAGACAAGGTACTAATGTAGTGCTCAAATGTGGCATTGCGTGCATCATTTAGCGCTGTTCTTAATTGTCTGGTTAGTCGATTATATTCGTGTTTGTCATTAATATTGCGGCTTCTTTGCCATCTACCTCTTGCTCTTCGTTTTTCGACTATTAGTTGTCTGATATAATTCGGAGTGGTATTTGTGTTTTCTTGCTTTGGAGTTGATGGTGTAGCTCGATATGCAGCTTGTTGAATTTGACAGGTGAGATAGTTTATAGCTTTATCTATGTCATCTTTTTCTTTCAGTCTGATTCCAAGACTTAGATTCATGTCAAGCTGGTACTTGAATTCACACCAGTTAGTTTTAGGCGACGTTAACTTGGGTATTTCAGGTCGTTTCATTATGTGGGTGCTGAGTGTTGCTATGATTGGTGTATGGTCAGACGAGAGATCCCAATTTGCTTCTATGTCTGTGTAGTTTGCTGCAATTCCTTTTAGGATGAAGAAGTCTAGTAGATCTGGTAGTCTATTTATGTCGGATGGCCAGTATGTTGGTTGTCCCGTCGATAAGTAGGTGCAGTTTGTGTTGTTGATGGCATCTAATAGGCTTCTGCCTTTTGGTGTAATGAGTCGTGAGCCCCAATTCGTATGCTTAGCATTCCAATCACCTCCAACAATGAATTTGTTACCTAGCTTATTGAATAGTTCTTCGTATTCTTCAGTTGTGATTCTATATCTAGGAGGACTATATATTGCAGCAATTTCGAAGTCCCAAGGCCTGGCATTTATATTAAGTATTGTTGCTTGAATCTCATTTGTTTTATGTTCCGGCATTTGATGGTGTTGTATATTGTTCCTTATAATTATTGCGGATCCTCCATGGGCTGTTCCATCTGGGTGACTAGTGTGGTAGACTGAGTATTGAGGTATTTTAATGACGCTTCTTTCTGTGAAATGCGTTTCAGATACAAGAAGGATGTCTATTTTGTTGTCCTTTAGGAATTGGATTACTTCTGCTTTATGGTTTGCTAAACCATTTGCGTTCCACTCGGCGATTCGAACAGATCTAACGAATTTTGTTAATTAATGTTGTTAGCATGGTAAGGATCATGCTGTTTTGATTCATTAGTTGGGTGAACATTGCTTTAAATTCGTTTAAGGATAAGTTCATTTGAGACCCTATGTCAGCTACTTGGTTTCCTGCTCTTACTGCTTGGGCATAGGATTGGGTTCCATTCTGTTGTTGGTACTGTGATTGTTGACTCTGGTACTGTGAAGTTGGTGCTGGGTTAACATTTTGATGTGGGTTCGGATTATTATGGGTCGACTGATTTCCGCTTTGGCGATTATTTCTTGCATTTTGTAAGTCCTTGTAAATTACACAGCCTTATAGTTTGCAGTGTGTTCTCCTGTACACAGGGCACATTTTGCTGGTGTATTTCTGGGTTTTGTACATTTTGGTGATGGGTGACTTCCTCCGCATTTCACGCATGCGTATGGTCTTGTACAGTACGCTTTTGTGTGTCCATAACGTTGACAGCGCTGACACTGTGTTATATTGTTCTTTTTGTGAGGGGGTTCAAAGCTGACTTTCATATTGCCGATATGATCCAGTGTATAAATGTGTTTGTTGTTTTCTTTGGGTTCTAGGTCCACATAGAACATTGACAAAGGTGTTTTATTGACTCTGTGCAAAACGTTAATGATATTACGGACAGTATGTCCCGATTTACCTAGTGTAACAAGATTGAAAGGGGCTGGAGCGCCAGTAACAAGAGGAGAAGGCTACTTGCCAATGTGACAAGAATGGGATTTGTTTCTGATGAAACAATGTAACCGGAATGAGGACTGTGTAGTGTAGCAATAGGGTAAACTCTAAAATGTCCCTTGATACACCAACGGACTAATATCTGTAGTAACAGAAGATGGAAGGGATTAGATAGAGATAAATGATGTAAAAGAAATAAATAAAGGGTAAATATGAATATTTAAAAATATAATAAAATTAATGCTGGCTAGCGACTATGCAGGAGAATGACCACTTGACACTCAAAGAGGGATTCGGCCAATTTGCATGCCCTACAGAGACCGTAAGATATAAGAACTAATGACAAGAAAACTAACAAGAAATAAACAGATGAAAGATAAAGTTGCTCTATGGAATGTTTGGGCGCCAGGAAGTTAAATGGTTTCTTCCGAGATATCTTGTATTGCTGAAATATTAAAAGGTTGGGTACTAATTGAAATATTAAATTGTTTTAACCCAATTTTACTAATCACCTATCTTATGTACAATTATTTTAAACCCTTATATATATGAAAATGTAACCCATCACCTCTTATGTACAATTAACTTATCTATATTTACAATAAAAAAACCTGAATATAATGATAAAAATTTCCCTCCCTAATGTATATAATAATGGGAAATTTTGACTAAGGTTATGCAATATTTAAATATATAATATAAAATGAAAGATATATAATTTTTGACTAAGGTTATATGCAATAGTTATGTTATTAATTTAATATAAAATGAACTATATGATAATATAAATGTTACAAATATCAAATAAATGAAATGAAACCTCTCCGGATACGTGTGCACACTATAACCTATTAACGAGAGATTCCAGGGGAGTTACAAACTCAACCCTTGATGAACAATAAATATTTTATGATTTTATGATAAATGACTATTATAAAAAAATGAATATAATTATTATTAATAAAAAATTGAAATATTTAAGGATGTTAAAAATTATTCGAAATATTTGAATGAGAAATACAAAACAAAAAAAAATCAAACTAATTCTTCCTGCCGGTTCCCTTCGGTAGACCTGGGATCGGTGGATCAGGATGGAGAACTAGAGGTGTGCCAAGGTCCAAAACTGGACTCCAATCGACAAGGAGGTACTTTCAATTAACCATAAAAAAACTAAAAATTTTTCTTCCCCATAAACTTAAAAGTTTTTTTTTTTCTTCCCCAGACTTGTCTTCGAATCCTTAACTAGGCTGAAAAACACATTTGTTTTACTACAAATCCTTTGTTGAAAACAAAAGGTGGGAAAAAACTAAGAAAGGTCAAAGTTGCTTCTAAATTGAAGCAAAAACTATCCTGTTTTCTTTTAAAAAGAAATAACCTTGGGATTGTATGAACATATTATATCGGATTTATTAACTAGATGATTTTACGGAACGCTATATAGATTATAGAATCAAACAAAAGAATTTAGCCGGTTTAAACAGTATGAATTGAAATCGATAATTGTTGTTTTATACTTGTAAAGTAGTAAAATTTGAGATTATAAAAATTTATTACCCGTAATCTGTTTAGATATTTATGAAATAAATGGAATCGGACGTATAATACAGAATAGATAATTAGATAGGTAATAATATATTTTGAGAAAGGATTAAAACTAATAGATTTAAATTTCACCAACATAGCGGATGACGTGACATGTTTTTACATATAATTTAATTATAATAAAAACTCACCGACTGAGAGCGATCCAACTTAATGTTTTTTCACCCCAAAAATAAAACAAAATAAGCAAATGGTTTTCTTCCAACAAAAATACAGATTCTTCAAAATAACTTAACTTAAAACAAATTCTCACACGTGGACTCTCAGTCGCCTACGAGGTCCCAAAAACGACCTTTACTTGACCAGATCCAAAGACACAGTGGGTCTGTCGGTGTTATGCCGGAAACCGTCTCGAATTTTACACAGAGCAATAGGCAGAGGCGTAGCTTAGGGCCAACTTTTAAAAAATAAAATTTACTAAAGTTATTTGAATTTGTTTTAAGAATATTTAAGTTATTTGAATTTAAGTGAATTTAATTTATCTTTAAATTAAAGGATTCTAGTGACAGAACAGTAAAGGGATATTTAAGTAACGGACCCGTTACATTCCCCTCTTACTTGGAGAAAAAAAATTTTTTAAAGTGAAAAAAAAAATTTTTTTTTTTTTCCTTTCACTTGACTGATTGGATAGAAGTAGGTTAACCAATACTTCAACCATATGTGGAACAATCAAGAATCGAGAAAAAAAATATAAACAGATATATAAAAAATTATAGCTATGGCACCAATTTGCCAAATACAGCTATTATATTAACTTACTATAATACTTCCAAAACAATCTACATCTGTTCACACGATTATAATTAACCACAGATTATGAGAGATGTAGAAATAAAGAAATGGTTCCATCTAAGGATACCTAAATGTAACTAAGTAAAAAGTCACATACTATCTAGAGTGGAATTAAAGTAAAGTAAAACTATAACATAGTATAGTATAGACTAGTAATACAAATACTCAATATAATAATCCGAAGTAATGTGAAATCGGACCCTGGTTCCAAAATTGACTCGTCGATGGACAACCGATTTATAGTAGAATATCCAAAGATAATCAACCAGGCAATGGTGTGGACCGATTCACAAATCGTAAGTGACAATAAAAAAATTCCAAACATATATACTAATTTAAGTATTGAATTGGGCACTAAATCCAAAATTGATCAATCAGTGGACAACAGATTTATGGAATAGCATATCCAAAGATATAATCAACCAGGCAAATGAGTCACCAATTTCCAACTATTAATCAGACAATCCAAAAAGTAACAATAAGAAAAATGCCAAATATATATAGACCAATTTAAGTGTTGAATTGGGCATTAAATCCAAAATTGATAAACCAGTGGACAACAGATTTATAGGGTAGCATATCCAAAGGTATAATCGACCAGGCAAATGAGTAACCAATTCACACTATAATCAAATAATCTAAATAAATTAGGTCAACATATACCCACATCCGGTAATATGTGCCTAAACCATAATATTCATAGAATAAATCATAAATCTAAATCACTATCAAAACAAATTAACGTATGCTGATATTCACTAACTATAGCAAGTAGCTACAACAGATTTATAAGAATATCAGACATAAGTGAGCTGCATGGCATTTGGTAAGCCAACGATAACTACTCAAAATATCCAAAAGTAATAGTTAAAGAAGTAAGTAATTAAGCAAATAATAAATAAGTAATTAATCAACAACAAACCATCAAGAACGAACAGGCCAATTTCTGTAGAAACTGCAAATTACGGATTCGTTCTGACATTACTAAGAAAGAACAAAATATGTTCTAGGTCTAAATCCAAAATCAATAAGTGAATGCCTAAGGAAAGAAGTGAAGGTAACTGTAAACGGTCATTTGTTGACTAAGATATAAATTACTAATTTCAGACAGCAATCTAACTGCTAGCCATGGAGGTAGCAATGACACGAATATCTTAACATAAGTGAGACTAAGGAACAAGCTAAAGAAATTTTTTTTTTTTTTTTTTTTTTTTTTTTGTAATTATAATTGAACATAGTCTAGGAAGACTCAGTATTAAAACTAAAATGTTCAAATTAGAATTCAAATTGAAGATGGTTAGCTAATTATGAATGAAATATCTTACTGCCCAGTCATCTGCACAACCTGTCATGAAAATGAGGAATTCCGAAACTCATCGAACAACTGAGGCCTCTAATTGAACAACAACTTCGAACCCACGTATTCAATCAAGTATGCATAGGCAGAATAGTCCATATGACATAAGAGTATATAAGGAAAACCCTACAAATTACGTATATAATTAATTCCTAGTAACTGCTTTTAGACTCATCCCATATAGGATATAATATCAGGATATTAATTAAAATAAAGTATGACTATGACCATTTAAGTGACTAAATCTATACACAAAAAAACATAACATTCTTTCGAAAATGGCAAATCAAATAACAAAAGTCAAATAACAAAGATGGTAATCAAATTAACAACAAAATATATAATAGTAGTGTTTATATAGTTCCATACCAGTATAAAGTAAACACAGATAAGTGTACCTAATAATAAGAATGAAAAGGCTTAATAATTTCAACTTATATAACCAAATAATCAGCAAGGAATAAGCTGTACATATACATTATCTGGTGATTAATAATAACGTTACAAAACAAAAATACCAAATCGTAATCCAAATCGAGCTAAAACAATAATAGTCAAAATGATAGATTAACTTTATTGGACAAACCTAAGTTAATCTTCATCTGAGGAAGAGGATGCTATGTCATCTACAGTATTATCTGGAAGTAAATCCTTTATATGAAATTGACCAATTCGTCTATTTGTCGAATTGTCTTTTAATTCATATACTAAAGGAGATATTACTCGAATGACAGTACAGGGAATATATTTCTGACAAAACTTAGCAGAAATGGCATCACCCTTACTTGACTTTACAAAATTTCGCTTCAAAACTCGATCGCCAATAAAGAATCGCATGTCTCGTTTCCTCAAATTATACTGACTCTGATTTCTAAGGTAAGAAGCTTTCAACTTCTTCCTTATGTCAGCGAAGATTGGAGGTAAATTTTGGAGATCATCCATACGATGAAGTTTATCCGAAACTTGAGGAAGGGTTGCTGAATTCTCAGAAATCAATCCAAAATAATCACCTGACAAAGGAACATGTCTACCAAAATTAACATACGCTGGAGAACATTGAGTGACTTCATGAACAGAAGTTCGAATGGCTTGAGCGACTGAATGAATATACTGATCCCAAGCTCTATGATCAGTGTACGTATAAGATCGAAGAGCAGTAACAATGCTGCGATTTACACGTTCAGTGTGATTAGCTTGCGGATGATACGATGCATTATAGAAAATCTTTTGGACCTTATATTTATTCAAAAGATCTTTAAAGGCTTTTGAAATGAATTGTGGACCATTGTCACACGACACAATTTGGGGAGTACCAAAAGCAAGAAAACTTGTTCCTCTAAGAATTTCAAAATGGCTGGAGTTGTAGCCTTACGAAGAGGACAAACTAAAGGAAATTTGGTGAAATAATCTACAACAACCAAACAATACGTATTACCTGAATAACTGCGTGGATATGGTCCAATAAGATCTAAAGAGATCATTTGCCACGGAAAATTAATATTCCTAAACGAACCCATTAATCCAGCTTGAGGTAGGTTACTCGGCTTGCATGTTGCACAAACTCTACATCTAGAGATGTATTTCTTAACTGAGTTGCGCAGACCAGGCCAGTAATATAACTCAGCTATTTTACTAAACGTTTTATAAAAAGCCAAAGTGACCTGATGTCACATCATCATGAAAAGTTCTTAAGACTTCATCCCTATTTGCTGTTGGGACTACTATCTTCCAATCAGACATATTCGATAAGGACTCAACTGGACTGATTACATGTTTATAAAGGATATTATTCTCCACCTTGAAATCAGGATACCTAGTAGGTTCTTGGGTGACATTATGAATCATCTTCCGATACCAATTATCTGGAGATAAAGTGGACAGATCTAACAGATTGATATCGGATGTACGTGACAACGCGTCTGCAACCACAACACCATTGGCTTTGCGATGAACAATGTTATAATCAAAGACAGAAAGTCTACAAATCCAACGGGACAAACGCTGTGACGGATTTTTCATAGAATGTAACCATAATAAAGAACTATGATCCGTAATTATAGTAAACTTACGACCTTCAAGATAGTACCGAAAGGCATCAAGACCATGAATAATTGCAAGAAGTTCTCTTTCTGTGGTGGAATAATTTTTTTGTGCTTTATTAAGCTTTTTGCTGGTATAAGCTATTGGGTGTTCCGAACCATCCTTCATTTGAAATAATACACCACCTGAAGCAGTGTTTGAACAATCTGTCATGAGATAGAAATGCTCTTTAAAATTCGGAGACGTCATGACAGGAGCACTAGTAAGAGCTTCTTTTATACGCCGGAAAGCATCATCGGCTTCTGAAGTCCATGTAATAGTTTGGCCTTTTTTCCTATTTTTAAGGAGATCTGTAAGTGGGGATAACAAAGTAGAATAAGACGGAACAAACCGACGATAATATCCACACATTCCCAATATCCTACGGACTTGGGTGGTAGTCTTAGGTATAGGAAAGTCCTTAATGGCTGTAACTTTATCAGGATCTGTCCTTAAACCTTTACTATCGACTACATATCCTAAAAATTTAAGACTAGGACGACAAAACTGACATTTATCTAAATTAATAGTTAAATTAGCCTCTTTAAGACGTAAAAACAGCTTATCTAAGATCTCCATATGAAGAGAAAAATCAGGAGTGACAACCAAAATGTCATCCAAATAATAAAAAACATAGGGCTCTAACTGAGGACCAATGACTAAATCCATCAGACGACACATTGTCTGAGGAGCTGAAACAAGACCAAAAGGCATAGTGACAAACTGAAATAATCCTTTCCCACTAACTGCAAAGGCTGTATACTTTTTACTTTCCTCACTCAAAGGAATTTGTAAAAAGGCTTTAGATAGATCGATAGAAGAAATATACCTAGCATTCTGAAGTTTACTGAGAATGACGTCTATTCGGGGAATAGGATAAGCATCCCGATTTGTGGTAATATTATTCAACTTTCGACCATCGAAGCAGACCCTAAAAGATCCATCCTTTTTCTTGGTTAACCACAAAGGACTACAGTAAGAAGACGTGGAAGGTTCAATGATATTCAACTCTAACATGGAATCAATTTCCTTTTCCAAGTCAACTTGCCAAGCCTGAGGAATAGGATACTGATGTGGTCTAAAAGGTGTGGTATCTCCCACCTCGATAGTGTGAGATATTAAGGATGTACGACCTAACTTGTCTTTCGACGACAGAGTTGTAAATTTAGAGATCATATTCTCTAATTGCCTTTGTTCGGAACTAGATAAACTAGTAAAATCCTGAATAGCACTAAGTAAAGACAGATTAAATTGAGAAATAGAAAAGGAAAAATTAGAACAATTTAGAGTGCTATTAAAAGCATTTAAGAAATCCATACCTAAAATTATGGAATTCTGAACTGAAGGAATAATATAAAATGTAATTTGTTTACATAAATCTGCTACTGTGATTTCAGTTTCAAATTTGCCTGTAATAGACTGAACTGTACCATCTGCAGTAGACACTTGCAGAGAAGAAATGGGCATAATAGAAATCTCAGCATTTTTCAGTAAAGCTAACGAATGTGAACCTATCACAGAAATGTTCGAGCCACTATCTAAAAGAGCTAAACAAGATTGTCCTAAAATCTTAATAGGAAGATAAGGTCTATTATCATTATGTTTCTTCACTAATAATGAATTTAAATCAAAACAATCATTATCTGATTGGTCAAAAATTTTAAATGGTACTAAACTAAACTTATCATATCTACCTACACAATCAGAGGATACAACTGGCAAACAAGAAGAATCAGAAATAAAAGAATCCTCCTGAATTGTGGTAGACTCTGGTATAGATACTGGAACTACTACACTGCTACCATTATGTTTATTGTTAAAATTTGGGAAGATATTTGGGGAAGATAATCTATGTAAATCAGATGTATTATGTTGGGAAGTTACTTCTTTGAGTGATCTTGTGTGGTGTGTGTTGGTTTTTTCGTGGAAACCCCTTTCCCTTTGCGACTGGAAGATGGGTTTGAATGGTTGGATGTGGTTGGAACCGTTACTTTGTTTGATGGATCGGTTTGGCTCCCTGATGGGGTTGTGGACGGAGAAACGCTCAGGGGACGGACCTCCGATCGTTCGTTTCCCGAACACTTAAAACAATTCCGTTTGAGGGTATTTTCTCTGCCACAACCGTGGCAGAAAATACGAGTACGAGGGATGCCGCAATCATAGAAAGTATGGCCAGACTCACGACAATTCCAGCACACTACAGAACTCACAACCGAGATATTACGCTCAGGAACCTTAGATTGCCAAGAACGGTGTCTAAAAGAATTTTGGTGACCAAAAGAGTCAGAAGAGTGTTTAGAAGTGGTTGGAGGTTGAGAAGACCAAGATAAAGTTTCCTCCAAACGTTTACACTTCTCGGTTATGTCTGCTATACTGGTAATATCTACAAGGGCCAACTGCTGATGATAAAATGGCAGTAGACATTTGAGGATGATCTTAATTTTTGCAGAATCTGTCAGAGGTGTTTCAAGGCGACTACACATACCCAAAATAGTATTAATGAACATCGTAACAGACTCATTTGGCTTCTGCTTACGATTTTTGATTTGGTCCAGAAGATCATCTTGAAATGAATATGGAAGAAAATCAGATTTAAGTTTCTGAGCCAAATCAGACCAATTAGAAAAATTAGTGCGGTTGTTTCTAAACCACGTAAAAGCTGTGCCTGTAAACAACTCAGCAGAAGCTGCAAAAAGATCATCTTCACTCACTCCTCTCGATATTCGAAGACATTCCACCCTATCCAAAAAAGAAATAACCTGGTCATAATGACCTTCACCAGAAAATGTAATGCCCCATTTATGTACCTGAACAGGTTTGGGTTGTAGAAATGCATTTGCTGCTTGGATAGAAGAGACTGGAGTTGATGTTGCTATTGGGCTCACTCGAGAATCAAGTTCGCCCTCTAGACTTAAGATTCGGACAGAAACAGAGCGTTGGAAGATTTGTTGTGCCTCATCTGAAACAGATAATAAATGAACACGACCTGAGATGTGAGCTAGGCGTGATATTAGCCTGGAATATAGGCTATCTTGGACAGTCCCTCTAAAATCGGCTATCCTTTTCGCTAAATCATCCAAAGTTTCCTCAATCTCCTGCTGTTGGACCTCAAAAGGAATATTTGAGGCAGAAATCAGCCGAAAACTCCTGTTTCCTTCTTCCTGCCTTAAAGCTCCACGCAATATTTTGCGTTTCGTATCAACACTGGAAGACTCATCAATATTGATGTCCCTAATCCTTAACTCGTAATCCAATTCCTTCACTAACAAATGTTCTACCTTGAATGCAGACATTGTGAAAAAAAAACAAATAGACGAATAGTTAGAATAGACAAGGAGATAATATACTCACACTCCACAAAAACAATCGAATAGTAATATAAAGTTTTCAAAAAAAAAATATATAAGTAAATATGTACCAACACACCACAAAATCAATCCAAGAATAATCTACAGTTATTCACCAAAATTTCAAAATGGTTAAGTAAGTTAAGTAAATATAAACACAATCCTTGAAGCAACACACAATGGTTTCAACAAGCATATGGTTAACAAATAATTGAATATCAAAATTGAATATAAGAACCCACCAATATTGGCTAATATATATATGTATAAAAAATAGTAATATCTAAATTATTAAATTCTTAAAGTTCAATAATAGTAAAATAGATAGTCAACTGTACAATGAGATTACAAGGTGAGGGTTTAAATATGAAAATATGTAAACTACAGCAATACAAGTATACCTCTAAATGTAAATCTAATAAGGAAAAACAATAAGTAAATAAAGAAGTTAAAAATGTGAACAAAGAGCAACAGGAAACAAATTATAAATAATAAAGAATATTTGCAAAGAGAAATATTCTAAGAATGTACGGTCTGAACTGCGAAAAGGCCCCACGTTGGGCGCCAATGTAACAAGAATGAAAGGGGCTGGAGCGCCAGTAACAAGAGGAGAAGGCTACTTGCCAATGTGACAAGAATGGGATTTGTTTCTGATGAAACAATGTAACCGGAATGAGTCCGTTGGTGTATCAAGGGACATTTTAGAGTTTACCCTATTGCTACACTACACAGTCCTCATTCCGGTTACATTGTTTCATCAGAAACAAATCCCATTCTTGTCACATTGGCAAGTAGCCTTCTCCTCTTGTTACTGGCGCTCCAGCCCCTTTCATTCTTGTTACACTAGTTCACTTTTTATTTCTTCAACCGGCATCGAGTGGTGTAAATTCCTTATATATAACTACCCTATAAGCTCTACCTTGTTTTGCTTGGTATGTGTGGTGAACTATTTTGTTGCTATTTAAATGCTGTATAAGTTTTCTGTATGATTCTATAGTTTTGGGTTTATTTTTATTGTATCATTTGGAAGAGCTTTCAACTGGTAGTCTTCAGCTTTAATGACTGTTGATAGGTTTTCAGTCATTTTTTTAATATCATTTACCCCATAGATAAATATAGGTGGAGGTTTAGGTGTTACTGGTGTGTTATTACTATCGTTTAAGTTTTCTAATGGTTCAAATCTGTTGTTTGTACTCACTTGCGTTGTTGTGTTGTCATCTTTGGGGTTTGCCTTCCTTTTTTTTGTAATTTTTTTGACTGTTTGCCAATCGTGAACGTTTTCTATGGTTTCGTCGTCTTGGTCGCTCGAGTTTTCCATGACAGTTTCCTCTTCGCTGGGGGTGTATTGGGTGGCATTTGATGTATTTGGTTGATCCATTGGAGGTGCAGGAGGGTTTAGGTTATATTGGTGATTATTGTTTAGGAATGGAGTAGCCGGTATATATTGGTTTGTTACCTGTTGGACATTGCTCGGGAACCCATAGAATGGGGGCGATATTATTGGAGGTTGTTGAGGCTGGGTATATATTTGGGGCACATTATACAACTCCCCATTTGGCACTTGATTTTGTAAATTTTGGTGGTACATTTCCTTAGTATAGTGCGCCACTGGTTAAAAATTAATCACATAAATAGTTATTTAAAATTAATCACTTAAGAATAGTTATTTACTTTTATTTTTATTTCACTAATTATCAGCAATAAACTAGTCCCGGCCGATAGCCGAGGCCGGCAGAAAAACTTGAAACTTGAATCTCGAGAGCGATATGAGTACGTGTTTACTGTTCGGAATTCAAATACGAACTGACGTGAATGATAAATAACTGTTTTTATTTTCATCATAGTCTTCTGTTTTTTTAGATTGAAATATTACAGAATCACCTTCTAAGAACCCGTTATCACTTTCAATATAACATAACATAATTTAAAATTGGTTCTAATATATCTCCCTTACCAACAAACAATTTCCACAGTATTAGCCGTAGTTGCTTTTCTATCATGTTTTGCCCATTTGAACTTCAATTGTATTAGCAAAACGATATAAATTGATATAAACATATAACGAACTGATAAATAATTTATTCACCCAACCACTTGCCGAAAGAATATTGAAGAGGGTATGGCCAGAAGACCTACCGCAATAATACTTATAGAACCTCACTGGAAGGTACCTAACTCACGTTAATTTACTTTCAGACTATTTACTTATTACTCTGTGTATAGAGTAGATTGTAAATATGCAATGTAACAACAAAAAAAAAATGTATTAGCATACTGCACTTGCAACAACACTACAACTACCTTATAATCCCGTCCCATTGTTTTCATTATTGTTTTTATCAATTAAACATAACCATAGCATTAGTGATTTCTAACAAGTTGATGATTTACTAACGATTTACCCTTACATTATAGATTTCTAAAATCTAAGGAGTTACCCTATTTAAGTTTAATTTTAATGCAATAAAAATAATAGTCACTTTTATAAAAAAAAACAACTAAAAAGACATGTAAAGTAAATACCGAAATAGTACCTTCCCTACTGAAAACAAATATTTTTAAATGCCCATTTTATGCACCCAGTAAATAAAAATATATTGTTCTGAAGCTATTTTCTTATGGCATTTTAAAGTAATTTTTAAAATGCCACAGTTTACTATTAAATGGGAATAAGCCACAATTAAAAGTTAAAATCAGTTTATTGACGTTTCAATTTCCACTTCGAAAATCGTTTAGTAAATTAAACAAATTCTGTTTTTTTGTTACTTGGTGAAAAATTCTTCTAATAATTTAATATTATCTGACTCATTTATATTGGCAATTCAGACATACATTATACATTTTAAAGTAGACGACTTTAAAATGATATTGCCAATATTGTTTATACTCCATTCCACGAATATACGACTGTTTTAAATTCGCTTTAAGGTGTCGACTTAAATAGTCCAATGTATTGAATTGTACAATAGTGAATTCTCCCCATTTTTAAAATACTGTTACGACAGATATAAACCTTAGATTTAAATATGAAGTCATGATATAAATATAAAGTTAATAGTTTATAAACCAGTTGTAATTCAGATTTTAAAGTATATAATCATGGAGTTTATTTTTTCAATTGAATTATTTCATTGTAAACAAGTTGGTTTTTGAATTATGTGATTTAAACGAAATGTCACAATACTTAAGTGATCAAATAGTGTAAATTTTTTAGTCGAATATTCAATTAATATTCAAAAAACAAAAAAACTTACTTATTCACGTATTCTCTTAATCTTCTAAAACTATCATCAATGATCAGATTCACAGCCATAATCAGTCGGCGATATATGAAATTGTATATAAATTTTCGTTACTTTTTAATATCTGTAACGACTCGGTACTTTAACTATCAATAGCCGGTATGTTATACCCGTTACTTTCGGAACTTTTAAGAGTACATAAACTCAAAGCAAACAAATATTTAAAACTAACAAAGTGGAATATTAGATCCTTTTTCTGGTTTGTGAACCATCGTTCTGCCAATTTCTTTTCATTTATATTAAAAATAGTATATTTCTTTTAATTACAGTTGTAATACCTAATAAAGTAATAAAATGGGTTATATCAAAGAAACCCGGCACGCCTCTTTGGTGTTTACATTTCACGGAAAGCTTACCCAAATGTCTGATGAACACATTTGGCTTCATAGACGTCATTGTATTTATTTGTAGATTTTAACTGAAATAATTTTAGTTCAAATGTCATACTAGTAGCCCTTTTTATTGGAATAATGATTAGACCAATGGGCCTTCATACTTCTACTTGCACAGTAAAATATTCGTTGTCGCAGTAAACCAAAACAGTCGTATATTCGTGGAATAGCCTATAGATGCGTTCCTGGGACGACTTTACTTTGTAAGATAGTTCCTTCGATTACATGAAATTAACTTAAATAACCATCAGAAAAAATCATAGAATGTAATTCGTCTTTAAAAACACAAACACATGCCATGATGATAAAAAAATTCTTCTATTGGTGATTCCATAGTAAATTATGAGGGAAAACCCAGATCAAAAATAAGTATTATGAGGTTTTTCCCGGTTTTTCCCTCATAATTTACTATGTAATCACTAATAGGAGAATTTCACTGTCATCATGGCATGTGTTTGCCTTTTTAAAGACGAATTACATGCTATGATTTTTCTTATGAAAATCTCAAGTTAAAGTTAATTTCATGTAATCGAATGAACTAGCTTACAAGTAAAGTCGTCCCAGGAACGCAACTAAACAATATTGGCAATCTGAATTATCAATATAAATGAGTCAGATAAAATTAAATTATTAAAAGAATTTTTCACCAAGTAACAAAAAAAATATTTGTTTAATTTTCTAATGTTTGTATTCTTCTTGATCATAATATAGTTAAAGAAGTCAATGATAAATAATTTCTCTAAGTACTACTTAAAATAATTAAATATTTACCTTTAAAATACTTTGAGGGGTGCATAAATTCAGATTGTCGTATGATGAAGACAGATCGCGTTGTAAGGACGTTTTTCTTTTAACAATTGGTGTCAAAGTAAACGGCATATCTACTCTCTTAATTGGAGACTGTGGACTTTTAATTTCAGATCTTGGACTTATTCGCATTCTCTTACTTGCAGAGGCTGAATCTTCATCATTCATGTCGATTATTTTTGGAGTTATCACTGGTGTAAAGGCCCTGAAAATTTAAATTATAAGAAGATTTAAAACAAAAAAACACATCTAGTGTCTATATGTTTTAGCAATTATTACAGTTATCTCATATGCCAACAAAAACTACAAAAATAATCAAACGAATCTACTGAAATAGAGACACCCTCCATAGTGACCACCGACTAAGGACCTTAAATTAAACTCCATTTGCCAGATACTTCAATCGTGTTCCAAGAGTACATGTACGAGGAGGGGAAGTATTTACATAAATTTCTTGAAATAAGTAAGTGCATTTACTTCAGGCCAAAAATGACGACTGCAGGCAACGTTCAATACTTCTATTTTATCTTCTTCTGGTCCTCTGATTATTTGACCATACAGACTCCATACAATTCTAATAGGCAACTATACTGCTCAAGGTTGCTTTTATAGTTAATATTAAGAATAAAAAGCAGCAAATCTGTATTGGAAATTCGTTGGATGTACCTACCTGGGACAAGGTGAGAACAGATATGATTAAATAAATCTAGGATACGTAATATGTACCAGAAATCACAAAAGCAAAAAAAAAATAAATCCGCAATTTAGATAGAGGAATCATCTCAAACAATTGACCGACCAACATGGATTCAAATACTTCAAGACATAGATAAAACTGCAGAGATCAATATTCAAAGATGACTATGACTTGGTAGGAAGATACAATGCTTATAATTACCTTTTCCCGTTTCTACATATTGTTGGAGTTCTCAAGAATGGCGTTTCTTCGGTCTTCAAATCTCTACAGTCGTCTACAGCAATAATCTCTGGGAACGTCCGTTTAGCTTTAGCCAAAGCGGCGTGAATTAGAGTGGATTTGTACTTAACTTGTTCACTAGTGTCGTGTACAAAAACCGACATTGGAGTGGGACGTTTAACTGAAATAAGTATATATTATTCTGATACATATTCAAAATAACTGGATGTAGTTTAATATGGGAAATTTTTCATTACGATGATTGAATTTTATCATTTTGTTTATAAAAGTAAAAGTCATGAGTTAATAAGTTAACAACGAATTAATAAAAAACAAATATCACTTTTTTTTAACAATGAAACTCTTTAAACCTCTATTATATTCTATGACTAATTATATCATCCGAAATACATCATTATCATCATCATTCTCAGTATATTCTACCGATTATGGTGCAGCCTCTCTTAGATAGTCATTCTTAATTTCTGTGCATGATTGTCTAAAATTCGCTTTTCTGTACCATGTTATATTGGCTTGTTTCCTTATGCCATAGTCCCATCTTAAATTTGAACGTCTTGGTTTTCTTGACGCATATGGGATACCACAGTGTAATTCTAGAGGACCACTTATTGTCAGTTCTTCTCGCTAAATATGCCGCCCAATGCCATTTTAAATATTTAATTCTATGGAATTTCGCTATTATCTCTTTCTTTAGTGTCCAAGTTTCGCAGCCGTATGTCAGATTGGTAGTATACACTGATCTAATGCTTTTTTCTTCAGGTGGATTGGCATCTTCGATTTGAATATAACTGAATTTCTACCAAAAGATGCCCAAGCCAGTTTCATTCTTCTGTTGATTTCTGGAAGTAAGGAACCAGATTTATGTATTAATTGTCCCAGTTATACATACTCGTCTACTGTCTCAAGTGCAGTTTTGTTTATTATTACATCTTGGACATCCACTAGTTCGTTGTACATGGTTTTTGTCAAGTTCATTTTTAGGCTAACCAACTTCATTGCTAGCTGCATTTAGGTCGCTTATAAGTTCTTTAAGTTCGGCAAGATTATTAGCAATCAGAACGATGTCGTCTGCAAATCTTAGATGGCTGAGGTATTCTCCATCAATGGATATTCCTTTGTTCTGTCAGTTCAGTTTGCTGAATATAGTTTCTAAAGTTGCAGTAAAGAGCTTTGGTGATATTGCGTTGAGTGTTTTCATAAATTTTTACTTAGCTTTTGTTTGTCTGTACATATTTGCCAAAGTTTCTATGTACGGTTTGTCAAAGATTCAAATGCTGCCTTGGAATATATAGAATCGAAAGTCTTCTCGAAATCTATAAAGGTTAGGGTAGGTAGGGCTAGCGGTATTGCATATTCTTTAGCTCTACTCATTAGTTCTCAAAGCATATGAATATGATCCATGGTACTGAATCCACTTCTGAAGCCAGATTGCTCTTTTGGCTGTGCAGCATCTAATGCGTTTGTTAATCTGTTGTTGATGATCTTTGTGAATATCTTGTATACTCCATCTAATTTACTTACCGTTGCACGTCATTATCATTGACAGAGATCGAAGTTGACATAGTTGCCAAAGTATAAAAAAATCCTGACTCCATTTTAAATCAAATAGGTCACATAATTATTGCAAAAGTATTACCATCTCTTTACAACGACTATTTAAATTCTTACGTGACATTTTTGAAAGAAAACATACTAATTTTGTTCTAAAAAGAACAGCTTTTATTAAATAGGTAAAAATATAAAACAATAGGTATTCACTCTAAAATTCAAAATAATAAAGTACAAAAAATGTTAACATCGCAACTGTCAAATAAGTGTTACCAATTTATGCCAAAATATCACCTTCGTTCGATTACAGTTACAGTGTGTTCCGAACGAATGTTGTTGATAAAAACGCTTTATAATGCATTTATACAAATTAAATGAAACATATTATTGTGTATTTCTTTAAGTTAACATTAATACAAATCTTTAAATATTATTTCTACGCGTATATAATAAAATATGTCTAGTGGCTGTAATGCTAGTTTACTCGTCAAAGTGATTCTAAAAAGGAACACACCTACCGCTTAAATATTTCGTGTTGGCATCATGTGACCTCACGGACTATGACGCGGATGACATGCAACGGTAAGTAAATTAGATGAAGTATATATGATTTGTAGTAGACTTATAGGTTTGTACTTTTTGATATTCTCTTTGATACCTTTCTTATGAATGAGAATTATGTTTGCTCTATTCCAGTGGTCTAGTATGCATCTCTATCTTAGGCAGATCGTAAATATGCCTGCTAAGATTTTCCAGATTTTATTGCCAGCGTATTTAAGCAGTTCCACTGTTATACCACCTATTTCAGCTGCTTTACTGCTGTTCATTTTTGTAATTGTCGATTCTACTTCTTCCGGAATGACTTCTGGTACATTTTCTTGGTTACTGATTACTTATTCAAGCGTGTCAGGCTTTTGGTACTTCTGGTACATTTTCTTGGTTACTGATTACTTATTCAAGCGTGTCAGGCTTTGTATAGTTCTCTGTAGAATTTAGTCACAAGTTGTATTATTTCATTTCTGTATGTAAGTCTAGTGTTTTCGTTTGTTAGAGCAACGATTTGCTTCTTCCCAATGATTAATGCTTTTCTTGTTTTTGTTTCTGTGTAAATTAATGTCAAATACTACGGTTTTATATGATAAAAAGTTGTAAGTTAAAAAAATGCATTAAAAATTACAACAACAAAATTACAAAAAATGTCACAATATTCTAAAGTTTATCATAAGGTTTCGTTTATATAAAATAGATCGAAAAATAAAGCTAGGAGCAACAGTATCTTGTTTGAATTTCTAAGAAATGCCAGCACGAAATAATTGGTATTACAAAAAGCTCTTTCTTGAAATCATGACAGAATAGAATAGCCAACCCTGAATCATAATGTATTAAGGAATTTTAAAAAAGAAAAATAGCAAATAAAAACGTTAAATGTATGTTTAAATTTAGGAACCTAGAAATAGGTATGGGTTAATTATATATTAATTTCGAGAAACAAATCTTTTATTTGAAGCATTATTATTCATCTGGACGCGGGACATTGAGTCAAGATATGGTCAATCAAAAGGTCTCGTTATGATATGTCGAAATAATCACAATTTTCAATTTTTTTCAAGGTTTTTGTCCTACTAAGTTTTAAACCTTTTTCCAATAGCGCGGAACTTCATACTATGTTTTCTGTATTTGTAAAATTGAAATAATGTATTTAAAATGAAATAAAGTAATTTTATTGTTTATTTATTTTTTTATATATTAAACAAATTTAATAAATAATTGTTTGCTCCTAACGCCACCCGTTAACGTATTAACAAAGCATACTTTGTTAAATTATGACAAATCTGTCAAATTGAGACCAAATATTAATAATAAAATATATAAATAATTATCATTTGATAGTAAATTTAATTATTATATAAACTAAATTATATGTTTAAAAACAAAATTTGTACTTATATAAACTATTTTAAAACGAGAATTGGTATAACAACTTTAAACAGATGATTCAATCTTGTTATTAATCGGATGATATTTACGACTTTTAATAAATGTTGACAATCGTTACGAATCGAATCATTTAGTGACGGATTCTTTTAAATTTTTAATTCTCATTTAATGTCTATATTTTGATAGTTATTTTTCATGCAGTTTTTAATTTAAACCTGCTTCGAGTAAATATATGATGATTAGATATGAATTGATCGATAGTAGTGAATCGACATAATAACCGCTATTCGATGAAGCTACCCGTGACGAGCCAATCTTGTGGCGCTAGTTCTGTGACGCTCACCTCAGCATTTTACTGTAGAGAAAGTAATACAACGCCAGTATAGAAGCTTCGCTTCAACAAGAGAACTAACCTGAGATGATCACGTGAATATGTAACGAAACATCAGTGAATATTTCTGCTGGCTAAAATAAATGTATAGTAGCCTCGTATTTCCGTGAGACTGTGCAAAAATATATGTATCTGTAATAAAATCATTCAACAAAAAGGTACTCTACCAGGAGTCTGTAAAATTATCAATGACTCAGACGTATAATAATACAAAGTTTCCAGATTCCACTCGATATTAACATTCAGACGTGCCTGGTATAATCTTTTAAAATATGAACCAGATATGAACAATCAACCAATTAAGTTTTCATCGAACTTATGATAAGTCCACGTGGACTAACGGCCAATGAAAACATCGGATATCGCTGTTATGACAAATCATAATGCATTTTCTTTTGTCGGTAGACTTATTCATACTTGGGGTAAGATTATATCAGTATTTGACTGAGCTTACGGAGTCATAAAATAAGGGATCAGGTTTCGACCGTCCAGTGCCGAAGGCACGGGACGGGGAAAACTTAGGTAGGCAAATTTTTATAATATTTTATTTTTAAATTGCGGATATGACCAACAGATTTTTGGGAGACAAGAATATTTTTAGTAAAATCATAACTGCTACAGCGTTCAGTTAAATTCAAATTTCAAATAATGAACCGCAAGTTAGTTTCGTAATGACTTTTTTCAGTGTTCTTTATACGGAAAACATTATATATTTTACGTTTTTTACTTTTTTTGATACGTTTTTACGTGATTATGTTTTTATACGTTTGATAATTTTAAAATATTGCGTCCGTGGTGCGATAATAATTATGTAGCTGAAGAGACAGTGGAACCCTCTAATCGATTGAAAGATTTACAAAGGCGTGTAGTAAAACGTAAGCGACATTTTCAATACCTTTCTGATGATGCCAAACGTATGCTAAAAAATGTTTATGAAGGACTGTGTGCTGAATTGTCTAAATCAGAGGCAATTGCAGAAACATGTTTTTTAACCAGAGTGCCCAAAGCAACCTGCTACAAAATTATAGGAGAAACATCTTCTTCTAGACAGAAGAGAAAGGATTGTGGCAAATTCAGAAAAATAGAACCGCACTTAATTGAATCTATAACTAGAACAATATACTAAATATATGCGGCTAATATTTTTTAAAACTGTTGAAAGCCTTCTAAGTGAATTAGTTCGAAAGTGCATTCTCTCGTGTTCAGCAACAACACTTTGATTATTTCTTAAAGCCAATAATTTTAAGTACAAAACTATAGACAAGAGACATACATTAATGGAAAGTACTAGAATAATTTCTTTAAGAAACAATTATATCAGACAGATAACTGAGTATCGAAAAATGAAACGAAATATTGTTTATTTAGATGAGACCTGGTATGATACTCATGACACCGTGAAAAAAAAGTTGGACAAATAATAACAAAAAGTGTTTCAACTCAGTACCGCCCAATAAAAGAAAGAGGATTATAATTTTACACTGCGGTGGAGAAAATGGATGGGTCGACGATGCATTATTAATATCTGCAAAACAAATTAAAAACGCGTCTCTGGATAATCATGACGATATGAAAAGTTCAATTTTTGAATCATGGTTTGAAAAATGTCTTCTTCCGAAATTACTTAAAGATAGTGTGATTATCATGGACAACGCATCATATCATTCAAGATTAATGACAAAAACTTCAAATAATAGTTGGAATAAATTAAAAATTCAGGAATTTTTATTCACGGAAGATTTGTATTTTGAGACATCTTATATTAAAAAGCAATTGTTGGAGGTTGTTCATAGTAAACAGTACGAAAAGGAATATGTTGTTGACAACTGAGCTCGTAGTAACGGGCATACTGTGTTTAGACTTCCTCCTTATTATTGTACATTGAACCCAATAGAGTTAATATGGGCTCAACTTACAGGACATATAATAGGAGAAACGTTGCTCCAAAATTTTTTGTCTACTGTTCTTCAGTTAATTAGAAAAGAAGTCACAAAAATTACAGCAACCAACTGGAAAAATGTAATAAAAATAAAACATGTGATCGGAGTGGAAAATGACTATGTTAAATATTTACCAGCATTAACCAAATTACCTATAAATTTAGATGATACGAGTGATACTAGTGATAACAGTGATTCTGAGTAGATAGTAAGTACTTATTAGGTGTTAGTTGAAACCTTTATTTCTATTTTAATTGTAGATATTGTCATTTTGCTTATATATCTTTGAAAACAGGATATAAACACACTTCTTGATAGGACAAAAATTATTAATGTTTTAGGGGAGAATGTCAACTGAAACTGTCACTGTCATTCTCGCTGAATAACTACTATTGTTAACAATGTTTTATATAGATATTATTATTTTACAATAAGATCTGTTCAGTCGAGTCGAATAGTGTTATCACTCCCAAGATATATCACAGAAGTTAAAAACACACACATTTACAGTTTTTGGTAAATAAAATTAAATAAAAGTAAAAACTTTTATTTAATTTAAAATTAGATATCTACGCTACTGTTCTACTACTATGTACTACAATAAAATAGTGGTAACTCTAACAGCGTTGCCATTTTACTAGTATTTTGCTTGCTTTGATCTCTGTAAATTTTCTCACGAAATTACGTGCCGACTATAACAGTGATGTCAAGAGACTCTAAAGAGGAGTACGGGGCGAATTTGTGAATGCACTGTCTAATATTATCTTAACACATATGAAAAATATAGTAAGAGCATACATACCTTCTTTCCATAGGTTAGTTCTTTCTCGTCTAATATATTCGACTAAGTTCTTATTGACATCTGGTAATAACGTCTTGAATATTTTAACAATTTGGTCCGTCTTTGATGCCATACTCTGCCCTATTAAGCCCTGTTTTTCTGGACATCTCCTCCTTATATTTGAATGAGTATCGAAAGCTTCAATGAATCTAGATCTTAAGAGGTAATAAAAAATTTGAAGGTCATCTGAAGTTGGATTTTTGATAGCCTTGAGGTAATCAAAGAACGCTTTTTCTTCATCGGTGTTCAAGCACTTGTAGAGTATTAAATGTAAAGCATCGTTTTTCCTGCATTCATTAAATAGATGTGTTAATAATTGTTCTTCGTTTTTATTCTGATGCTGTTTCTTGAAATAAAAAGCTTCGTCTAACATGTTATTAGCTATAAATAAACTGATGGCAGTTAGTACATCATGCTCGTCTGTAATCGGTGGTTTTCTTATTTGCATGTATAGTAAAGCAAAGTTCGGCTGTTTATGCAGTAAAAGTGACCTCATCGCAATATTATGATGCCACGGCTGAAGGTCTTCGCCAAGCACAAAAGGGTCCAAAAGTTGTTCCATGGCTGTTGTGAAATCACCGTGATCTAATTGCCAAAAGGCTTGTGTTATCTTTATTACGCTAGGAGATACTTTAAAAACCGCCGGGAATTTGATGAGATGCGTTACAACTGAAGAATACCTAAAAATGAATTAATATTAGGTAATATTGTGCATAAAATTATCGTAATGTCATATTCTAATGTAACCGTGTTAGAATAAAATAAATCTTCAAAATAAAAGCGAGTTGAGTTATCATTTTTAGGGAGTATTAATATAACCCAGTTCTTTTAAAACTGTGTTGACCAAATTTGCATATGCTGTAAATGTATTTTATTTCGTGTGGGAGTATTGTTGACAAAAAAAATAGTCATATGAGTATAAGAAGGACTGTGATGGAAGACATATTTAATGTAGAATCGGATCGCATGACAAATAAATACAATTTTAAACATTCATACAATGCGTCTATTCCAAATGTATGGATAAACAAGGAGTAACACAACCAACAGGGTAAAATCTGGCATACAGACGGATCCAACACTGGAAAGGGTGTGGGAGCAGGACTATACTCCAAAAATCCAAGAATTGGCGTCAGTTATGCCTTGGGAAAGAATTGCACCATTTTTCAAGCGAAGATTTATGCGATACTACAATATGCAAAGGGGAATAATGAAAGAGCGGTTGAAAATGAGCTGATCTATATATTGGCCGACAGTCAAGCATAGCACTGAAGTCACTGGCGTGTTAGGAAGTGACGTCCAGGCTTTTATGGGACTGCATCAGACAACTGAATGAACTGGGACAACGGAACTAAGTTGAGTTTGTCTGGGTACCAGGGCATCAGGGCGACGAAAAAGCAGATCAACTTATTAAAAGAGTATCGAACGAATCAGCTGTGACCCTGAGAATAGCAAAAACTGCAGTATGTAGGGTTGTAGAGGAGATAAGACTGTACGAGGAAGTCATTAGCGATATTGAGAGCGATGTTGGGCAAAACAAACACATAAGAAAATATCTTTATTGGAGGACCATGTACAAAAAGAAGAGAGAAACTGCCCAAAATGTACAAGAATAAACTAAGAACACTAACAGTAATGTTACCGGACATGCAACAGTAAAAGAATTCCTGAATAAAATAGCATTTACAATGGAGACCTTAACTGCAGACAGAAACTGTAAAATACGTATTAAGCTATTTTCAGAAAATAGCAGGGACTGACTTTAGACGCGTACTGTATATACACAAATTGTACACTTCCGTAGAATCTCGTAGTGTAGAAATCGGCCAATTATTCGTTTTATTATCTTTGATAAATGATTTTGCTTTTGCCACGTAGTTTATGTACCTCCCTTTTTTCAAATCGTCTTCTACCTGCTCTCTACACCTTACGTCATTCTCACGTTCTTCTTGCTGGTGGTATCCATTCCGCTTGCATTGTTACTAAGTTCTTCTTTTCTGACACCATTCTATACCTGCTCATTCTCTGGGTTTTTATGGCTTTCCCTAGGTTCTTCTTTTTTTCATCCATATATTTATATCATGATTACTTCAGAACATTGCTTCATTTTCGTTTATTACCTTAGATTCCAATATTTTCCGTATTACATTTCTTTCAAAAATATTTAGTTATTTTTCCTCTATTGAAGCAAATACACTTAAGAGCGTAGGCGCAAAATTTCGGGCCAATGCTTTTTAAATGCAATCATTTTTTTCGAATCCTGAGAAAACTAATAAATATTTTTGAAAAATTTAAACGCAGAATGAAAGATTACATCATTACCGAGGGCCGAAAGTCCCTGAAAACTTCTATAATGTTTATTTTAATTAGTTACAGGGATGAAAAACAAGAGAAAATTTAGTGTGATTTTTAATCTCATATATCTCATTCAAAAAAACTTTTTGTTTATTCTAAGGGACTTTCGGCCTCGGTAATAATGTAATCTTTCATTCTGCGTTTAAATTTTTCAAAAATATGTTTTAGTTTTTTCAGGATTCGAAAAAAATGAACACTATGTCCGCGGTAATATTTTCCAAATCGAACATTCCCTATCTTTGTCATACAACGCACTCAGTCGAACTGAAAGTGGTGGCAAAGCTACTAAATGTTTGACACGGCTTCAGGAATATTTTGTGTTGCTTATTAAATAATATTAATAGTTTATTTAATAAATAATTAATTTAAGGTGTGAAATTAATAATAAATGATTTATTATTTATTATTTATGGAAGATCTAAGTATCAGATGAAGTCATTAAAGTTCAAATAAAAGTATTATTTTATAAGAGTTTGTTTTCATAATCGTAAATGCGAGTTTAGGAATAAACTAAAGTGCCCATGGTGTAGATATGAAAAGCTACGAAGGTGGCGCATGACAATATCTTGAGTGAATTATTATAACGCTTTTTTTTTTCATTTTACACATTACATATTTTTTTGTTTATTTTTTTTTAGAGTTTAAGGATTACACCACTTTTCAATGTTGTAGCTTTCAGTTCAATTTACCATTATTGTTTATTTACAATATTTATCTTGGACTATATCAATGGTACTTTTAAGACTTAAAACTTAAATTGTTTGTCTATTGATATAGAAAAAAGCGGTTACATAGGCCTCTGGAAAATACATAGTATAATAACTAGGTACCTACATTCAAAGTAAAATAAAAACTATTAATTAAAAGATATTAAGTATGTTAAGTGTAACAAATATTCTCTGCAATAAGATCCTATTAATCATAATTTATAACTTATCATTATTGAATTACAAGAAATTAAGAAATTACATATAAATGAGTGTTTACAAGAGGTAAAAACATCTGTGCTTGAAATTTTTGGGTGTCGATGCCCTACTATTATATCTATGTCGATGCAGTTCTAGGAAAACGTGTCTGTCGACTCTCAAAACAGATGTAATATCGAAAGTGTTCGAAATAAATTTGCAATGGAAATGTAAAGGCAATTTTAAAATTATTTTGAAATATACGAGGGGTCTCATAAAGTGGACGTATCAAACGTATGTTTGTTTTTATGGAACTCCCGTATTTTATTGCATTTTTTATACCTTAATATTGTAATTCCGGAGATATTTCGATTTTCCTTAAATTGTAGGGCATTAAAAAAATAATAACTCCTAAACCAATGAATTTAGCCAAACAATATTTATTTTAATTGTAGGGAAAGCGTAATACAATTAAGATAGCTATAATGGTAACCGACGTTCCGAAAGAACATGGTACATGAAGAAGAAGAATATTTTTTCCTTAATTAGAACACTTTGTATATGAACGTATGACTATACTTTAACTATATTATCGTTTCAACAATATATAGGATATCTTAAGCACAGAATAATAAACAACCAGAATGCCCACTCTGCTTAAAAAAAGAAGTACGCGCATCTCCTTCGCGCAGAAGGAATCAGCCATGTTTTAGTCGGAACCGGTGCTGTTCAGTGACACATGGTGTGCATAGACAAATTAACCCGGTTTAATTTATTTACTGCAACTACAGACATAATATGCACTTTCACATTTTATTCGTACTTTTAGTTGAAGAGTAGATTAAATTATTTCAGAGTTTATTAATAGACTAAATTATTAATAATTTTGTGAAGGGCTTGTTGATATTGACCTTTAGAATTGTACGACATACTTCATAGTAACCATACCATACTTGGTGGACCATACTTCAAGGTAAAGTGCATGGGAAAAGAGGTCCAGGACGGAGAAGAATATCCTGGCTGCATAACCTGCGGAAATGGTTTAACTTAACCACTACCGGACTTTTCAGGGCAGCAGTCAACAAAGTCAGAATAGCCATGTTAGTGTCCAACATCCGTAACGGATAGGCACCATAAGAAGAAGAAGACAAACCAGCAGCGTGGCATCTCATGTCATAGGACCCCCGAGAGCTATAATTTATTGTTTTACCTCCTAGAAACTTTGCTATTACATTACTATATTGTTTAGCATAATTGTTATTCATATTTTTTAAAAGACTATTTGCATGGAATTTTAATCTTGCTGCATATTAGATGTATCGTTTTTCAAAAACTTTATTCTTAAGTCACTTGGTTTATCTGACTGTTGATGGTATTCAGTTGCTTTCGTAACAGCAGTTCTTAATCTTAATATGTTATTTTTTAAAAGCTTTCGTAAGAAAATTGGTACTAGTTTTCCATCGAAACTATATTGTTTTGTTGATAACATCTAGAATTATTTGTCTTTCCATTGTAGTCGAAGCTTTTGTCCAATTTTTATAACATACATGTTCTTTATCTTCTCCGTATAATTAACGTTACTCCAAGATACAGAATCTTTTGGGTTCTGTAACCAATAATGGCTGCAGCTCCAGAATTGGCGTTATAATTTGTTTTATATGATTTCTTTGACCAAGAGCAGTCCGCAACAACAGTTATAAAACGATAGCCATCTTTATTAATATCTCCGTGCTCTTTTGCTAATTTGATTTCTTCTTGTCCAGCCTCAAGCATTGATGTCCAAGAACTTTCATGGTATAAGTCAATTAGATCATTTTGAATTAATAAATAATATTTTTTGATAGTAGTGGGATATTTAGACTGGACGGTAATTCAGTTAGTTGTGTGTATCCTCCACCAATACTAACTATTCCAGTTATTGCTGCAGAATTGACGTTGAGGGATAGTTGTTTAAATTTTTCAGTGTCTACTTCATGTTTTATGCGACACATTGGGCAACAGAGAGTAAATTTAGAATAACATCCTTTTCGCTTTTCACTAGTTACCGTAATATCTTCCGAGAGCAATTGAACAATCTGTGGTGAGGGAATTGCAGTATTTGCCTAATAAAATATTGCACATCTACAATTCTTCTTCCTTGTAATATGAAATCTGAAGTAGTTTGTCTAAAAGACATATAAATTATTTATTTATGTTTAAAAGTTTACTGTACTTTTTACTGCTACTACATTTTATATTTGGTAAAAAAAACTTACGTAGTAGCTGAATATTCTTTTATTATATTCTCCTCCTTGCAAGGAAAAATCCAAGAACGCAGAAATCCAGGCCGTAGAAGAATGTCCTGGATGAGAAATTTAAGAGAGTGGTTTGGCTGTACCACTAACGAATTATTCAAAACAGCAGTAAATATAATTAGAATCGCCCTAATGATATCCAATCTCCGATAGGAGAGGCACTCAAAGAAGAAGATGTTCTCCTTGGCAAGTTCTTCGAAAATACGGGATTGACTGTTATAGAAAGATCGTATTCATTTCATGTTAAAAAAATTAAAAGTATGGCTTACTTAATAAATATCTCTGCTACTTTTTGAGCCGCCACTCAAGAATATCGTGCTCGTCTATAATATTCCAACTTAAATAATAATAATACTTAGTACCTACAGTTTCTTTATAGTGTATTAACATGTAAACCTTCTACTACAATGCTAGTAGTGATAACCTCAAACATACAATCCACAAAAATCAAACAGATAGTTTATTCCTTTAAAGGAAAATAAAATGTAATGAAAAAATTCTTGGTTTACTGATCGATTTTATAAATGACATTTTCACTATATATTTACAAATCAGTTTTACAGAAAAATACAAAAGTAATTAATTTAATTTATATAAAAAGTACTTTCTATAGAGCTAACCGTCTATTTCTTCGTTTTACACTAATACATTTCTTGTAACAACGTCCCATATTTGAATTTACGCAAATAAAGAAATAAATAAAGTCTATGAATTAATTGAGCAATACCTATACAACATAGCTTTTCACAGATATACATGTGCTAAGCCGATTCTGGATAAACAAGATACCGACCGTTATAATAGATCCTATAGTCATTTTATATAATTTCATTTTTGTGTTTCGGCGTATCTGCTTGTCCCTGAATATATTTTTGTTTCGGTAAAAAGCACTGTTTTTCGTACACAGTGCCTCGTACACATTTTTTGCATTTTGCCGCAAATTAAGTCAGTTTCTATAAAACTGTAAAATAAATAAACATTGCGCGATTTTTGCCATTTTTACGATTCGCATGAGATCAATAAAGTTTATCACTTCCATTGACCTATCTCTACGGAATTTCCATTATTATAGCCTAATCTTCAAAACCTATAACATGAAATTTCGATTTTGACTTTTGTCCAAAATATGAGGTATTTGAAGCATGCCTAAAAAACGCTGAATTTAAACTTTCACATTACAAACGATCTAACGTCACTGGGAATGCTTACAGGAAGACGGCATTGGGTAAAATTTGTTGCTGAAGTTCTATAGTTCTGTGGAAGTTTAAATTTAGCGTTGTTAGGCATATTTCAAATGGTTCCTATTTGTTGCCAAAACTCGATGGGCGCTAATATCACAGTTACAATAACAATAGATACTTAAGAATAATTATGTTACATGTGATTAATAATATGTCAAATTAAAACAAGTGATTGCATTAAAAATAAATATTTAAAATCATTTGCAAATAAAAATTATATAAGCAGTAAAATGTTAGTGTTATAACCATCGATTTATTTTTTTTTTAAATATTTTTTAAATTCTACTATTGGTTAAATATTATATAACATTGTTCTGAAGCTATTTTCTTGTGGCATTTTAATACATATTATTTATTATTTTTATAGGGAATTAACCACAATTTTAGTTTAAGTATGTTTATTTTGACATTTCGTTTTCCACTTCGGAAATGCTTCTGTACACGAAATTAAAAAAATCGACGATTTCCGAAGTGCAAATCGAAAAGTTAAAATAAAAAATAATTTTACATACCAAGTTTGGTCAAGAGCCATTGCCAAATCCAAAAACAAATAAATCACCAAAGAATGCTTGTAATTTATTCCAGCCCCAGTCACCAAATACGTCCTTATTAAACTTTGTAAAGATGGCGGAGGATACATGCCAGTTCCACGGTCTTCATACCATAGGTTTAATAAATTTCTTCCTCCGCATTTCTTTTCGATCAAGTTGTCAATAAATAAAAGACTATCGGTGTTTCCGAAAGTTTCTTTTGTCAATATCCGTAACTGGGCACGTCTTTCATTGTAATATTCTGTTAATTCTTTTGCAAAATATGGAGCACTGATACGTTCCGAATTGTCAGGTCTGGGGTACGTTGAAGGGTGACACTCTGGCAATAGCCCTACATTTACTAACCACTGAAGAACCTACGATAACAAAAGATTAGTTAACATAAAATTAGAAATTTATTTACAAATAATTGATTTATGCTACCTAGCACAAAAAAGCGGTGCCCAGGACCTACACCGACCAAATTGTTAGAAGTGAGTGCATAGAAATACTTATTCATTTTTAATATAAATCTTTTATTTTACACTTTATTTGCTATCTTCTGTTCAATAATAATAATAATAATTATTATTATATATATATATATATATATATAAATATATAAAAAAATAATAATAATATATATATATATATATATATATATATATATATATATATATTATATATATAATATAATCCAGTCAGAGGTCTCTGGCCCGAGGGATGAATGTTGCTCCATTGACGTAATCATTCGGTAACACCAGTAGTGTATACAAGATTTTACTTTTCACTTCACATAATAGAAAAACTAAAATTAGACAATATAAAAACTAAAAAAACCACAGGGCATTATAAACCATAACGCCCGCTTATTATGCCCTAGGATATAACAAGCGTGTTCACGGTAACCCTATCCAAGCTAAAATAAACAAATAATATGCAAGTGAAAAATAAAAAAAATAACAATAATCAAATGGTTTTTTGAAGTTATACTTCTATACGAACGGCCGGCGTTGGAAATTTGCATGGGAGTGAATCTGTGAAACCATTACATATGTCAGATAATGAGTAAGAGAGAGAGAGAGACAGAAGATATATTTTCTCTCTCTTCCTCTCTCGAGAATAAAAATGTTCCTTTTGTATATATATTTAATATTATATATACCGGGTGGTGAATCGCCAAACGGGCCATACGAAATTCAATTCAATTCAATACATTTTTTAATCAAATATATTGTTTTTTAAATAATAAATAACATAATTAAAATTTTGTCAATTCAAATATTGTCGAATATCAGAATCATAAATATGACCAAACGCAACATGTCATACATATTCTTGTACCTCGTGTGGCCTGACTTTAAGGGGTGGCCTGAAAAATGTATTATAATTTTACAAAATTTTGGAATACATTTAATTCGTAGAACAATTTTAATATTTGTTTTTAATACATATTTCAGTCCTCTACAAATAGTTTCCTATGACTTTTGATGTAAAATAATTAGGGAAGCAGGGATTCACCACCCTGTATAATATTGTATGTATATATATATATATATATATATATATATATATATATATATATATATATATATATATATAAAATACAGTGTGGAAACCACTTATGGAATAAAATTGTTTGTGTCATTTTTTTAGAAAATAATAAAAAACGTTGAGATACCTTAACTTTTAAATTTAAATGTACGCTTTTTAGACATAAATTTGAATGTACAGGGTGATCAATGCAAATCTGGCATAGTGCATAATCTATATTTTAAATAAAACACCCTGTATATTTTCATGTTTTTAATAGCTCCTTAACAACCTGATTTCAACGAACTATATCATGTAGGGTCTATTATGAATAATACAAGGTGAAATTTTGAAATTAGGTATTTTCTTCAAGACAATGAATTCATAGAATACCCGAGGTAATTGATTGGATTACATTAAAATAAATGCTCAATATGTTTTCCACCTTGTTGTTGGCAATAACATAGTCTCCTATAAAACTCATTCCGAACGTTGTTTAAAGTTTGAGGTGAAATATTCCGTATTTCTGTAGTTATATTTTCTTTTTGAGGTCTTCAATGATAGTTGATTGTGTTGCATATACTTTGTTCTTGAGATAACCCCACAAAAAAAATCCAAAGGCGTAAGATCTGGCGACCTAGCTGGCCACTCAATAATTCCCTTCATCAAATCCACTTATTGAAGAAGATTTCATTCAAGTAATTTCTCACCATTAAAGCATAATGGGGTGTTGTACCGTCCTGCTGGAACCAGACAGTTTCATGCGGTAGGGACGGATCTATTTAATTGGGATATAAGTTCGGATAAGGATAAGGTCGGATCTATATATTATATATATATATATATATATATATATATATATATATATATATATATATATATATATATATATGAGCTATTTCATTTTATCATTCATTATCATTCAATTTTATCCATCATTTTTTTGCAGAAATCCATTCTACGATCCGGATCGTCTTCTGTTAGCTCCTGCACAAATGTCAATTTATATGGATGAAGTTTTCTTCATGGAGACACCTTAGGACAGTTGTGTGATTCACATTATTTTGACGTGCAATTTGACGTCAACTTGACGTTGGATTCTCTGCGACATTTAAGAAAATATCCACTTTCCCTTCATCTTCAATGAAGTTCGATTTTCTTTTTAATGTTTTGACATGTCCAAGTTCTCTGAATTGTGCATAAATTTTAGACACAGTACCTTGTGAAATATTAGGCAACTGAGGATACTTCTGATTAAATAAGTTTGCTACTTCAACTTGACTTCTACAATTCTCCCTGTAACCGATCATTATTAAAATCTAAATTCGGTGGACCTTAGTTAAATATTTAATGTTTATTTATGCAAGAAATTAGTTTTTAATTAAGAATTTATTATTTTAATCTAAAATGTCAACAACATGTCAACTGATTGATAACAATCCGCATTATTTACAGATTTAATTTAATTAGCAGACTATCTATACAGTTTTTACCTATTTACGACAAAAAATGTTAACACGGTTACTAAACAGACATTTTCCTCAATATACAGTGTACTGACACTTAGAGTAGAAGTATATTGTCTGTATTTAGCTAATTTAAAATAATACCATAACACGTGATAAATTATTAATTTCAAAATTTCACCTTGTATTATTCATTATAGACCCTACATGATATAGTTCATTGAAATCAGGTTGTTAAAAGTATTTTAAAAATATACAGGGTGTTTAATTAAAAATAAGGATTATGGACTATGCCAGACGTGCGTGGATCACCCTGTACATTTAAACTTATGTTTAAAAGCGCACATTTAAATTTAAAAGTTAACGTGTTCCAAAGTTTTTGATTATTTTCTATAATAATTACACAAACAATTTTATTCCATAAGTGGTTTTCACACTGTATATATAATATATATAATATAATATGTATTAATATTATTATTTATGTGATATGTTTTGTATTATTTATTAAAAGTTTATAATTATTTTAGGTTTTTGTATTTCAAAATAATCAGTTTGACCTAGAACTGTCAATTTTGAAATCCGTTAGTATCATGTCTAATTGGCAAATCCTTTACGTGTTTGGTTCATACGCTGGTGTTTGTAAGTTCGAATACCAATTATGAATTTCCTTTTTTATTTTTGAAATATTTAAAAACCTCACGTTAATCTTATTAAATATATGTAATATACGCAAAATGCTAAATTTTAAAATAAAATAAAAATTTACAACATAATCCGAGTTGTTGGTTTTTTTATTTTTATCATCGTAAAGTAAGTTATGTATATTGGCAGTTTTAAATACTTATGAATATTACATTTTAATTTATATTGTATTAATATATTGAATTATGTTGCAGTGTATTTATTGTATTGTAATTTTTATATCAATAACAAAATAAACAATGAATTTTACTGCAGAGTATGTGTAAAAAAATTTTGGCATTCAACTCCTTTTATACATATATGAAAATAAAAAAATATATTTTCATTAAAATATTGATACAATCCTTTATTTACTATACTTCTATTACAGGTCAAATGTTTATATACAGCAAACGATGCACCATATACCTATATAACTAATTATTTTTCTCTTTCTGCTCTCTCTTACCTATACCATTACATATGTAATTATTGTGCAGCTTGACTCCCATATAAAGTTTTAACGGCGAACGCGTGCTACCGGCAGTCCCATTGGACTGCCACACCCGTTTTTTTATTTAGATTCAAAACCTATTTAACCATCTGATTGGTTTGCTAAAGAAAAACAGTTTTAACATTTCCATGCTTTCTTTAAATTTGTAACATATTTTATTTTAATTACTATTCCTTCCATGCACCCGATTTCCTAATATTATGATTTGGAACAATTTGGTGATGATACAAATAGGATTAAACATGGACAACGCTTCACGCTAAGGTGTCCGTGCCAAAGACTTTTTTAAAAGACAAACTAAACCGGCAACAAGGTATAATAAATTGATTGTGTGTAAGTCTTATATTTATTTCTTTATCATCATTATTTACGTATTAAGTATTGCATATAAGAATTTAGCTTATTTTTTCTTGTTCGTTCGCAGAAAAAAACTGTTCGTTTTCTTAATGCATTGCGCATCTTCCGCACGGTGGTGTGGATTAAATCTTTGGGGCTAATTTTCTTTTAACGTTTCTTCTAGAAACTTTTATCATTTCCACAGAATATCCACAACTTGATGTCTTCTTCTAAATGTGCCTATCTTCTAGAGATGTTGGCGACCACATTGACCCATCTCATTATATTCACAGCAGCTCGAAATAGATCAGTTTCCGAAGATTGGCCAGCCAGGATATACGTCTACGTTCAGGGCCTCTCTTACCCTCAATCTTGCCCTGTAAAGTCGGTATTTATCATTACGCATGATGTGGCCGAAGTAACCCAGTTTTCTGTTTTTTATGGTGTTAATAATTTCTTTGTCTTTTCTTAGCTTCTGGAGAATAGTTATGTTACTTGTGTGGTGTATATATATAAGACCCTCAACATAAGTCGGTAGCATCACATTTCAAATGCCTCCAATCGTTTCATGGCATCTTCTATAATGCTGCAGCTTTCTACTCCATAGAGAAGGACACTAAAAACGTAACATCTAAGAATTCTTATGCGTATAGTTACTTAAGTTATACTTAAATATAAGTTGCAGATAATCTTCCTAAGGCTATTGAAAGAACTTCTGGCTGTTTCAATAAGAGTTTTTATTTCGTAGCTGTGATCCCAAGTATCTTTAACATTGCAGCCCAAATAGCATATTTTTTCCACCCTTTCTAACGGTGTATCGTTAATTGTAATTTGGGCGTTTATGCCGGTGTTCTTACTAATGGTAATTATTTTTGTCTTCTGGCAATTTAATTTTAGGCCGTATTTGTTACATGCTTCTACAACGTTATCCATCATCTTTTGGAGCTTCTGCGCACTATCTGCCAGCAACACTGTATCGTCTGCATATCTAATGTTGTTTATAAATTGGCCATTTACAGCAATCCCATCTTCTGATTCGTCCAAAACCTCTCTAAAGATGTACCAGAGTATATGTTAAGTAACGCCGGTGACAATATGCAACCCTGTTTACCTCCTTTTTCGACTGTGAAGATCTCGGACTGTTCATTTTCTAATTGTACTGTTGCTTTTTGTTGGAGATATAAGTTTGAGATCAGTCTTATATCCTTACAATCGAGTCCTGATGTTTTTAGGATATCGATTAGTTTCCCATATGGGACTTTATCAACAATTGTGTTACAGGTGGTACATCAAGTTGGGGTACAACTTGATGTACCAACAGATTTTTCAGAAAAGAAATGTTAACTATTTTCGTGTACAAAACAATTTGTAATACTCCCTAATAGGATATTTATTACTACATTTTCTATATGCTAACTTACTTTTTTCATTAAATATATGTACCTAGATTTAATTCTCAACAAAGGAACAGGTACGGGGAGACCCTCTTACGACAGTTACTAATCGACAATTAGTAGGTAGAAAATACATTAATAAATTACAAATTCATTTGCAAAACACAAGTTAATTTAAAATTTCTCTTCTGAAGAAGAGTTTTTACGACATTCATTTCAAGTTGACAATATTCTGTGTAAATTAATAATAGTATTTTTATGTTTTGTTTTATTATTGAACATGAATTTCCATCAAGTATAGATAGATAGCAAAATATTTACATAGAGATGAAACTGAATTTAGAAGCATACATTTCGCATATATGTGGACAAATAATTTCGGTCCATAAAAGTACAGGTATAACAACTGGTCCATAAAAGTCACAATATGTAAAAAGTATATACATATTTAAGTAAAATAGCTTTTCGCACTAAAGCAATTTTATAAGATATACATAAAATAACAGAAATAGAATTCATTGTCGAAAACATACAACACAAAAATTCATAACTCTCACTATTAATAGCACAAGTAAATTAGTTCTTTCATTGAAAAAAAAGAACAATCTTAAATGGCAGCGTATATTCATTATTTTTGTAAATATTTTTATTTATTATTATTTATATTGTATTATTATTCTATTTTTTAATGAAATATTGGCTATGAGTACATTATACTTGATTGTATAGTAATTTCCAGCCACTGCCAGTCGATCACAACGTAACCAACGTAGCAAAAAATAATTACTAAATTTACTAGATAGTTGAGGTTAGGATCAGAGAACTGTACATAATATTTGATTTTCCACATATTTTTGTTACGTTGGTACACATATTCGTTAGTGAACATATTGTGTTGACATTATCATACATTTTACATTTTAGGTTATTTTGACAGATATTAAAGTTATACTACTTTCGCATAGCTTGAGAATATTTTGACAGATTCATTGTCGGAAACATAAAACGCAAAAATTTCTACCTCTCAATATTAATAGCTCAAATAAACATAATGTTACAGACTTCTTTCATCGAAATCATAATGGGAGTGTATATTCATTAATTTGTATTAAAAAATAAAATATTCTTTTTTGGAGAAAAACAAAGTCGCCTTTGGCGCTCACATATAACCGAGTCGCATATAATTTACTTTCGGAAAACTAAATATTTTTAATAATGGTATCAAAACAAAACAAAAAGTCTGTCTAAGCAAGGACTAGTTAAACTAAAACTGCAAGAGATACAGAAAAAATGATTACGGATTCAGTTTAACATCAAAAATTATGAGAGTGAATTTACGAAATCTGAAATTTTTTACTTCCGAGAAAACCGGTTTATTCCTTCTGGTTTCGAGAAAACTGAGAAAACAGATTTATTAAGTTATGGTCCTTTGTTTCCCCATTTTAGGTATTTTTTAGATTAAGCATTGAATTATTTTATATAATTTTTAGATAGCTCGTAGTGTAGTTTCATAGGACCAGTTGAGACACTGTAAGCTAGTATTTATTAAACAAATTAAAAAAAATTTTGTCACAAATGAGCAATTAATTTCAATTTATAAACTTAATACAGTATTTCCTTTCTTGAACAATCGTAGGATACGATTTTCTACGCTTTAAAAAGTTTAGAAATATACAATATCTTGAAGCGAGTAATTTTATAATAAAAATATTTTTACTGGAATTACACTTTTTCTAAAAAATAAAAACTTTTCTTACCTCAAAATACACAGAAACCATCTCCAATCCCCTTAAATGTTTCTGAACTAAGTCCAAACACCCAACGAAAGTCCACAACTTGCTTACAATGTGCTTATAAAGAACGCACAAACTATTGATCTGTCTTGTACAACTATTCAAAAGAACATTTGCATTGTTATCCAATCGAATTTGCGAATAATCAAATAAAGGAACACAGTAATTATCACAGTTAGTTTTTAAAATATCGGCTCTTTCATAGGCCCAATTTATAATAAGATCCAAAGAGCATCCAGCAGAAGAAAAACTTCCGTTTGCCCATTCCGAGGCACACTTGCATAACCATCCTATCAACTGATGCTCAAGAGCAACATTTAATATTATTTCTCTTTGAGTCTCCGTTGTTAATGCTCTATTGGGATGGATATCTATGAAAAGAGGTGTTAAACCTACAGATATAGCTTGTTGGCAAATATCTTGTGGTCTGATCAGACATAGAGGACCTGCAGATTCGATTTGCGAAAGTAAATATCTTTGTAATCCCTGATTGTGCATCAATACAACATCAGCCTCTCTTAACACCCATAAGTTAAATGATAACGACGTAGGGTAAAAATGTTCTTCAAGTCTTTGTACTCCCATAAATTGAGTTATAGATTTATCATCTGCTAAAACTTTCAAGATATTAGTTACTTTATGTCCACTTAATTGAATCATTTCCGTTATATTTGCTCTTAGAATATAATTCGTTGAATCTTTCCAATTGCTAGCGCTAGGCATCTGCTCCTTGTACCACTGGTTCAAATCAAATACTATGCAACAAGTTTCCACTTCTGACTTGGAAAACCATACCGTCCATGATATTAAACATAATGTTAAAGTATCTCCTGCTGGTGAATGTGCGAATGATTCTTTACTAGTGGAGAGTTTTGTTATTGGTTGAAATCCTAAACAGTAACCACCTTTAGCATTGGTGCCTGTCCTGAAAACAAAAACTATTTTAGTTTATTAATAATTCCTAGATAGGACCCCAAATTGATTTAAATGGACATACATAATTGAAATATTGAAAATCTATCTACTACCTTTTAGTTGTTAACTTATTTAGTATTTTATGGAAGATTTATTTGGATCTCTTTTACGTTCCACATGAGTTATCTGGTTTCAAATCGCCCTAAATCCATTTTTTATAGTTTCTAGAAAACCGCCAAAAACTAATTTGGTATGATTTACTAACTGTTCCGTAAGAGAAGAAGAATATATAAACAATATATACTCAACAACATTCCAATAATCAAACAATTAAGCTTCAGAAAAATGCCAAAACAATCAAAAATTTAAAATGGCGTTTGGTGGAGTTTGCTACTGAAATGTGAACGGAATGTATTTAGTGTACTTTAAAAGTAAAGTAACGGAAACTGAAGAACAATTTTATATAAAAAATAGAAGTATTATTTTAAAGAAACTCGAAAAATACATTTACTCGAAAAACAGTTAATACATTGCAAAATCAAACTCTTATGTCTGCAATTTCTTTAACTTGTTCATAATAACTGTTATGTTCCTCTTCGATGGCTTCTATAGAGTTCTTGTCAGGATTGGGATGATCATCATAAAATTTGGCTAACACCCTTAGTACTTTAAAAATTTTCCACTCATCTCCATATATGTTTGCTCAATAAGTTATTTACGTCCTTCAGTATCGAGACTTTTAGTTTTACTTCTGTTCAAACACAAATTAAGCCCTTAATTTGTAATCTTCTTCTTAACTGTAATCTTAACTTCATAATTTCACTGTATATAATTGTAATAGAATCTATAATATACTTTAATTACGAGGATATTCACCTTCCGGTAGAATCTGATAAATTGCAGATTTTATTGCAATAAAATCCTAAGTCGTAAAGTACTTGTGTAAGTGTCTATGTACAAAGGTGCAACTTACAAGGTACAGGGCAATGGATTTTTTGATGAATTGTTGCTTTATTTATGAGATTATAAATTGGGGTTGAACGCTTTTGAGCATGCAGTTAAACTAGAATATTCACATTATAGCAGTTCGTTACCTGTACAGTAGCCATTTCAGATTACAGTAATTACGGTGTCGAATAAAAAGCTGTTTTTTAGCATGAGCACAAAATTTTCGTTCGAAAGCCAGTGATGACTACAATAAGATCGAATTTGAACACCAATATAAATTAGGAAACCGGCAGACGATATATTTATATTAATTACTATTTAACTGGGAATAAGCCACAATTAAAGATAAAAATACGTTTATTTTTATAATTATTATATATTATATACGTTTATTTAATAAACGTATTTTTATCTTTAATTGTGGCTTATTCCTAGTTAAATAGTAATTAATTTAAAATGCCACAAGAAAATAGCTTCAGAACAAGATATATTTGTAATAATGGAAAAATTAATAAGGATGTAATTTTGAAATAATGAATTGCAATGTAAGCTGATATAGCTGAAAATAATTCAATAAAGGAACTTCTGGTAAGTGATCTTATTTGTATAATTATTTGAAGATGTAGGAATCGCATTTACTAAAATAAGTTATTTTTATACGATAATCCAAATCTAGCGAAGCTAGTTTTAGGCCCGGCGCAAATTGAGCACAGCCCACGCACATGTCAAATATTTGTGTAGAATATGCTCTATCCATAAAATTAGGAAAAACACAATTTACGAGTGTGCTGATTGTGACGAAAAAGCTGGACTATGCATAGGAGATTGTTTTCGCAAATACCATTCATCGAAAAGATAGACTGTCTTCAGTATACTAGTTTAAATAAAGATTTTATTTTCTAAAGACCTTTTAATTTTTACCTAATATCCCACTAACAATTTCTAATCTGAAAATATAAATATCTTGAAAACTTTCACAAATGCTAAGGGTAAAAAATTGAAATCCTTCAACAAAAGACTATAACAGGTAGATACCCATAATTTAAATAAGCTGGTTTTGCCGATATTGACTTTCTAATTACTAATCATACCAGACAGATTTTACAGGTATTGTTGAAATAAGTGAAATAACGTAATAAACAACAGAAGAGTTAAAAAAATACAAAAATTCTAGATCGTATTTTGTTTTCGAGATAAATTTAAATTTGAGAATTTTTTATTATTTTTCTATTTTCTTTGTATTCTTTTTTAATTTAATTTCAGTGTATAAAAGCTATTACAATATGAGCATGACGAAAAAGTACCATCAAATTTTATTTTGAAATTTTCATCTTAGGTGTTCATAAACATTTTGCTAGGAAATGAAAATTTGTTTTTTTCCTTAGTTCTCGATTTGTTATATTTCTCATTTGATTTAATAAAAAAATAATTTAAATTATTTTTTTTTAATAAATATAACGGCGACTTACATCCGAGTCGCTTAGCACAAATAAAGAAAATATTAGTTTTGTTCTCATGTAATCTTCATTACTAGTATCTTACAAGACACTAAAGCTTCGAACAATTTTAATAAACTTTTCCATTTTCACTGAATAACAAAAAATTGGTCACACAAAATAAAATAACTAAGGTTGGTTAGAGACCCACGACCCACGAAACTGTGTTGCTAGCACAACTCTATCCACGCCAACCAAGTCTGGCAGTAGCCTGGCCGTGGTTTGGGTTTAATATGCGTCGCTCCGTCTAAAACCACGTTTTACAAAATAACCCACGCGTGGGCTGCGCGTGGGCTGTGCTCAATTTGCGCCGGGCCTTAGAAACTTATTACTAGAGTAATAGTTTTGATTTCATTTTACTATAATATGACTTCCCGTATAGGTGGATGATCACAGTTCAGTTATCGTTGGAAACAAATCTTTCTCACCTTATCATCATCATCATAAGTGGCTCGACAATCCGTTGTGGATCTTGTCCTGCTCACACAGAAGTCGCCACTCCTGTCGATTCATGGCAACTTCCCTCCATCTTCTAACCCTTGGAATCTGTAGGTCTTTTTCCACATCTATCTATCTCATTCGTGGTCGTCCTCTGCTTCTTGTGCCCTCTGGTTTTGAAAATGTTAATCTCTTCGTGTATTCGTGATTTGACATCCTAGCAATGTGTCCAGCCCATCTAAGTCTCTGTAGTTTAACGAATTGTACAATATCTGGATCGGTGTATAGCTGATATGGTTCAAAGTTGTATCTTCGACGACATAGCCCATTTTCATTTACGGCTCCAAAAATATTTCTAAGAATTTTTCTCTCAAAAATACCAAGAAGTCTTTCATCATTTTGAGATAAGGTCCACGTTTCAGCCCCATATATCAAAACCGGTCTTATTAAGGTCTTGTACATACTTTATATGCTTTACTGCATTTTTTAAATTTTTATTTTTTAAATGTTTCTGGAGACCGTGAACAGTTCTGTTTGCTATTGCTATGCGTCTTTTTATTTCGTCGCTTGTCGTGTTTGTTGCGCTTACTACAATAGCCATCCAAGATATGCCAATTCTTTGACTTGCTCAAAGGTATGGTTGTGAATTTGAATTCTCTGTTGGATATTTCGGGGGTTTTTAGAAACCAACATATATTTGGTTTTTCCTCGTTTACCACTAAGTCCTAATTCACTTGCTGCGTCCGCACACCTTGTAAAACACTGCACCATGTCTCTCATACTTCTGCCCACTATAATTATATCGTCAGCGAATGCGAGAATTTGCGTCGATCTATTAAAAATAGTTTCATTAATTCTAATATTTAATTGTCTGTTTGCCTTTTCCAAGGCAATATTAAAGAAAAGACACGCCAGCGCGTCCCCCTGTATTAGACCATTATTAATGTCAAAGAACGTAGACTTTTCTCCTTCAATTCAAACGACGCATGAGCATACGTTTTGCATTGTTAGTTGGGTCAACTTAACTTACTTAGGTGGGATACCAAAGTCTATCATTACATTATATAATGCAGTTCTTTTCACACTGTCATAGGCTGCTTTGAAGTCAATGAAGAGATGGTCTGTATCTATGTTATATTTCAGTGACTTTTCTAGAATCTGCCTCACCTTGTATCCAGGAAAAAACTTCTAGATACTTAATAAGAACCTCTTTTTTAGCCGTACCTAGTAAAATTAAATCTAAAAACAAGTTTTTAAATAAGGGAAAACTTATCGAGAAATAATATTCGAAAAGTAAAATTCCGATGATCCTAAAAGGAATTCTACTGTGAGATGTATATATTCCTACATACTCCTACCTTCTTATAAGCCAGCAAGTCTATAAGCCGACGCTTGGTATTGAATCAGAATTCTTATCTGATTTGGAGTACAGATAAGTGTCTCTAATTTATGTTCTCCTTCATATACCTATGTTAGGTGCCTTAATAACAGATTATACAGTTTTTTTTGTTTTGTTAATTTAATTCTTTAATCTTAGTTTTCATATAAATTAATATATCAAATATAACTTTCTTACCCTAGTTTCACGAAAATAAAGGTATTTAAATCAAAACTTATAGGCCAGGGAAATAAGCAAAAAAAGTACCATGTTTTTGACACTCGTCCGGCCAGGCAAACGACAGTTGTTTTGAGTAGTGTGGACCTCTGTAACAAAAACCTATATGTTTCCTGCAGTCGATTTTTTGGACTAAATGAATTATTAACAAATTAAGTTCAAAAAACGGAAAATTTTTGCTTTTTTCGTCTATCAGCAAAAAGTGAAGCAATTTAAACAAATTTTAGAAGAGAGGAAACTTATAAGTTATATAAAAACCTTCAAAATGGCGTCCTCAAAATGTTTCTATTCTTATTTGTTGTTTAGAAAGTTGCAAAATAAGTCAAAAATTTCGGTTTTTTATAAATGTTAATAACTTTTTTGAAAATAAACTTACAATATTTATATTTTGTGGAATGATGTGTCTTGTAGTGCTTAAAATAGGGTTAAAATTTTAAAGTGATCGGTCCAATAGTTTAAAAGTTATTTTATTTGTTTATCCCAAATTAACATTTTTTGCAACAATATAAGTCAGAAATTTATACAGTTTTAGAAATTGTAAGGGTTGTTTCTGGTAGAAGAAGACTTGTTTTATTATTTACATTAAAAAAAATTAGGAAAATTAATTTTAAATATTGCAAAATAATTTTGCAAAAACATGTCGATTTTTGCTTATAAACAATTAGAATAACTTTTTAACCATTGACTGTAAAAATATTATTTTTACATATTTAAAAAGCTTGAATTTTTTCACAAATTTAATAAAAAAAAAGTTTGTCCTAAAATATTTTGGTACAAAGTTAGCCTCTTTTTTTATTTAATTCATAGCACCTTTGTTTATAACAATTAAGAAATCTAATTAACGCCATTTAAAAGAATATACATTATAATTTTAAAGTACTAAATTTTAAAATTATTGCCCTTTAATGGAATCCTCCACAAAGCTTCAAAATGTATGTAAAATCGGTCGGCTTTGAAACTCTCGGGAGCTGAAGGGAGGGGGAAGGCGCTGTTAACTGTATCCCTGTTCCTCTTTTATGTATTTCAACGTTTCTTTTTGAACTTGTATGTACTTTTTGCGTACATTACGAATATGCATTATTTCAATAAATAAATTGTCAAATAAACCACCTAATTTGTTTAAAAACAATTTTTTTAAATTTTTTTAGTAGTATTTAAGTTAAGTTTGAATGTAAAACAGAAGTATTTGTCATTTCCTATATTTTGGGGACTAAGCCACAATTTAGGTTTATAATAAGTTTATTTTTGATGTTTCGATTTCTACTTCGGAAATATTTCCCAGAATGCAGGACATTAATAAATTAATCAAATTTTGTTTTTGGTTACTTGGTAGAAAATTTTTCTGATAACTCTTTTGGGTGATTGATTAGTATGAGGAAACTCAGTAGATCTGTTATAGTAAAAATTACAAAAAAAAATTATTGACAAAAATTGTAGACAGCTTTAAACTCCACATTTTTAAATTAGTTACAAACTTACAGGGTGTTCTATAAGATTTTGGCAGACCAAACTTATGTTTTTTTTAAATGAAACACCCTGTATTTTATTTTAAATTTAAAATCTGCTTCACTTCCACATCACAATAATGTAAAGTTATTATGTTATACCGGATATTTAAAAAGTTATAACCAATATTACCTGAAAATCGTATCAAGTTTAACTCCCTGTATCATTAAAAAGGAGTATAGGACCATTGATCTATTGCAGTCATAGTTTTTTAATAATTGTTAAAAATTATAAAACATATTCGTTTTCATAATATTCGTTAAATCAAATACAGGGTAAGTCAAAATGGAAGTACATTATTTTCTTGATAATTTTAAATAGAACACCCTGTATTTTAAGTCACTATCGAAAAGTACTAATAAATATCGTACTTTACATTTTATGGAATACTCCCTATACCTAAAGTTATCAATTTTCTAGATAAGTATTAATTTGGTAGATATTTGAACTTTTACCAATAATAATTATTGGGAGTTGGCCATGATTGATTTGTCAGAAACTGACAGTTTGACATTATTGTTTTTTAATTCAGTAACGAGATAACGACACAGAAAAGAAAACAATTTGTTTCAAATAAAATTTATAAAAAATAATCAACAGAAAATAAAAAAATAACAACACATAAAAAAATAAAAAACAACTGTAGTTTTAACTAATCATACTTAAGTAAGGTGTTCAAAATGACCTCCCAAAACATCTATGCATACTTGAAAACGGTCATTGAAAGAGTTACTTACATTACTAAGCATTTGTAAAGACATATTTTGAAATGCAATTCGGATTCTATTTTTTACATCCCTTGTTGTTGAAGTTATTATATATACTTCGTGCTTAATGTAACCCCAAAAAATGAGTCCACTTTATTGAATTCTGGTGACCTTGGGCCACCCCTTAAGATCCATCTTTCACCAAACTGATCATTAAGTTCACCACGTACTAATTCGTTGTGGTACGCAGAAGCACCTCCATGTAGAAACCACATTTGTTCACGTATATTAAGTGGAACCTCTTCTAATAATATCGGTAAAAGATGTACGATAAAATCTAAATAAATCTTACCATTTACGTTATATTTAAACAAATATGGTCCTATTACATGGTTACCTACGATACTTCCCCACACATTTAAAGATTATCTTATTTGACTATGTGTTACTATTTGGTATGGATTACTTGTTGAATAGTAGTGAAAGTTATTTATGCCTATTAACAGAACCGTTTCAGTGGAATGCAGCTTCATCACCAAATATGATATAATCAAAAAAAATCTCTGTTCATTAATTTTTTTTAAGGCCCAAGTTCTTGCTTATTGGAAATACTCCTTATACTTGTGAGTGGGTTTTCTGTAACTGCCACCAACACACTCATTTCGTTTTCCTCTGTCACACTAGTTTTTTTTCGTTCATGTTTTTCAGAATTCACTGAACCAGTGCGGTTAAATCGATCTTTCAATGTTTCAAATGTATCTTGTCTAGGTTGCCGCCTATCTGGAAACCGTTTTCATGATAAATTCTAGCTGATAGTAATGAATTTTTATTGCATTCCCGCAATATCCAGATCATATTTATCTATCATTTCATCAGTAGTAAAATTCATTATTGCTAATTTGGAATTGAATAAATTATTGAATTGCTAAATAATAATTGTTGCTAATTTACGATGTACCCCAATACTGAATTAATAAACAATAATGTCAAACTGTCAGTTTCTGACAAATCAATCATGGTCAACTCACAATAATTATTGGTAGACGTTAAAATTTCAAAATTTATACTTTGATGGAAAAATAAAAATATCTAGAAAACTAATAACTTTATGTATAGGGAGTACTCTATAAAATTTGAAGTACGATATTAGTACTTTTCGATAGTGATATAAAATACAGGGTGTTCTATTTAAAATTACCAAGAAAATAATGTACCTGCATTTTGACTTACCCTGTATTTGATTTAATGAATATTATGAAAACGAATATGTTTTATAATTTTTAACAATTATTAAAAAAATATAGTTGCAATATAGTTTTTTAATTATACAGGGAGTTAAACTTGATACGATTTTCAGGTAATATTGGTTATATCTTTTTAAATACCCGGTATAACATAATAAAACTTTACATCGTTATAATGTGGAAGTGAAGCAGATTTTAAATTTAAAATAAAATACATTTAAAATATCATTTAAGAAAACATAAGTTTGGTCTGCCACAATCTTATAGAACACCCTGTAAGTTTGTAACTAATTTAAAAATGTGGAGTTTAAAGCTGTCTATAATTTTTGTCAATAACTTTTTTTTGTAATTTTTACTAAAACAGATCTACTGAGCTTCCTTACCCTAATCAATCACCCAGAAGAGTTATCAGAAAAATTTTCCAACCAAATTTTCTACCAAGTAACCAAAAACAAAATTTGATTAATTTGTTAATGTTCTGTATTCTGAGAAAGATTTCCGAAGTAGAAATCGAAACGTCAAAAATAAACTTATTATAAACTTAAATTGTGGCTTATTACCCAAAGTACTTCTGTTTTACATTCAAACTTAAATTAAATACTACTAAAAAAATTTAAAATAAAATTGTTTTTAAACAAATTAGGTGGTTTATTTGACAATTTATTTATTGAAATAATGCATATTCGTAATGTACGCAAAAAGTGCATACAAGTTCAAAAAGAAACCTTGAAATACATAAAAAAGGAACAGAGATACAGTTAACAGCAGCTTCCCCCTCCCTTCAGCTCCCGAGAGTTTCAAAGCCGACCGATTTTACATACATTTTGAAGCTTTGTGGAGGATTCCATTGAAGGGCAATAATTTTAAAATTTAGCACTTTAAAACTATAATGTATATTCTTTTAAATAGCGCTAATTAGATTTCTTAATTGTTATAAACAAAGGTGCTATGAATTAAATAAAAAAAAGAGGCTAACTTTGTACCAATTTATTTTAGGACAAACTTTTTTTTATTTAAATTTGTGAAAAAATTCAAGCTTTTTAAATACGTAAAAATAATATTTTTACAGTCAATGGTTAAAAAGTTATTCTAATTGTTTATAAGCAAAAAATCGACATGTTGTTGCAAAATTATTTTGCAATATTTAAAATTAATTTTCCTTATTTTTTTTAATGTAAATAATAAAACAAGTCTTCTTCTTCCAGAAACAACCCTTACAATTTCTAAAACTGTATAAATTTCTGACTTATATTGTTGCAAAAAATGTTAATTTGGGATAAACAAATAAAATAACTTTTAAACTATTGGGCCGATCACTTTGAAATTTTAACCCTATTTTAAGCACTACAAGACACATCATTCCTTGAAATATAAATATTATAAGTTTATTTTCAAAAAAGTTATTAACATTTATAAAAAACCAAAATTTTTGACTTATTTTGCAACTTTCTAAACAAAAAATAAGGATAGGAACATTTTGAGAACGCCATTTTGAAGATTTTTATATAACTTATAAGTTTCTTCTTTTCTAAAATTTGTTTAAATTGCATCACTTTTTGCTGATAGACGCAAAAAGCAAAAATTTTCCGTTTTTTGAACTTAATTTGTTAATAACTAATTTAGTACAAAAATTCAACTGCAGGAAACATATAGGTTTTTGTTACAGAGGTCCACACTACTCAAAACAACTGTCGTTTGCCTGGCCGGACGAGTGTCATGAAAAAATGCTTATTTCCCTGGGCTATTAGTTTACTAATTTATCGGATGGAAATTTAACATTTTATGGAATGGGATCATAGTAACTACTAATTATATCTTACTATTTATCGGTTTTCTTACACAGTAAATAATTATTTATTGTTTTAAACCTAAAAATGCATGTGAGGGTTTTTAACACATTCGCTGCCTATCGATGCGAAGCCATCGGCTAGGAGCCATTTTGTTTTTTGAAAATTAAAACAGTTATTATTTCTTAATATTGTGTTTTTAAGCTATTATTGTCTGTCTTCTTTTTCTTCTTCCTACTTTATAAATAGGCTTAATGCATGTTTTACTTTGGTTTTTAGCCTCAATTGACGTTGTCTGACATCTTTTGCTCGGTCGTCCCAATCTTCCATTTGGCGATTTGTCTCTTGCTATTCGTACTATTCTATTTTCTGTCATTCTTTCGATGTGTTGATTCCATTCCACTTTTCTTCTTTTGGTCCACGCATTTATTTCCTCTATACCACATCTCGCTCGTATTTCCTCACTTCTTACTCTGTCTCTTAGAGTTTGGTTTGTTATTTTTCGTAAGACTTTCATTTCTGTTGTTTCCAGCAGTCTTTGTGTTTTCGCCGTATCTGCTCTTTTTTCATTTTTTCTCCAGATTGTGTTGTTGAGACATCCTGCTGCTCTGTTCATGTTCACTTGTTTTTGTACTTCTTCCACTTTTCCGCAGCTTGACAGTTTTATTCCCAAGTATTCAGTTTCCATCACTTGTTCTATTATTTTGTTATTTACGACTAGTTTATTTTCCATCGTCTCGGTTCGGCTGATATCACTATCGCTTTAGTTTTCTCTGTTGAGATCACCATGTTGTATATGAGCGCCGTATCTTCGAATTTTATAATTAATCTTTGTAGGTCATCTTCATTTTCGGCTGTTATTATGGCGTCGTCGGCGCAGCATATTATCCTTATTTCCTTTTCTCCCATTCTATATCCTCTTCTTGTTTTAACTTTCTTTATGATTTCATCCATTATCAGATTAAATATTAATGGGCTCAGCGAATCTACTTGTCTAATCACGGAATTATCGGGAGAGAAAACGGACCACTAGTGCCGATCATGTGCTAGCGCGTGATGTAAAAGAATTTGACAGAATTATGAAATTCTTTAAGATAATGATAATAATATCATTAGACAAGTGTCTAAAATGTGATGAGAACTGCATGGTGCTGTTGGTTTAGAATATTTCTTCAACAGTGCTCTTATTACTGACAGGCGAAACTCGTATATTGTCGACGTTGATCCGGAATATTTATTGTACAGTTGATGGGCATTTAGTAACATCAACTGTAAAATATGTCCAAAAATGTTCGAAGGCCATATAAGAGTCTTTCTTTCTCCCGGATGGTATGCAACCATCTAATCTTGCTTATCTACACCAGGCATATTTATATTTATTATATTGGATAATTGGAATCGGTTTTACTTTCTTCTTGTCGTTGTAAGAATTTCCAACATATCATTCTTATATTCAGTGGAAATAAATGCAACCTCTCTTTATCTTTCCATTTACAGATCATTGTGCCATTCGCATAATCTGCTAGTTTCTTTTTTTTAACACTTCGTCCTTTACTTCCCGGGGAAATGATTTTCTATTAGCTCGCATAGTTCCTGTCCAATGCGTTTTTTTATATGCAAGACGCTCTGCTAGTTCATACGAGTTATAATTATCCATAGACAGGTTATGTCCGACACCTAAAAATTCTTCCATTAAATTTAGGACAACTTTTTCTGTGTGTCCTTTTTTCACAATCATCTAACCGGCCTGTCGGTCATATAGCTCAGCGGGCTGTGCGGCTGCCTCTCATTCGCTTCACTGTCGAATAGTTCAGTGGATGTGGGTTCGAGCCCCAGCTCGGTGTACTGAAAACAAAAAGTCTAACGCAGCAGTTTAAAATTCTAGATGAATCTGCGGCTTAGACTAGGATATGCTGGGATCTGATCGGCCTATGGTGGAGCAGTACGGCAAGAGATAAGGGCTTGCGGCTTGGTGATACTCCTCCATAGATCCCTACCGGACGGGCGTAACACCTAAAAAACCGGATATATATATATATATATATATATATATATATATATATATATATATATATATATATATATATATATATATATATATAATATATATATATATATATATATATATATATATATATATATATATATATATATCTAACCTGCCTGTGTAAACCATTAATTTTAATACTACTCCTTCAGATGTTGTCAACATATATAATTTTATTCCATATTTGTGGCGTTTGTTTTTTATATATATTGGCGGAAACTTGACCACCACGCCACAGCACCATGGATTCATCGAGTGAAAGTTCAGGTCCTGGGTAATATATTTGAGACGTTCGGAAGTTAAAATAATTAATAACTTTTCTTACTTTATACAACCTTTCCATTGGAGTCACTTCACCATCCCGAGGATTTTCGGCAAATTGTAAGAATCGCAGTAGTAAAGGAAAACAATGTCTACTCATATTGTCTGAAAATACACTAAAGCTAAATAGATAGTCAGTTTTCCAATAATCTTGAATCCGGTTTAGACGAATATTCCCCATGTACAATTAATCCCACAAATACAAGTAATTCGTCTCGAGTAACATCTTTCCGCATTGTAATACGTGATTTTTCTTTTGTATTTGGTCTCACTAACAATTCAACAGCATAGTTAATTGATTGTGTAACAATTTCATCAAGAACCTGGTCAGTCAATAAATGTCTGAAATCATAGCAAGTGAGCTAAATATTGGCACTAAATTAGTAACAAAATATTTACCTAAAATAATCAATGGGTTCATTTCCTGAAACAATTTCAAGTAACCTCTCAACCTTCGTAAAAGGAAAAAAATTCATAAATCCTGAATCATTCTTCCATTCCAATTCTTCTATGTTTTCTAGTTGATAAACTGTATCGAGTTATTTGTTCATCTATATCGTTTTCTAAGTCTGAATGCTCTGAATTATTAGGTAAAAACTCTTCATCACTGTTACAATCCAAATCAGAATCCTCTACCACATTATCAGACAACTCTTCTTCCAATATTGCTAATAATTATGCCTAAGATTAAGGTCTTTTATTATCGTATTTACCTATTTTAGCACGTGAGGGTCTTGCTAATTCTTAATCTCTATATGTCATCATTTTTATAACTACTTAAATCCAAAAACAAAAAAATCAAAACCGGGTACAAAATAATGTTGATTAAATATTCGCACAGTGCCTACCCTTCAGCACTCACTTAAAGTTAAGGCCTAACTAACTAACTACACGACTTGTAAAAAATATAGACATATTACTCGCTGGTGCGTGAATGGCACCTGACTGATGTAACCATATCGTGATCGGCAACGAATGGGTTAAGTACTGATCGACCTGATGCATTTGTCTCCAAATCATTTAGGTTTATTGTAACTGTAACTTATGTAGTACATATTAATGTTTGTACTTCCCATCAACTAGAACTCATATTGTTCTGTCTGTTTCATTTATTTATAATATAAAAAAAAAGGAAAAATCATTTAAAAAGAAAAAATATATATAGATTCTATATTAACCAAGCAAATTTTTTCAATATTTTTATACAATAAAATAATATATATAATATATATATATATATATATATATATATATATATATATATATATATATATATATATATATATATATATATATATATATATATATATATATATTGTTGCAGGTATTCACCTGCACCTGGTATATCTCAACTATAGGTGTTTATATAATATTTTTCTTCGGGATTAAGTTTTTTTGTCTATCTCTCTCAGACAGTTTGATAGATAGAGAGTTAAAATTCCCATCTAATATATTTAGTGGATTTTAAATTCAAACCAGTTACATATCCCAATATTGCAGTGTTTTAAAAATGTTGAGAAATGTAAAAAGGATGTAAAAATGTGATGGTTGCAATTGAAAGAGCCTGTAGCTATTATTTCATAAGTGACATTTTTGATAATAATAACTGGAGTTAACATATTTAAGATATTCATCATTTTATGAGTAATCCTTGCAAAATGACCTTGTTATCCTTGCATAAATTAATTTAGAAATTGCATGTAAAGATATGAGAATTAATTTTTTTAATGTAATACCTTAAACACAATACTTTTTGTTGCTATTTTACCACTGATTCAAAACTGAAATATTAAGAAATCATTTTTCCTAATTAAATGGTAGTATTCCCATACACACTATAAAATATATGAATGTGTTTTTATTTGATTTTCAGTCAATATTTATATAATATGTTTCAAATATAAAATAAAATCTTACCTGTTCTCTTCTAATTGCCCCAATTGAATTTGAAACCTTATAGAGCAATAATGAAAATCCTGATATACATATCCATATCCCTCTTGGTACTCCTTTGATTCATAACATAGGGAATACATAACTGCATAAGGCAATCCAGTTTGGTATAATTCAGAGTTACCAAATGCAACCCAAATGTAGCAAAATGCTCTAGGATCATCTGTAGGCTCTAGCAATGCAAATCTGGTAATGGGAATATGCTCCTCACATATTGGTGAGGTATAAACTAATTTTAGAGTTGTCAAATCCCATAGTTGAAAAGCTCCAAAATTATAACCCACTAAAAGAGATGTTAACTGAGAGCAGTAATAGAGTGCACTGGTTAAAACTTCTGCTCTATTCACATGGATTCTGTCATCATCTAAAACCAAATTAACTATTTTAGTAAACTGAAATTGTTTCTTCATAAATATACATACAAATTGATTACTCTGCTGCAATAAAATATCTACATCTACTTTATTTATAATATATGTTTTTAACACTTTTTAAATTATCATAGTTTTCAAATATTATTTCGGGAATAACGTACAAATTATAATTTCTTTATTATTAGACATTTCAATTTCCAGATAAGAAGATCTAAATTATATTTTGAAAACAAAATTTGTATTAATAATTTCCATAATTTGGAAGTTCAAATGTAAATACTAAAGTAGTCAGTGGCATAACTATAGGGTGGCAGGAGTGGCAAAATGTCACTATATATATATATATATATTATATATATATATATATATATTATATATATATATATATATATATATATATATATATATATATATATATATATATATATATATATATATTGGAATACACACTATTTACGCTATCTACATATTGGAAACTACTTACAAGATATTTATGAAAATTGGTTTTATGAAAAGGAGATTACAAGTTATGGCGGACTTAAACAAAATATTTTGACAAACAACTTTATTATTTTAAATGAAACACCCTGTATATTATTGAATTAGATAAAATTTTTAGGTCAAAACTTCATATTTTTTCAGTTATTCATCTTTTTTAAAAAAATTTGACAGACAAATTTTTTAAAGATAATATTTCATCCAGTCATAATGTCTTGAAAACCTTCACATACAAAGAGTAGGTAACGTTTTTTTAGAAATTTATATCGAAATTGAATTTCTAAATACAGAGTGTTCACAAATGGTATGCCATTTCTTTAAACTTCAAACTACAGGAAGTCAATAATTTTAAATAAAACACCCTGTATTTTATAATTTTAATGAAAAAAGAAATCAATTGTCAGTAGTAATATCCCTAGGATATTGATAACAGACGAGATAATTTCATGACAATCGAAAGCTCGTTCCTTGGTAACAGCACGAAGCCGAAGGCAACGAGCTTGAGAAATTTGTCATGAAATTATGAGGCATTCATCAATGTCCGAGGGATATTCGGCGGATAATTTTTCGAAAAAAAAAAAAATCATAACTCAACATAACGAAACATTTATTTATTAAAAGTACAGTTAGTGAAAGTACAATTATTAAAATTTAAGTTAACATTAGATTCGTTGCTGTTCTCTACTATAGAAGATCTATTACCACGCATATTTATAATCTTGTTGTGGTGTTCTTGATCGAGATTCAAGTATGGTTTTATATAATTCTGATTGCCATGACCAGTAATTTTTAGCAATTGTTGTTCTTCGGAATTTTTTCTTTGATTAGCGCATTTATACTTTGAACATTCTCATTGCCGAAACGTGACATTTGGAAATTTATTTGGATGAAGTTGTCAAACTCGATCGTGTTGTCATAGGGATTGAAAATTGCACTGAATGCCATTATCAGTCTAATGTTGACATGATTGGGTGAAATTGTTCCACATGACACAAAATGACAAAATTTGAATGGTTGTTAGAACAGTCGAAAAATTATCAGTCTAATGTTGACATGATTGGGTAAAATTGTTCCACATGATACAAAATGACGAAATTTGAATGGTTTTTAGAACAGTCGAAAAATTATCCTTCAAATAGCATTAAAGTTCTCTACAACTAAATTTAATATTTTGGAGATAATTGTGGTTTAACGGGGTAATTCGTTATTGTCATTATTTGTGATTATTGACACTTTTACAAAGTGATAGAAACGGCGAAGATTGCATAAATTTACTTTAAATATATTGAGATTTCCTTGATTATCTTGACATTTTATCGTTACAAATTCTATTTTTTTATTATAGTCTGTTTCCTGAGCCCTTTCTGCTCCAAACTATCCACGTATGGATACTTTTAGGTACCGTCGTGTACACCACTGTATCCACATATGGATATTCAATTAAGTAATATAAAAAGCGAAATGCTTGGCGATGCTGACAAATAATCATAATACTTCAGTAAACGCATAGTAAGCGACATATAGTATAGGTGGATGTGGTGGTAAATGATTTTTCTACACATTGCAGTGGTTGGGAAAGGAAGTTGAAACCGTGTTCAAGGTCAATGTTTCTATCTATCGCGGTGGTGCTAAAGCAACGACGTTATTATTTTCATGTTTTCGCGCTCTTCTAGGGTGTTGGCCATTTAGTCTTAATTTAGATGTGGACGAGTGAGTACATACTCGAGGGTAAATAAATACACAAGCTTCGCATAAAATGGAATTCGATTTCGATAGTGATTTAAGTTATCAATAATCAGATAAATCCAGTGATTTAGAGACTGATTATACATTCATAGATGAGGAGAATGTTATTCCTGTAATTGAAATGGACGGAGGCTGGAGATCAGTAGTGGATCTATTCAATGATCAAACCCTTAGACTTGTAAATGAGTATCAATCTGAATACGATTTTCACCCAGCCATAGTTTTCGAAGAATTTATGGATCTTGTAACCTAGTTTGAAGCTTTCCCAAGTCCAACTATTGTAAACAAACCTTCTAAATGAACCAATGATAGGGCGAAGAATACACGACAGTCGCAATAGATGAAATATATACATTTTTAGCCCTGTATTTTCTAACCGGAGTGGTTAAATGTCCACAGTTTTCAGATTACAGTGGAACCTCGATAATCCGTCTCTCTATTAATCGTCACCTCTGTTAACTGTCAGTATAACTTATGCCATACATAAGTTATATTGACTACATAAGTAAAAATTTAGTCACCAATTCATTTTGTTTGAGCGTAAGCCAAACGAAATTCGTTGAAATGTACATGTGCAATTATGCCACCAACGCATTTTTTCATGTAAATCATTTTTGTTGTTATTCAGAGCTCTGGATTAAATTTCAATTTAAACAGGTAATGATAAATGATACTGTGCTTTTAGAGTTCTATTTTTAGAATCACACACCGAAAATAAAAAACCACAGCAAATAATAATTATTTACAGTCGTGTGTCACCATAACTCAGTTTAATTCAAATTAGAACATTGATTGTGTCACTTAGTCGCTTGATGAATTAAGTTTTGAAAAATGGAGCCTTCCACATCTGGAGCATCAAAAAGAAAACGTGTTGTTTTGTCAATTGGAAAAAAAAATAGTGTGCTTCGTAAATTGAATCGTTGGATGGCCGTGTGAAACATCGTAAAAAAATTAAAAAACCCACAAATGAATTACTCGACACAGTTCTGTATTTGTGGTTCATTCAAAAAAGAAGCGAAAGTGTTCCTTTTTCTGGACCAATTGTTGCCGAAAAAGCACTGTTTTTCAACACGAAATTGAATGACGAACCTCCATTCAAAGGAAGCAGCGTTTGGTTAGAGAAGCCACATCGTACATACAACAATTCATTGAGTGGTATTCTTGGCAAGAAAGAGCAAATGAAGTAGATTTGATGATTTTACATCTATTAACACATTACGTGCGGATGGCATACATGTGAGCCACAAGGTGCCTTAACCAATGCCGATACTGCGCCCGAAATAAAAAAAGAGTTCTATCATTATACCATTGCCTTATGTGTCAGGAAAAAACAGGCTTATGTGTTGGGACATGTTTTGCAAATTTTCACAAGACCTAAAAATATTTTACTTACAATATATTAGCCTCTTTTGTTTGTATACAAGTAAAAAACATATATTTTAAATTTTCTCCCTGCGACATACATGTGCGCCATCCGTTCCTGGTGCAAGTACCTTTATTGTATACCTGGTGGCATACATGTGAGCCATGCAAAAATTTTTCATTGTTTCACTATAATTTAGTATTAATATTTATTAATAAACAATTATTAATTATTTTTTAGGAGTTTTATTTAAAAAGTTTCAGGTCAGAGCACAAGTCTTAGAATCAGACATCCGCATGCAACATGTTAAGAAATGCAGCTGTTACAAAATGTGAAGTAACAATAAAACAAACAAAGATTTCGGAATATTTTAAATCCAAATTGATTCGACTGCACTAACGTAAATAACTCTGATATTGTCAAATAAAACATATAAATAAAATTTGAGAGTTATACTATGATTTTTTTTATGTTCTGTTAACTGTCTTTTCGATTATCTGTCGTACCCTTGGTCCGGTGCCCTGAAGGATAATCGAGATTCTACTGTATTACAGTTCAGATATTTTATTTGTGGCCCACCACTGTTTCATAAGTCAGTTATGAGTCGAAATGGATTTTTGCAAATTTTAAAGTTTATTAGATTTTCTCCTGTTAAATTACCAAAACAGGAAGCTCCTCTTAGCAGATTAAAAGTTTTTATGGCCCTAATAAGAGAACATTGTCAAAATTTCGTCAATCCATACAACTTTTGTGTGTAAATTGGTAAAGACATTTACAACCTTTCTTATATAGCCGGAACAGGCAGGCTTAGTTTTTCTTGAGATAATAGTTGCGCATCTTGCCCAACACATTCCAAATAACAACCGTGAAATTATTGTGGACAATTTTTGTCCACAATAATTTCAAGGTTTTACTTTTATACCTCAGTTCGTCTTTGTGAATTCTTATTATCCAAAAACACATATCTCAACAGGAACTATCAGGGTCAATAGAGGTGTACCTAAACAGTTAATAGAAGTTCACTTAGATATGCACTAGTCTTGTTTTGCTCGCAAGGATATGCTTCTTTTAGTGTTTCAAAGATAAAAAGGATGTTTATATGTTGACCAGCACAAATTTGGCGGGTTTTGCTAGCAAGGACATATTTCTTTTACTGTGTTTTGAAGATAAAAAAGATGTTTATATATTGACCAACAAAAATTTGGCAGGTTTTTGTAACAAACAGCGATATTTAGTTAGGGAAACTGTAACCCCCTACAATAAGCCAAGGCACGTGGAATTTTATAACCAAAACATGGGTTCAGTTGATGCAGCTGGTCAAGATAGAGCCCTCTGCAAAAATCTTATATGTGGTCCACCAAGTTGGTTTACACTGAATTTATCAAATGCTGTTGAATTCAAAGGTTCTATACAGCAGGGCACATAATAAACCAATTTCCTTGTATAAATATACAAAAGCTTGCTGTAGAGACATTCTTATAAAGTATAGCGCCTGCTATAGAAAAATGGCAGAAAGCTGCAATCAGCAGTCAACTTCAAAAACTTCATCAGCAAAAATCAACAAGAAAATGTTGCATGCATTCTCCTGATCAACCCAGACTGTGTTTAGTGGCCTACTTTCAAGAATATAAGAATATCACAATTAAGAATTATATCTACTTTCTTTTTCTGTGTCTTTAAAATTCCTTTATCTTTTGTATTGTTGGATAATATTCTTTTCAATATTGTCTCATTATTTCTATTTAGTTAGTTAGTTAGTTACTTAGGTGTTGCCTTATATCCATATGTGGATATTCTAGCACATCATATATATATATATATATATATATATATATATACATCAACATGTGGATATTTTAATAAACTAATACAAATAAAATATAAAAAAACAAGTATTTTTTCTATAAAAAAAAATGAGTTGAGTATTAGTTTTAATATATATATATATTTTTATAAAAAAAGTGTTCTTCAAAAATATTAGCATTGGTAAAGAACTATATCATCTTGTAAAACAAGCCTGGAGCAGAAGGAGTTATACTTTGAACTGGGGTGTAAGAATAGGGATGAAATTTTTGTTTTTTTTTTTTAGTTGCTGAACCATGTAATGACGTTTTGAGATAAGCAGCATAGTAACCAAGAACATTAATTATATGATCATTTATATCAACAAAAGGCTTTGCTTTGTTAACTTTTTATTGAAAACAGTCAAAATGTATTACATATATTCTCCATGGATTAAAAGTAAATTTATGCATTCTTCATTGTTTAATTTTAAACGAGCCGTTTCTATCATTTACTAACCACAAAATTCAGTTCTGCTAATGGTGGTTTGTTTGAGCACTAGATTTGTTATTATTTGGGATTTCCTTTCAGAAATGCAGATTTCATTTATTCGGAGGCCTACTTCTTATGAATCTGTTAATAATTCATCATGGATATGTTTTGTCATCTACAAACTAAGGTTAGTTAATCTTTCGCTGACAATATTGATACCTTTGTTTTCCCAAGATAGTGATTTCATTCGAAATTACTATCGAAGACAGTTATAAAAAGTTTTGGTGAAATTTTATCATTTAATTTTACCTATTGCCTTATGAAGTTTTACAGTTGGGATAGAATTACTGTATTGTATTCTACTTATCTGTAGCTTATTGTATCTGTAATCAGTTCTACATTGTTCCAGTGCTCCTATTATTGATGTTAGTTCTACTGTATCAAATCCTTTATAGAAATTGATAAAAACAAGACTAAGGGCCTTATGGTATTCCTCAGACTTTTCTATCAGAAATTTAATTGCTTGAAGATGATCATTTGTCCCGCAACTGTGAATAGCTTATACAAGTGTCAAAGGAGGTTTATCAGTCTATACAGGATTATTCCATTTTCAAGACATATATAAATTAAGTATTAAATTCATTTTAATGGTGTTTCTGCTTCAAATATTACAGTCTATCACTACACTGTCTTAGCCCAGGTCTTTTTTATTTATTAATTTCTCCTAATGAGTTTGTGATTTATTCTTTACCTTATTTTATTTTTTATTTATTATTTATTTATTATTTATCCTATTTAAATACCTGGGATCGTGGCTTTTTGAAGACTGGGCATCGGACAGGGAAGTAAAATGTCGCATTGAGCAAGCTCGACAAGCTTTCGTAAAATTCAAGAAGGTACTGACTTGTTCTGAGTTCGATCTTCAACTGAGACTAAGGTTTACTAAGTGCTACGTATGGTCAGTGCTACTATATGGCGTAGAGGGCTGGACACTCAAAACGAGGGATATAAACAGATTGGAAGCTTTCGAAATGTGGCTTTATCGCCGTATCCTAAAAATACCATGGACAGCGAAAATCACAAATATAGATGTCCTTAAAAGAATAAACCAAGAACGCCAACTTTTCGAAACCATCAAGAAAAGGAAAACAGTGTATCTAGGTCACATCATGCGAAATGAAAAATACCAGTTCCTCCAACTTATAATCGAGGGTAAAATTGAAGGCAAAAGAGGAATGGGACGCAAGAAAATGTCCTGGCTCCGAAACATAAGGCAATGGACAGGGATTAACGACATACAATCTCTGATACATATTGCAAGAAATAGAGAGTTAATGGAAAATGTGATCGCTAACATCCATTAGTGGATTTGCATCTGAAGAAGAAGAGAAGATTTATTCTTGAGTTATATCCGGCATAAGCTCTTATACTTGGTTGGGTCATTTTCACTCATGATGTTGACAGTCAAGTATTTGTTGACTACTGCAGTGTAGTAGAAGTTTTCTATTATTTTCAGCAGTTTTTCACTACTTGTTGTTGGAAAACCTTAGTTGTCTTTTAGTTTAAAATTAAGAGACAATGCCCATTCATAGCAAGTATGGAAGTTACCACATGTAATAAAAGTAGAAACTTGAAAAACTATATAAGTAATAGAACATAATATACAAAATTGTTAAAAAAGATTATCGAGTTCATTAAAGATATACTTCTAATTTTACCAATACTAATACTTTGAAAACTCTTTATATTGTTTAATAAGACCACATCTATTGCGACATTGCTTTTAAATGCAGTATACAATGATATGAAATAAATTATGATAACCATAATGTTTTTCAACCCATGAGTCACTATCTAGGTAAAAGTAAAAAACAAGACTTGTATGTCCTACACATAAAAACTGTAGTGTTCATTTCACTATACTATGATACTATGTGTTACCAATAACTGAGACTGGTCCACATGGACTCTGGCCAGAATAATAATCAATTTTACTTTAAAATAAGTTCATTTTGATGTTTCGATTTTCATTTCAGAAATTGTTCTCAAAATATAAATTAATTTAATTTTATCTGACTCGTTTATATTGACAATTCAGATTATATATTATACATTTTAAAGTACATGACTTTAAAATGATATTGTCAATATAGTTCCTGGGCCCACTTTATTGGAAGATATTTCATTTAATTACATAAAATCAACTTTAACTTAAGAATACCTGTTAGAAAATGACTAACTGTACCCTATAATTTCATTCTGTCCAATTAATATCATAAGCAACCTAATAATGGTTCATATTATTTTTAAAGAATAGATTGTAGGTTGATAACATTTTTTTATTTAGTTATAAATGTAATACATTATTATTTTTAACAAACACAAAATTTATTTGAACTTCCTGGCTTTCCATATTATTCATTTAGGACATAGAGAAACTGATTTTTATATATTTAGTCAGGTTAGTCTATATATTTCAACTAGCTTAAGGCTTTACTTGTAATTTCAATTTTCAGTTGCTCTATAGTACAAGTATTTTGGTGTTTTATGAAGAACATTCTATTTACAACCCTAGTTTACATTCTAACATGAACCATATTATTTTCATTATTTTAAGTGTCATGAAAAAAAAATTAAATTATTTTGAAATTATTACTAACCTTTAGGCCCTTTGAGTACAAAATGTTCAGTAGTACTATTAAAAACAGCATTTAGATGAATTGCAAGATGATTACCATCCCTTACACATCCTTCTTTATATTGTTCAATTTTGGGCATATGTCGTAAAGTCAAAATGACTAGCTGAGAAGGGTTAAGCTCATCCCTCTTTGAAATTGAGTGTAAAGACTCCTCACAAATCTGCCGACACACATCTACAATAATTACATCTCCTCCATCTAATCCTGCAGCCAATATTCCATCAAAATTTCTCAATGGCCCTGATAAATTTAACTCTTTGATACCAGGATCTATTACATGTAGATATGAAAGCTAAAAATAATATCATTAGGCACATTATTTCTAATTACAATACTTTCATAAATACTTTTTCTTTAACTTGTATTGCCCTCAACACTTTAGAACTAAAAATATCAAAGATGCAAATAATCCCTCCACTTATAGTACAATCAATTCCAACAGCTAAAAGTGAAATGCGGCCATTGGGTCTTGGTATTTCTTCAACACATGTTATTGTAGTATTGGAATCTTTCAATATACCACCAAATACCCAAGCACCTACTTTTGAACCCGTTTTTGTATTTCTAACTTCCAATGTAGGACCCTTAGCATGCCATACATGTCGTGTATCATGTAGTATACCACCTAATATGTCCAAATCTAAAAAAGGTATGTTTTAATCACCTTCTTATATTCTCTACATTTTAAAAGTTATATATAATGGCAAATTGACGTACCCTTGCTGGACATTGTTTCATTTTCAAACTGAGGAATGTATTCAATACATCCTTGAGGAAAATTTAAAATTTTCTTTACATCCAAAGACATTTTGAGGTTATCTTAACAAAGACGGTTAATGCACACAACCAGAATCAAATTATTTTACTATTACACACTATTAATAATAAACTACCGGTTATTTGCTTATCGTTTAAATAAACTATACTTTGATACAATTTATCATATTTTTTATAAACACTGATCACTGAACGCGGTTAAAACAAATGTCACATTTGAAAGACTGAAAGACAAGACAACTATGAAGTTAGTTTCTTCTCACATACCCCATTCAATGAATTCGGCCTCTCTTCCATTTAGTAACGAGTTATACCTTTTCGTAATTTTGAACTTGAAGGCAGATTTTTATAAACTTTATGTTGGCGTTCACCGTTGATCTTGACGCTGGCTGCTATATTATACCACCGAATTATACACTGCATTTATAAACTTTCGGTTGGCGTTAAAAATCACATCTAAATTTCTAACGTTACATTTTTGTTTTGGTTTGGTATTAATTTTTGCTTGAAAATTAATAGAATGGAAAATGAAAATGCTCGGCCTTTGTTAGGTGCAGTGGCACTGATACTTTGTATTCGAGCAGCACTGAGTCTTCGAAATTAAAGACAACGTCGATACAAACGAAGGCCCATTAACCAGAACAGAAAGACAAGAGGTAATTTTAATTATTATAAAAATATGAAAAACTGGGATCACCAGCAGTTTTTTAAATATACCAGGATGCAGGTTCCTCCCCGTGTGAAGGCGGGCCACTCAAGTAGAATACCTTCACGGCTTCTCCCGATTGTCGTAAAAGGCCACTAAATGGAGCAGCTGTCCGCTGTCCACTACCCAAATTCGTAACCTGTCCCTGTGTCATACGATCCCCACCCCTACCCATCATACATGTCCTGATACCCAAACCTATACCCGAGGAGAAAACCTCCACTAATATAAAAACCAGTGAAAAAAACCACTGAGAACAAATGGATATGCATAGAACAGGCGACTATGCATCATTCTAATATATCGCCACCCTAACCTCAAGATGTAACACCATCGTGCCGAAGGGGTGCATGGCCCAAGGGGAAAAGTGGGTCTCAAGCGATGCCCTAAGGAGGAGGCGAACCGAAGGGGATTATAGCCTTGGCGGAGTATGAGCGCACTGCCCCGTTGGACCGAAGAATCTACCCAACTCGTGGGAAGAAAAATGGAAAAATACTTAATAAAAAAGAAGGTAAGCATAGGGGTAGGAGAGTCTATGGAGGATATAGGCGAAGAGAGGCTGGCGACATTAGCGGAAGAGGAGGAAAAGGACCGCCGGGGGAGAAAAATGATGAGCAAAAGAAGAAGAAAGAAGGAGAAAACGAGGACATAGGTGAAACAGTGGAGGAGAATGGCAGTGAAAACGAAACGGGAGATAGTAATGGCGAGAGTAAATGGACGACCAACACTAACAGAAAAAAGAAAAGGAAATCGCACGGAGAGAAAGGCATGGGAGATGGTGGAAACAAAAATGAAAGTAAGATAGATTTAAATAGAAGTAAAACAGAGAAAGGAATGTCAAGAATGAAGGGATGCATCGACGAGTTAGTGAACCTAACAAAGGCGGTGGCAAATGCAAAGAATGAGATAAAACAGGGAGCCGCAAAGGTACGGCAGATTTGGTGCGAAATGGAAAAAAACAGAGAGCTAATGTATAGTGCTACAGAGGATATTGACAAAAGGGAAGGCATAAGAAAATGTTTAACAACAATAGGGACGCAAACAAAAATAGCTGTAGCAACAACTACGAGGTGCGTAGGGACCCAGGTAGAAGCAAATTGGGAAGAGAACCCAGAATTACAAAGAAAAAGGATTGAGGAACTATATAAAAAATGGATACGACAGAAAGCACCGAAGAAATTAGTGAAGTACTAGATCAGGAATGGCCAGAGGAGGTTTATGAGAAAGTAACCGTCTGTGAAAAAGGAATTTTGGAGGCACCGGACGATGTGGCAATCTTGGTAACAGAGGATGCTGCTGACGCAAGAGTGAGGGGGGATTTTAGTGCAAGGTACCCAGACCTCCCCGGATTATACGTGGAAGAAGATGAAAATGGAGGAATTGGGACTATGTCTCAGATAACATGTACAGTAGAGGAAAATGGGAGAGAGAGAACATCAAAAAAATTTGTCCACAAGCTGAAGCAAAGGAGAGGAGAAGAACCAATGGGTGTTAAATTCTTGGCAGCAGCCAGGAAGCTATTCGACCGTATGAAAAGAATGGATAGAGAGCAGATAGGGATAGTAGCACCAGCAGCACTAGAAGTGGAAAAATCAAGAAAAGTGCTAGAAATGGGCAGCAAGAGGAAAGAAGGTAACGGCAACAATACACGGCAAAACGATTAAGGAAAGGCAAATAGTAGCCACAGAAAAGAAAGGGATGGTAATCATCACAAAACCGAAGGACAAGCCGTATGCTGAACTTGTAAAAGAGTTAAGGGAAGAGCTAGGAGAAAGAGAGGATGTCGTCATAAACAAGGTGAGACAAACCAGACAAGAAGACGTGGCCCTGTAAGTAAATGGAGGCAGGAAAATGGCGGAACAAGTCAGGAATTTAGTAGCATCAAGACAAGGATGTGCAACAAGAGTAGTGGCAAAAGGTGGAAGAGTAAAGAAGGGTTTGATGCTGGCCGACATGGATGGCCTAACCACAGAAAAAGACATTGTCGAATCGGTGGAGAAATTTGCTGGTAGGGAGGAAGCATGTGAAATAGTTGGAAAAATAAGGACAAACAGGGGAGAAAGCAGAATTTGTTATGTAGAGGTGGAGAGAACATAGCCAGAAGACTTTTAGTGGCAGAAAGAATAAAGATCGGGATGGTACACGTCACGGTAAAGAAGATGGTAAAAGTGACACGATGCTATAGATGCCAAGCACATGGCCAAATAGCAAGAGACTGTGAGGGAGAAGCAAAAGGGGGGTGCTGGAAGTGTGGGATAAAGGGCTATGTGCAATCCCAGTGTCAAAGCAACACGGTAAAGTGTTTTAATTGTGACGAGGAAGGTCATATATCTACGTCCTCTTGGTGTCCCAAATTCAGGGGAATTATCAGAAGAACAAGAGGTGAAGGTGGAAGAAGGGTAGGGGGTTACTGACTAAGCGACAAAATGGGGAGTAAGCGTGTAAGGGTGTTAAGAGTGCTGCAAACAAATGTTGGGACGGCTAGGCTAGCTCACGACCTCGCTGTGGTCTCCGCAACCGAAAAAGAAATTGATATCCTGGTAGCAGCGGAGCCAAACCCCACGTTAGTGCGCAGTAGGGAATGGTTCGTGGATACGTCGGGCGTAGTAGGAGTGCGGATACTTAATAGAAAACTGAGTGTATATGGTATTGATACGCATGAGGGATTTGTAACGATACGTGTGGAGGGAGTAAATGTGGTATGTTGCTATATTTCACCAAATTGTACAGTGGAGAATTATGAAAGTAGACTGGATGAGATTATGAATAAGGAAAGATTATTGGGAAGGGAGTGTGTAGTGCTGAGGGACTTCAACGCCAAAGCGGCGGAGTGGGGTTCTCCCAGAACGGACGCTCGCGGACAAATGCTTATGGAATGGATATGAACTCTGGACTTAGTAGTCTTAAATAATGGTCAGGAATCAACGTTCGTGAGGGAAAATTCGCATTCATATATCGATGTCACCTGTGCCACTCAGAATGCGGCGAGGAAAATTAGAGACTGGACCATGCTGCCAGATGACACCGCTACAGAACACCGCTACATTGGCTTTTCGATCGTCGGATTAGGGACTACCAACGTGGAGTCATCAGCGAACCAAACAGGAAGCAGATGTGAAGATAGAACGGACTGGCTAGCGTTTGATGAGTATTCTAGATGGTTGATAGAGAGGAGAAGATGCCAACCGCCATCGGCGGAGGGACTTGAATCAATAATAAGAGAGACTATGAGAAATTGCATAAACGGGGTAGATGAAAAAAGAAAAATGCCTTATTGGTGGTGCGAAGAGATCGCCAATAAGAGGAAGGAATGCATTGTCATCAGAAGACAGGCTACGAGGGCAAGAGGTAGAGGAGAAGTAACCGAAGCTAGCAGAATGGATATGGTATACAATGCGCGAAATAAGGAACTGAACAGGATGATCCGAGCCGAGAAGAGGCACTGGAAAGAACTGTGTGACAAGTTGGATGAGAACGTTTGGGGTCAGGGGTACAAAATCGTAATGAACCAGCTCAAGCTGTACCCTCTGTATGAGATGCCACTGGACAGGAAGCTTGAGGTTACCCGAGAGATATTTCCACCCGGCCATTGGCATGGAGTGCAGTGGGACGCCGAAGCTGAGCGAGCTGTACCTTTTAAAATAGACGAACTCAACGAAGCGTTGAGTGCCCTAAAGACACGAAAGGCTCCGGGACTCGATGGAATACCACCAGAAGCGGTGAAACGCATTGGCAGTATAGAGCCGACGTGGATTTTGAACCACATGAATGTACTGCTTGAAACTCAGCGATTTCCGGCAAATTGGAAGATCTCAAAGCTCGTGCTACTCCCAAAGAAGGAAGACAAGTATCAACCTGTTTGCCTTCTGTCGTGCATAGGTAAATTATACGAGAGGCTCTTAAGAGGGCGAATAGACACAGTGATTGAAGAGTCAGGCGGGCTGTCACCCTTGGCAGTACGGCTTCAGAAAGACCAGGAACACGGTGGATGCGCTAATAGAAGTCTTCCGGGAATTACGCGGGGTAGGGGTTAACCAGAGGTGGGCAATCTTACTGTTGTTTGACGTCCGGAATGCTTTCAACACATTAAAATGGAAAGAGGTAATGAAGGCTCTACGAGAGAGAAGGTGTCCGAGGTACTTGATGAATTTGGTCTCCGACTATTTGTCAGAGAGGAAAATTGTGGTAGAAAAAGTAGTGGTTGACATGACGGCTGGAGTGCCACAGGGGTCGGTCCTAGGACCCACGCTATGGAACTTGGCATATGACGGGGTTGTGAGCCAACAATACGGAAAGGGGTGTAACCCCATTCGCATTTGCGGACGACCTCGCTATGCTGATAGTGGCGCGGGACAGGGAGGACCTTATCTTTGGTGCACAGCAACCAAGTTGAGGAATGGATGAAAATGCATGAGCTAGAATTGGCTGGGGGTAAGACCGAGGCTATAATTCTCAAGGGACCAAGGAAAAGGGACGGGATAACATTTGAATGTGCAGGAAAGATAGTGGTTCCAAAGAAATGCGTGAGGTATTTAGGGGTGACCCTGAGTCAAAACGGAAAGTGGGGGGAGCACGCAAAAGCGGTGACTCAAAGAGCTGCGGTGAGATCCGCTGCATTAGGAGGGATCATGCCCAACATCGGAGGGCCCAAATCTGAGAGGAGGAGGGCCCTTCATTATGTCGTGCAATTTATCGTCCTCTACGCTGCGCCAGTCTGGAGTTCTGCAGTTTTAACAAAGGCGTACAGAAAACAGCTCACCCGAGCAGATAGGAAGAGCCTATTGGGGGGTGGCGTGTGCATACAGAACAGTCTCTGCAGAGGCGTTAGGAGTTATCACTGGGTGTATCCCAATGCACGTGCTAGTGAAGGAAAGAGGAAAAATATACGAGAGAATAAATGAAGACATAGCAATAGAAAGTTTAAAGAAAGAAGAAAGGTCCATAATGGTGTGGCAAGAGGAATGGGATGAGATGAGAAGGGTGGCGCAGTGGACGAAGTCGTTGATTCCTAACCTGAGAAGATGGATGGATTGCGGGCAGCGGCGTTTGGATTATTTCCTGACGCAGATGCTCACAGGACATGGTTGCTTCAGGGCATACCTTTATAGATTTGGAAAGGCAGAAAATGACAAATGGCTGTATTGTGGAATATCGGACATTGTCTCACACACCCTATTGGTATGCGATAGGTGGATAGTTGAGAGGAGCCTGCTTGAGAGAGAGTTAGGACGTAGGGTGCAATCAATCACGGAATTGGTGGAGGAGATGCTTAGGTCGTCAGATCGGTGGAGAGCAGTTCAGAGATATGTGAGGAAGACATTGGAAAGAAAGGAACAAGAAGAAAGGCGACCCGAAGATAGGCAGGGTGCCCAGGCCAAGCAAGAAGATAAGGCAGAATGAGTGAGATTTAACATGAATAGGGAGGAATAGAGGGAGAGAAGAATGCCGTCGTAGTGAGAAAGTGCTAGAATGCGTGAGAATTGTGCGTGAATGAAAGTTCGGGTAAATGCCGTGCCGAGGTTGCGTCCCAATCAGGGCGATCCGGCAGGTAATTCACCGCTGAGGAGGGTGTTTTTTTTAGCAGGTAGGTCCCTGACATTGGAGGCGATGGTGTCCGAACAACCCGAGCGAGCGGCCTCGGATATCATCGTGGCCATGCTGGAGGAGTCCTGCATAACCGACACTGGAAGGCGGTCCTGCTCGCCTTCTAGGACCGAGGTATGTTTCGAACATTTGGATCACCTCCCTCATAAAAGAAAAAAAAATGCAGGTTTCAGTGTTTTCAAAATTACTGTAAATGGTAAAACCCCAGAATAATAAAAAATCAGAATGCCCACTCTCAGATGCCGCCTTTGAAGTTTTTCAGCACGCGCGCCATGTTTTAGAATGAAACACAGACTCTGATTGAGAATCACATTTGGTGTAATGGGTCTTTATCGACATATGATTTGTGAGGTTATGTAATTGTTTATATCCATCGAGTTCTAACTCGATGTTTATATCAGAGACACAGAATAATAAACAATCAGAATGCCCACTCTCCAACTATTTAATAGCTACTGTTAATAAGTGTCGGAAAATTTAAATTTGGCGCATTCGCATTTCCGGATATGTCCGCCATCAGAGGCCACTTTTTTGGTCTCCTTTTCATACCATTAGATTTCCTCTTTTGTCTTTTTGCTCGATGGAGTGGACATTCTGATTGTTTATTACTCTATGTCAGAGATATGTTTATGTCTTACATATTTCTGGTTTATATTTATGTTTAATTGCATTATATTTAACAATATTAAAATAATTGTATAGTATTCGATGATTGCCGTAAGTCCATTAAACCAGGTTAATTTTTTTATGCCAACCCATCGAGCAAAAAGACAAAAGAGGGAATCTAATCCTTATGAAAAGGAGACCAAAAAAGTGGCCTCTGATGGCGGACATATCCGGAAATGCGAAGGGGCCAAATTTAAATTTTCCGACCTTATCAACAGTAGCTATATAATATTTTTCAGAATGTGTCTTAGACGAGAAAGTTTTAATTAATTATTAACGGTAATAGTCTAAAATACGACACAATTGTTAAAAAACTTCAATATAAATAAGATTTCATGTGACAAACAATAACATAACCCAACTAAATTTGATGTCAAACAAGGAGAGAGACTCTCTTCCTTGTTTAATGTGGCCTCTAAAGATCGCACTTCCTGTCTAACAATATTTTTGCCCCCACTACCTTTACATTCCCTCTTTTATCTTTTTGCTCGATGTGCACACCCAAAGAAAAGAATTTTGGAATGGAGACCCCGAATACAAGCATACAGAAATAGAGGTCGACCCCCAACGAGATGGACAGATGACATAAAAAGAGTGACTACAAATTGGATTCAGATGGCGCAAAATCGGACTAAGTGGAAGAGCATGCGAGAGGCCTATGTTCAGCAGTGGACGTTAGAGGCTAGTTGATAATGATGATGCACACCCAAGAAAGGTTGACTACATAGGATAGTTCCATCTTCCATCGCCCAAATTTGTCTGTGACTGCAACACTTTGCTGTGACGTAGGTGTGGGGATGACAAGCAATTATCGACTTTATTGTTACTATTAATTTTTACGGAAGATGAGCCTAATTTGAGATTAAAAAGTTTAAAACGAAAAATTTACGTTTTGTTTTTGTAAATAAATGGCAGATAATTAGATTTTTAACAGTACCTAAGACATTCAGACTTATAAATTCTTAATGATCTGTTTTACATGGCAAATAAAATTTATTTTCGAAATGAATGCATTTGCTAGTGTTATAATTAAATTAATAAATGTCAGTTTACTCTCAAAGTAAATATTTCTGCTAAATAAAATCTATAAATCCGTGTTTTACTTACTAGTCAGAGCACAAATTAATATCCAAAAACATTTGATGATAAATAAAACTATTCAATACTGAACTATTTATTTCATAAACATACATAGGTAAAACTAAACAATATACAATACTAGGAAACTTTAGAAACATTCCCTATGGAACAATTTTATTTAATTTTCTAATATTTGACCTAGTTGAATCCAACACAGATAAGTTTTTTCGCTTCAAATTTTCAGCTTCCTTGGATTTTAAATTTCTATAATTTATTCTAATTATTGTTATAAGTTTACAAAAGTTTTTAATAAGCGCATGTGGCAACACTTTTTCTTTTTTTAAAATCCTTTTTGAAATGTTTCCAGCAACTCCATTATTTTTCCTATAGGTATCAATATATTTTATTTTTAAGAACCACTCATCTGTAGGCTTGATAAGACCTCCATAAGAGAGATGCTGCACCCATGATGGTAAACTATAACTATGTTCACTAACTTTGTATGTGAAATTACCTTTCTTACTTGTTTAATAATTCGTTGTATTTTGCTTCAAAATCTACTTCAGGCTTTAAATCTATGTTGTCACCAGCTTGTTCAAAAATTATTTCAGATTCAGTAATAGTATTGTCATGTTGATTAGATGGAATATTCAAAATATTTGACACAACCTTTGTAACTTCTGCTACAAGTTGCTTTCTGTTTATAACATCTAATCTACCTTCACGAGTAGAGACAGAAGGTGTGTCAAAGGTATGTTTATACAAACAAAGTGTTGGAACTGCAGTTTTCTTTAAAAGGCGTTTAGTAGGTAAACCTAAAATAAGTTCCAAAAATTTTTATATTAATCATTTTACCTAATAATTAATTTTGAAGATCTCTTTCATAGTCATTGTTTGTAAAATGAGCAGAGCACATTCTACTAGAATCGGGATTAAAATTATCAGCTCTTCTGCATCGGTTAACCCCTTAAGCCCTTATAGGTTTCGACACTAAATCCTTTCCTTTTGGAAGACTCTGAAATATAACGGCACAAATATAATTCGGCACATGATTGATCGAAATTTTGACACCTATAAAAATAGAACTGCAGTATCTGATGACCCCAAGTCAGATGCTACTGGTTATTTTTTAAAATACTGTGGTGCAAAAATGAAAGAAATAAAATGTCCCAATATTAAAACTAAATTGGAAACCACAATTTTTGAAGATATTTAAGAGGCTGTAATGGAAGACAGAAATAATAAATAATTTGGTTGTAATAATTTATTTGTTTTCTTTTACAAATTATGCGTTTGAATGGCATGCTCGTGAAATTCTACTCTCTTATTTGGAGATATAAAATAATCTTTAAACTAATCACGAATTTTTAGAGCGGTTATGTATTGTTTTTAGTAATATAATATCTCCTCCTACTTTCAGTAGTTCCGATGCTATTTGATTTAATTCCTGTGATTTATTGTTTTTCAATTTGGCTACTGCTGTTCTAACCTTGGTTATTTTTGGTGGTCACTTTTCTCTGATGTCTGCTTGGTCTAATTGTATATCAAAGTTCTCCTCCAGCCGTAATTATGACAGAACTTTTACGTTTTTGCGCACAAATTGGGGCATTTCTTGTACAAGAAACTGCAGCGGACACAAATTCTTGTATCGTTTCTGATATAAGAACTATACGCTTTTATGACACTATCCATTTTTTTTTGTATATCAGAAACGATATAAGAAATAATACAAGAAAATGCATAGTGTCGTACTTTATACATTTATACAATTGTTACGCAAAAAATATCAGAGTCATATTAAAAACCTGTAAATATGTAGTTTATTCACTAATATTATGTTCAAGATTTTACGACCCTTCGACTAGCTGGCAAAAATTCCAAGTAATAAATAAAAAACCGTTCCATTCGAACGTTCCGGAAATAGATTGATGAATGGGAAACCAGGTCGTAACCTTCCAGTATTTTCGCCAAGGGTCGACATCCTTCTAGTCTAACAGCTGTATGGGTATTTAACATGATTTTCATTGAAAGAAGTCAGTCAGAGAAGATAAATCGAGTCGCGTTTTAAAATGCCCAGAATAAAGGGGTTTATCAGGCTGGCTTTAATCAGAAGATAAAGAATTTTATTCCTCATAGGCGTCCAGCTCTTTTAACTTATGAAGAGTATACAAATCCTTATCAGCTACTTGACAATTGAATGAACCAGGTGCTTTGAAATCTTCTATGGGGACACTTTGTCCAGATGTACACTTTTTTCTTTTTCGTCACGGTTGGTTTGCAAACATTTCTTCCTGAATTCAACAAATCCACAACAATACGAGTAGAGTGATATCACAGTTGCATAGTAGTGTCAGTTTTTATAAAAGCGGCACGATCTTGGTCTGTACCTTATCTTATCTTTTTGTACCGTCCCAGTTTTCATTGAATACTTGAGACTAAATATTTGTAAAAGTACATTAAGAGTAATAAATACCTTGTGTTTCATATGGAAGATTTCTTCAGAGTACAAGTTAAAAAAGATTTGCAGCCCTGTGTGATTTTAAACATGATTTGCATTTCTTCAGATAACTTGTAACAATAGTACAACCAATGCATAACAGTGGAGTTAAGGTAGAGGCACCAGTAACTGACACTCTAAGGCCAGAAAGATACATTTTCTGATATTAAAACGCTAATATCAGATTTTTTTGTTCTCTTAAGCAATATGTAGGATTAAGTTTATTACGAATTGTACATGTGAAAGGAGATTTTATTTAAATAAAGCTTGCCAAAAAAAACTTAAATACATGTTTTGTCCCCAATACCTGACATTTCAAATTTTGCAGAATCCAAAAAAATACCCAATACCCGACATATCAAAAAATGTATTTAAATGAAAAACATTAACTTATTTATTCAAATATCTAATTAAAACAGGAAAACTTTATTATTTCTGGAACTTTGAGCATTCCACAAATATTTAAACTTGCTGGTTCGTTGATCTTCTCCACAATATCAGTATCTTCTTCTTCTTCATGTACCATGTCCTTTCAGAACGTTGGTTACCATCATAGCTATTTTAATTTTATTCACTGCCACCCTAAATAGCATGCTTGTATCTACACTATACCAATCTCGCAAGTTCTTCAACCATGAGGTTCTTCTTCGTCCTGGACTGCGTTTGCCTGCTATTTTTCCTTGCATGATATTTTGTAGCAATCTATATTTGGGACCTCTCTTTACATGTCCGAAATACTCCAGCTTTCTCTGCTTGATGCTTTTTATGATCTCAGTAGTCTTGCTGAGACGTTCTAGTAATGTGGAGTTACGAATCTTCTCCACCCAGGAAACTTTTAAAATTCTTCTATAGCACCACATTTCGAAAGCCTCAAGGCGATTTATATCGATTTTATTCACAGTCCAGGACTCGACAGCATAAAGTAAGACCGAGAACACGTAGCAGCGAAGTAGGTGGATCCTTAATGCCAATTTTAGGTCTCTGTTACATAACACCTTGGACATCCTTCTAAAAGCAGCTCTAGCACGCTCTATTCTGGATCTAATTTCGTCGTGATTTACTGCATTACAATTTAATTGCTGTCCAAGGTAGACGATTTTATCAACTTGCTCAAGTTTGGTATTATTTACATATATAGACGGTTTTATATTCTGTTGTTTACTTATTACGAGTATTTTGGTTTTCCTTATGTTAAGATCCAGACCTGCCTCCCTACAACTCTCAACGACACTATCAAGTAGTGATTGCAGATCTTCTTGACTAGAAGCTAGGAGTACTGTATCGTCCGCATATCGCAAATTATTGATGACTTCGCCGTTCTCAAGTATTCCTTCTTGTTTTTCAGAAAGTGCTTTTCTGAAAATTCTTTCGGAGTAAACGTTAAAAAGCAGGGGTGACAAGAGGCATCCCTGCCGTACTCCTCTTTTAATATTGAGAGCTTGTGATTCCACACCATCTACTAAAACTGATGTTGTTTGGTTCCAATATAAATTTGCAATTATTCGAACATCTCTGCCGTCCAAGCCAATGTCTTTTAGAGCTTCGATCAATATAGAGTGCTTAACACGATCAAATGCCTTTTGAAAGTCAATAAAACAACAGTATATGTCTACAGATATATCACGACATCTTTGAGCAAGTACGTTCATTCCAAACAGTGCCTCTCTCGTTCCAAATCCGTTACGGAAACCAAACTGAGTGTCATCCAGGTATTCCTCACATTTATTGTAGATACGACCATGTATTACCTTCAGAAAAATTTTCAATAAGTGGTTAAACAAACTGATGGTTCTATAATCAGCACAGGTTTTTGCTGTTGTCTTCTTAGGTAGAGCTATAAACAGTGAGTTAGACCAACCATTAGGTAGTTGTCCGCTGGTATAAATGGTATTGAAAAACGAAGTTATAGCCTCTAAAACATTGCTATCCTTTATAAGCTTATATATTTCAGTTGGAATTTCATCAGGACCAGTCGCTCTGCCATCTTTTGATGATTGTATGGCCTTTATAACCTCACAGCGTGCTATTAGGGGTCCGTCGCAGTTATTAATATCGGGAGGTGAACTACTCCTATCGTCTTCGAATAGGTTCGTGACGTAATTTTCCCATTCTTTAAGTTTGTCCTCTACTTCGAATATTACTTTACCATTTTCATCCTGTAGCAATACATTTTGTTTCTTATTGAAGATACCAGCTGCTTCTTTTACTTTTTTATACATGTTAAACGTGTCGTATCTTTTTTCGAGTTCTTCAATGTCATGACACTGTTTGGCTAGATGTTGACTCTTTGCTTCTCGTATTTTACGTCGAATTTCTTTTTGTATGCTATTGTAAAGTGTTTCGTTGGTTTTTGCTAGTCGCCGTTGTTCCATCAAATCCAGTATATCATCTGTCATCCAAGCCTGCTTTTTTGGCTTTGACCTGCCTTGTAAATTTCTCACACAGATTTTTTTTACTGTCGTTACGATTTTATTTAAGCCCTCATCGACGTTTTCACCAATATTTTCCCAAATTAAATTTTCGTTCAGTTGTCTTTGAACTGATTCCTTAACTTTCTCGTCTTGTAGTTGGGCTGTATCAATATTTTTGCGAGACTTCTTTTTGATCACCTTTAATTTTAATTGGGTTACAGCTACTATGGGATTGTGATCGGACCCAATGTCAGCACCTGGATAAGTTTTAACTGATTTGATGCAGTTTCTAAATCGATTTTTTATTAGAATGAAGTCGATTTGACTCCTAATAATTTTGTCCTCTGATTCTGCATTTGACTTCCAGGTGTAGAGTCTTCTCGGTGGTAGTTTAAAATGGGTATTCGCTATAATGAAATCGTGTTCTTGACAGAACTGGACAAGTCGATCTCCACGTTCGTTTCTGTTTCTCAAGCCATATTCCCCCACAATGTTCAAACAGCGTCCTTTGCCGATTTTAGCGTTAAAATCTCCGAGGCCTATGGTATTTTCTGCTGCTTTGACAAGATCTAGAGCATCAGTAAGATCTTTGTAGAACGCTTCTAATTTATCTTCATCACTAGATGATGTTGGGGCATAGACCTGAATTACGTTGGTAATGAACGGCTTTGAACTAAATTTTACTAGCACTACTCTGTCAGATATGGGAATATAAGTTAAACTGATTGAGCTAAGTGTTTTGCTACTACGATTGCAACTCCATTATAGTGATTGGCATCTGTATTTCCGGCATGGTACACTTGATATCCATCTACGTCACATACTCCTGATCGCATTTCGCTTATTCCGAGGATGCTGATTTGCATTCTTTTCATTTCTTTTATGGCATTCTATATTTTACCTGACTCAAACATGCTTCTGACGTTCCATGTGGCTATTTTGCAAGGATTTCGCATATTAACGACCTGAGAGGCCCTGTAGTCTTGAGATTGTCCTCTCTTGCCGGATCTTGGATTCCGAGATCCATGATCATTAATGTTTTGACTTAAATTATTTACAGCCATGATAGTTAAAACTAGGAGTGCCACAAGGCCTTTAATGCAGTAGTTCTCCTTTGCTTTCTGCATCCTTATGCCGTTGACTAATTTGTAGTTTTATAGTTCTTCCGCCTTCGAATCAACTTCTCAATTCAAGGACAAAAGAGTGCCCTGCCACTTACCAACTCGTCCGCCCGAAGCCGTTGGTCAGTAAGTGGGGGATTGCTTATACCGACAATCGCTCGGACGCCAGAGCCTCGTTTGTTGTAAAGCAGGATGCACCGGATCAGAATCAAGATCATCACACGGGCAGGTGAGGTTGACATTTTGACAGGAGAGGCTATATATTGCACATCACAGTCCCTTACATCCCAATCAGTATGATCATACCATATTGCATCCTCTTTATTTGGCCATTTCCACGAATTAAAGTTGCTGGTTGCCATAACACTAACAAACGCCTTATTTTCTTCTACTTCTTTTATTTTTCCCCGGTAACATAATCACCTTCTTTTAAATAAGATTAGTTGAATGTTGGAACAATAGCTGGAATATCATCACCACTATCAGATTCCAAATTTAATTGTTCATCGGAGAGAGGTGTTTCAGAATCAGAATTTTCCTTAAAATTTCTTTTTTTTTTTCTTTCAGAATCTTCTTATCAGAATCTGAATTTTTCTTGTAATTCTGCTTTGTTTTTTTTTTCTTGTAGAATCTTCTTTTCGTCTCGTTTCCGCTCTTGCTTTTCCTGTTCTTTGGGTTCTTTTGCCATTTTTTTCTTTAAATGGTATTGTTTCCACAAGATTAAAAACACCGAAATAAGACGTAGAACGAAGATTAAGAATATTGTGGAAGAAATTACAAAAATGAAATGGCGCTGGGCAGGTCACGTAGCTCGATATAATGACAACAGGTGGACGCGGAAAATTCTAGAATAGAGATTAAGGACGACAACAAGAAGCATGGGAAGACCTCAAAAAGATGGGTAGATGACATAAGAGCAGTGGCAGGCAAACAGTGGATTAGATTGGCGTAAATTAGAGAAAGGTGGAAGCAATTGGGAGAGACCTACGTTCAGGAGTGGATGGAAAATAGTTGACAAAGAAGAAGAAGAGAAGTTTCCACTGAGTGAAAGTTGCAACAGAAGGCAACTTTTCACCGACTCTTTTTTTCGTTTCTTTAGAACATGGTTGTCTGATACAACGATAGTTGTATCGTTAACATTAAAATCGGGTTCAACAACTGCAACATTGCAACCTGGTGGATTATTATCCGTATCAAAATGTGGTTGTGGATCTTTATCTCTATTGCATTTATCCTTGCTGTTCTCCTTGTTATCTGAACGATCTTCTTCTGTCGTTGAGATTTCAGGGTCATTTAATTTGGGAACGATAAATGTGTTGAGTTGTTTTTCATTTTCGATCTTTAGCCAAACTTAAAAAATACTTAAATGTTGTATATTTCCGTTCCACGTATCCGGGTCTGCTGCATTAAATTCTTGTAACAAGCCAGGGTCATTGTAGATCTCTAACATTTGTTAAAATCATTAAGATCAGCATTGAATACTCAAGGTACGATTTAATATCCCTAAACTAGCGGCGTAAATTTTCTTCATTGACAGATGACCTCCCGGTGGTTAGGTTTTGCGGGACTCTGTGTAAACTCTGGATGTCCTTGTAAAATACCACTTTTTGCCAGATCTTCCATTTTTTTGAAATTATTTTCACGTTTGTTAAGTTTGAAAATTATTTCTACGGAATCAACGAGCTGAAGCTTTGTTGCTGGAAAACCATGATCAGAAATATAAAACAACTATTTGACCAACAGATTTTCTTCATCAGGGGTTAAATTTGTAGCAGACCCCTTTCTGCATTCTCTAGAGTATTTACCACTTTTTTATATATTAATGTAGTTCTTGGGATCCCATATTTTTTGCTTGTTGTGGTATTCCGTTGTCAATATCTGCCAGTGCTTGACGTAATGTCACTTTATAAGATTTCTTCGGCATTGTCACCTGAAATACAAAGAAAATCTAAATTGGTAAAGAAATAATAAATAAGACTTACTCACAATCCATTTAATTTAACTATCAGATGATCGGTTTCGCTTTCTACAATATGCATAGCATCCTCAGGTCTCGATACAAAGTTAAACAAAAATGATGCCGGTACTCTATTAATTGATGGATGGTAGAACATGGTTGAAACTACTATGTATTGTTGAATGGAGAACTCAATTCTGTTATTGCAGTTGTTTGACAGTAAACGGGAAGTTCTTGAGGAGATAGATTTGATCCAATGAAGAAGAGATATGTGTGTGTGATTGTTTGTTAAATGAAAGTGATGTAATATACCATTGTATTATTAAAAGTTATTTATACTTATTCGAGAGATATATTTATGAAATGTGTGTTATTTATTGAGTAATTGTTTTATGAAGGTGACAGTTTTATGACAATGAATAAGTTTAGATGTAAAAATTGTGTGGGTGTGCAATTATTTTTCAACTTGTAGTTATCAAATTACTTTGATAAAGTTCTATTGGCAATTAGTAAATTATTGAAAAGTCAAGTAAATAAAATATTAGAATAAAAACAATTAAGGACAATTTAAACACACTAAAACAGGAAACACTTAGAAGGGATGAAACAAACATTAAATTTAAAAGGGGGAAGGACTTTAATGCAATACATCTCAGCAAAGAATATAGACGCTTAAGCGTCTATATTCTTTGATCTCAGTCTTGGGCACAATGAGTTTTTTTTATGTTTTTTTTACATGAGTGTTAGCTATTGGTACAACATAAAATTATAAAATTTTGGTTGTATTTATAGGGTTATTTATGTGCTTCCTCCTTAAATATGCATTCAAACTAAAAAAACATCTGAAATCCGATGTCCGTATCTCCAAATCTATTCACGACGCTTTTAGAACATACTTGTAAAAAAGCACGTCTAAACGAGTATGGTATCAACATAAATGGAGAGAAGCTTAGTCATTTGAGATTTGCAGATGAGATCGTCCTTATGATCGTATGGATGATGCAATAATACTGTTTGAAAAATCACGCTTCCTTGGAAGTCGAACTAAAGATTAATATGAACAAGACGCAAATAATGACTAATCTTGTGCTAATCGAAATATTGCTGTTGATGGAAGGGATATTGTGCAGACCACATCGAATAAGTACTTAGGACATGAAATTCGGTTGGGCAGAGATAACCAGACATGTGAACTCCCACGTCGCATAGGATTAGCCTCGGCAGCGTTCGGTAAATTAAACTATGTATTTAAATCGGATCTACCCATATGCCGCACAAAAAAAATCTTTGACCAATGTGTGTTACCTGTACTCACTTATGGAGCAGAAACATTAATACTCACAAAAAGGGTAGTGCCTAAGATTCGCGTGACTCAGAGGATGTTGGGTCTCTTTGAGAGACCGAATCACAAACGAAAAAATACGTCGTAGAACAAAAACAACAGACGTCATCGAAAAAATTGCGTCGCTAAAATGGAATTGGGCTGGACAAAACGTATTGTCGAGTGGAGACTGAAGATCTGGAGCGTGTTAGCAATAACTGGATGCAGGCTGCACAAGATAGAGATAGATGGAAAGATCTGAGGAAGACCTATATCTAGCAGTGGATGCATACACAGGTTAATGATGATGAATGAACGCTTAGAAAGTATCGCCTAATTAAGGTGTAATGGATTTTAAGTTTATTTGTTTTAATACGTAATACTAATCGCTTATACCTACCCAGAAAGGTGTACCTCTAAATAATAAGTTTTATTTATATAAAGTTTTCATACCCGTAGAAACAGGAATAAGCCACCATGTGACATTGTACTCCGTTTTAAAAAACCTTTTTTCTAATAATGTATTAAGATAAATGACGGTTGCGTTTCGATTTAATTTGAGTCTCTTACCACTCCCTGACACGTGTTTCTGGGTTTACCCGTCATCAGAGAGTATGCATCAAAAACAATTACCCGAGTATGCTACCAGAGACCTCTAGTGAGGAAACATGAAGTTAAATATCGATAGCAATTAAAGTAAACTGTATACCCAAGCTTAATCAAGCCATTCAGAGCGATGCTGAGAATATTAAAATTCCACTATGCATCAACAATTTACCCATATAAATTACTATTATTTTTGTACTCATTGCGTCGAGTAAGGACAATAACAAAATACATGACGGTTGCGATTTGGTTTGAGTCTTCTTGCAAACTCTCTCTGATGACAGGTACCCAGAAACACGTGTCAGGGAGTGGTAAGAGACTCAAATTAAATCGAAACGCAACCGTCATTTATTTTGTTATTGTCCTTACTCGACGCAATGAGTACAAAAATGATAGTAATTTATATGGGTAAATTGTTGATGCATAGTGGAATTTTAATATTCTCAGCATCGCTCTGAATGGCTTGATTAAGCTTGGGTATACAGTTTACTTTCATTGCTATCGATATTTAACTTAATAATATATTATTTGAAAATATCATACAAAAATGAGATGTATAGGCAGAACTTTGATTATTTGGTAAACCTTCATTATACATCACAACAATAAATTAAACAAAAATCATTAAACAATTTTTATTAATCAATTTACTGTATAAATACGATATATTTCATAGTATTGCAATGCAAAATATTTAAACGAAAACTTATCGAGCAGTGCTAAGTAACACAGAAGAGAAGTAAAATGTTATACATAAAGATGTAGTAAAAGATATCTCGGCTTACCTGGTCCGCTAGTAATAATATTGTCACCGGCAATCATACATGTGTATATAGTCTATTTGGTTCCGTACAAGGGACTAGTTAAATAATAAAAGAAACACTACGGTATATAATGTAAATTATATTACTATTGTGCTATTCATAACAGCTATTTGTATACTTTATTAGTACCTAAGGACAGAAAAGATGACATAAAGTATATACAATTAAAAAATAAGATTATATATCAGCTAACATTTGTGGCTGTTTACATTTATCACAGTCTGGTAAAATAAAATTTTAAATAATTAAAAACAATATTAGTTAATATGATTTATCTCTAAACCTACATTAGGTACAGTACAGTTCAGTCATTAAAGGATTTTTACATTAGAAAAAAACTAATAGACAATAAGTATACTTATGTGTCTGAATAAAATTACAGCGTCAACGGGAGCAGAAAATATTGAATTAAGTATTTATAGTTATTTTTGTTCACACATTTGGCAATGATAGGATGAAATTCTAAGAGTCTGTTATATTCCCGTTTTTAATTATAATTACATCATTTTTAAACATTAATACATATTTTGGTTAGTTGAACGATTTGTTGTAGCAATTTAAAATAAAAAACAAATGTCAAATTTCATAAAGACGTAATAAATGACACTACACTGTGGTAAAATATACATAGGTGTTAAAGTAGTTTCATTTCAAGACAACCAAAATAGTAACTAAAAAAAATTATATTATTACATTTCAATGCGTTTATTTACTATTAGTATTAGTTTAATTGATATAAAAAATTATTCATCATTATTGATCTTAAACCTAACTATGAGTCCTGGCGATCATTTTTATTTGACAAATTTGAGATTCTACAGAATTATACGTGAAAATATCAGTTAAAATCGTTCTTCAATTTTTCGTATTCTTAACACAGCACATGTGAAGTCATAATTTTTATTAAATTTTTATACGAAAAATCCTTTAATGTCAAAAACTACTTTTATTATCACAACCCCACTCTTGTTAAACAATATTCGAGAAAGTATTATCAAAAAAACACTAAACAACAATAGGAGGGTATGATAAAAAATAACAAATTCGTTCATAACAATTATATCCTCGACACAAGTGGTTTATATTATTTTATATATATATATATATATATATATATATATATATATATATATATATATATAATATATATATATATATATATATATATAATATATATATATATATATATATATATATATATATATATTTATATATATTAAGTCTTTGGTGGTTCGTGTGGGTGTGATTTTCCCGATGAATGTGTGGGAGAAAGAATGGAAATCGGGTGATAGCAGAGTTTCAGGAGAAATGTTTTACCTTAACCGACTCTTCCATATCCTGTTCTCTGGAGTGACAAAAGAGAGGTTTTTAGTTGGACGCCGGCCATCTCGGAGTGGTGACGGGACTGATGACGCCTCGGTCATTTCGTCCACAACTTCGTTAGGGTATTAGGAACCCAACACTACCTGGCTGAGTCACAGTTGCCTGTATGCAGATTTTCCTTATTCTTTTTAAAGATATAAAAAAAAGAGGTTCTCCAGAATTATTTGTCCATCGCTGATGAGAAAAGGAGTGAATGATATCAGTGGATTAGGGGAACGATACGAGAGCCTTTGATAATGTCTACTTTAGTTGCAAACGAAACGTCAAACAATTCCGGAACGTGGCCTATAAACTCCAATAATAATGTAGTTCGATAACACCAACCGCGAAAACCTGAACTTCTTGGTAAAAAGAAGCCTGTCAGCGTCAAGTATGATATCAAAAATGATCTCAAGGAAAAATGGCAAATAAGTTTCTTACCTTAGATATGACAGATGAAAAGAAGTTAAAAGGAGCGGCCCCCTAGGTTCAAAAGGCGTATTGAAAATAGGATGATAGCAATAGCGTTTTCAAATTACAAAATTATATAAAAACGTACATATTACGTAGTCTATTACATTTTACATATTATGTTTATATTCATTTATAACAATTACATTTAATATTAAATGATAAAACGATGCTATGTTTACATTAATATGAATATATTTATTTTGTGACGTTTAGCCACTTGTGTCATTACCGATATCGAAAAATGCAACTTAAGTTTTGAATGCATATTTGATTTTTTATAATACACGTCCCTTTTGCAAATTAGAATATTAAATATGTAATTAAAAGTAAAATGTAAAATAATAAAGGCAGCCATTGAGAAGTTTGGCATGGGAAAAGTTCTAGTTATATAACATATTACTTTTATGATGCTATTTTCTTGTGGCATCTTATTACAATTTACTAGTTTTATTGAGAATAAGCCACAATTTTAATTTAAATTAAATTTATTTGACGTTTCCATTTCCACTTCGAAATTTGTAATATGAGAACGATTTCTGAAGTGAAAATAGAAACGCCAAATAAACTTATTTAAAAAAAAATTGTGGCCTATTCCCAGTAAAAATAATAAAAGATATTATTTTTATAATATTTTGTCAACAATTTTTTGTTATACAAATAGAAAATGTTTCCATGACAGCCGCTACAACAAAGATGTAAAGAAATAATATAAATGGTATATCGCACATTTGGAAAAAAATGGCGCAAGTTTAAACGATAGTTTTGTCCAAAAATAATACAAATCGCAGAGGACACTATTATCGCTTTGGCCACGTTTTCAGTTATTGTATACTAGGATATGTAAAGGTGTTTTCAAGGGTTTCCTCGATATCCCCCTTTTAAAGCGTCTGAAAGAGGATAAATTTGTAAATATGTCCTTGCTTCTCAATATGAGTATCATGCACAACTGACAATTCTGAATTTAGAGCACCAGAAGATGGTGTAAAAAGCGGGAATGAAACAACGAAAAACAACGTCTTCTTTCACTTGCATTTATTTCTCCAAAGGTACGATATATTCGTAACAAAATTCAGATCTAAAAAAGTTCAGAACTTCAGTTGCAGCTATAAATAAACAACAACCATGCTTTGCATGAGAGGTATATACAGCTTAAAAATAAAAACAAAACATGTACATATATATATATATATATATATATATATATATATATATATATATATTTCTACACAAATTAATCATAAACACAAAATCCCGGCCGACAATTATATGTATCAGTGTTGAGTATGTTATGGTTCACACACAAAGTTCAAAAATATATATGTAAAGAGTGATCTGACTATGTTAATTATTTTTTTAGAACGATAAAAAAGGAAACAAATAATTGTAGCAAAGGCTAAACCTAGAGCATATTATATAAAATCATATAATCACGGTGATATTTTTTTAGATTAAAAAAGCAATATGGACGGTATTACTCTTGTATTTTATCTAGTTGCAGTTGTAAACGAGTATATTAGGACATCCCATAATACATTTTTTTTATTTCGAAAATATGTGTCTCGACAGCTAATGGTCATTGACACAGGTACAATTTACATTCATGTTTACATGGTTAATACTTTACATTGGGTACAAATTAGTTACAATATATTTTTTTATAATACATTTTGTTTTAAATTAAATTGTATAACTTTGTGTTTTTTAAAAAGTTTAATACATTTTCGTAGTTGCTGCTGTTTGAGATAAGTATGTCTTTTAGATTGTTACCAAGATTATATTTTCTTCTGGCCGCTAGGTAGTGTTGACAGTCAAGAAGTACATGTGTTACGGAAGTCGTCGTGTTGCAGTACTGATGCAAAATCTGATTCCTAGAATTCATTAGGTGTCCATGTGTAAGGCGTGTGTGCCCTATTCTCAATCTTCGAATGATAGATTTGTCCTTTCTTTTCAATGGTGAGAGCTGGTGGTAGAAAATGTTTGGCTGTAGAACGCTTGACTTGGTATTCCTTCCTTTCCATTGATCATTCCAAAGGTCCATTATTTTATGTTTGATTGTTCTTTTTAGATCTGATGATGTTTGTATGTCTGTTGTAACGTTAAGAGAACATGCTTGCTTTGCTGCTTGATCGGCTTTTTCGTTACCTGGAATACCAACGTGTGATGGGATCCAGAATATCGTTACTGTAATTCGATTAGTTTGAAGACGATTACATATACTCTGGATTTCTTGAACTATTGGGTGGATAGAATGTACGTTTCTTATGGACTGCACGGAGGACAGAGAGTCCGTATAGATTGCTATAGTTTTATCATCATTTAGTGGAGTTTTCACCGCTTGTAGTATTCCATATAGTTCAGCAGTATAAATACTGCAATAGCTGGAGAGTCGAAACAAGCTGACGGTGGTTGTAGTCATTGTAACAGCACAGCCAACACCTTCTTTAGTCTTAGATGCCTCTGAGGAAAGGATCTTATCGAAGTTGCATTGATGTAGTATTTCATAGAATCTTTGTTTGATAATGGAAGGTGATATTTCATTCTGATTATATTTGGATAATTCGATATTACCATTTGGAAGTTTACATATCCATGGAGGGGTTTGAGGGGCCGTGAAAGGGCTGGTCGACAACAGATTGATATCTAAATAAGGGATGAACATCTGTATAGTGGACGGTACCATTCTAGGATTATTAGTAACTGGTAATTGGCTATTACAGATGAGGTTTCTTGTGGGATTTGCCGAAACTCTAAATAGAGCAGTAGAAGTTGTTGTCGTCTTAGATGAAGCGACTGTTCAAAACGTTCTACATGAATGCTTTCCACCGGACTGGATCGGAATGCTCCTAAACAAAGTCGAAGGGAAGTATTTTGGACTACATTAAGTGAACGTAGTAGTGATTTAGTTGATGAGATGTAGAGAACACTAACATAGTCAAGTTTGTAGCGAATAAGAGCTCGATATATTTTTAGTAGTTTCCTCATCGGCTCCCCAACTATAACTATAACTATAATGAGCTAGTGATTTAAGGAGATTCATTCTTTGAAGGCAGCTACCCTTAAGTTCTCGAATGTGTGATCTCCAGGAAAGTTTTTTATCGAAAACAATGCCGAGAAGCTTTATTTGGTCTACTACTTGGAGAAAATTTCCATTCAGAGTAATGGTTGGAGATTGCGTGTTTTGTCTTCTGGTAAAATGAATAACTTTGGATTTGGATGAAGAAATTTTAAGGCAGGATTGACTGGCCCAGTTGTTTATTTTACTTAGCGTGTTTTGTAGTAAAGTATTTGTGCTGGATGTGACCTTTCCATGACAGAATAATATTATGTCGTCGGCATATATTCCGTATTGCACAGGGTCGTTTATGAATGAACTAAAATCGTTAATACTAAGGAGAAATAATGTACTGCTTAGGACAGACCCTTGTGGGACACCGTTTGTGGTGTCCCACATTTGCATACCTATATTATACCTATCTAAGAACCAGAACATATTCAACAATGAATGCGGATATTTATGAAATACATTCATAACACTAGAAAAGCGTTATTAAAGAAACTGTAGGCCACGTAGATACTAACCGTTGATTGATTAAATTTTGTTATTGTAAATTAACATCTTGATATTGTCATTGTAAAAGAATGATGTTAATTATTTCTGGCAAAAAGAACGCAAAGCCGTAAACATTATTTAAGTGGTCTAAAATCTCTTTAAAACAGCAAGCTACATTGGTGTGACGTCACGTTTTCTTTGTCATGATTCCAAACAAATTTTCTACGCTCTTCACAAAATAATTGATTTCAAATATTTCAGACTTATTATTAGTTCTTGACCATCTATGGATAATAAGCGAAGTTATCATATACTATTCGCTATCTTTATCTAGGTATAGCTAGAATCAAGACCTATGACCTATGCTAAATTTGCAAAAAAAAAAACTGAAAAAATGACGCCATCACTAATGTGGCATATTCTGGCTTACAAAATTCTCGAAGATATTCACTAAAATTATTAATATAGTCACGTTGGTTGCATTATCTATTACATTAATAATTTTATTTTTTGTTCTATGTACTCATAATAACTTATTGTGCTGATATTAAAAACTACCTGTGAGATTTTTCCCCTAACTAAAAACTCTATAGTAAGCAGTAAGCAATTCTACAGTAGCTTCCAAAAATCATAACAAAAAAAATTTCTAATCAAATAATTTCTTCTTTTAGATATTGCACATTACAGAACATTAACAGTGAGCAATTTTAAAAGTGCCACTATGCAGTATAAACAAATTGACTACTAACATATTCCTGGTTACATCCAAGCATCAAACAAGATAACTATCCGTTTTAGATATCCATTTTAATTATTTTATCGCATTACAACAACCCTTCGCAATTAATTTATTAACACATTTATATATATATATATATATATATAATATATATATATATATATATATATATATATATAAATATATATATTTAATTTTGAATACGATTTATGGCTATGTAAAACAAAGGTTTTTAAACTTATTTGTAAATGTTCAATTGCACATGTTATCAAGTTTCATTAACTATGGTCTGATAAGACAGAAAATGTTTTCGATGTTTCAACTAATCCTAATCCTTTTATATAATTGTAACATTTAAATATACTAATTGCAAAAAAGTGTTTTTACTTTCATTTTAATTTTTTAAATTGTATTTTTATTATTAATAATATTTTTAAATGTATTTTATTATTAATAATATTTTTAAATTGTATTTTACTTGTATTGTTTTTAAACTGATTCTACTACTGGTAGCCGATCACCACTTTTATTTACTCTAGGCAGTATGAAAGCTGCGCGTTATGTTATGACATCTTACAAACAACTTTACGGCCTTATCTAGACGGCCGTCGACACGTTCTTTTCTATAAGACAACACGCGTCCCCATATTGCTCGTCGAACTAGCGAATTTCTCCAAGCAGCTATCGTTAATGTTTTGCCGTGGCCACTCCGTTCACCAGATTTAAATCCTATCGAACATGTGTGGGATATACTGGGAAGGAGGCTGTCTACTTTTCACCATCTTCCACAGACTCTGGCAGAGTTAATCTATGAAGTTCAAGTAGCTTGGAACGAGGTGCCACAAGTAGACACCAGTTATCTCATTTTGTCAATGCCCTGACGTCTACAGGAGTGTATTCAGCTACCGGGTCTTCAAACACATTATTAATTTTTTTTTGATTACATATTAATAAAAATTATTGCCAACGTTATAGTTTCATTCTTGATGTATATCTACCACGTTGCCAAAAAAATGAAGTTCAAGAAATTATTCCTTCTAGGTGTAACACTTTTAATGTCACTTAGTGTATCTGTGTCGGCCCTTTGAAGATTTGTCAACTTCAAGAATCCCATTTTATAGAATTTTCAAAGCAGTTTACCTGCTTCTCTGGAAGAATATGATAACAATTTTTTAAGATTTCCTTATACTTACTTTATAGATTTTTCCCGGATAGCTTATTTATGCATGTCATTTTTCTGAAATTTATTTCTATTTATATAGTTGAGTTGAAATAAGGTATTTACAATATTCCGCAGTTAGTATGATGTAAAAGTGCTATAAATAGTGGTACTGATGTGTTAATTTTGTCCAGGAATATATAATAGCGATACTTATTAAGACCAATTTAAAAAGAATCATTTAAAAATGAATATATAAAATATATTACGTTTGCAATAACTATATTTTTTAAATCAAAAGAATTGGCTCAGATAAACAATAAACAGTAGAGCCAAATAATTCACGGCTATTTTACGTGCTCTAAATTTGCCATGAAAGTCTGCCATATTTTAAGCAAAAACCAAAAATGAGTATTTTTTGTTCAGATATTAAATTGGTTTTGAGCAAATCATTATTAAGCAGTGTCTCTAAAATACATAGTTTATAACTAGGATACGGGTAATTATGCATTTATATAACTGCATATGCATTTGTATATTTTCACAACTTTTATAGATAAATACATACTCGACAACAATTAAAAAAATAAAACATATTTTTGGTTTCTAATGCAATATTTATGTTCTTCTTCTTCTTCGTGCGACTAGGATTACTCTGGTTTGTCTGCCTCTTATTCTGTTTCAGTCGTTGTTGACTGTACATTATCTTTCCGCCTTTTTGGCGGCCTTTCAACGGGTCTTCTGCTATACGGTTTGTTGTTTTTACAGATGTTAGCTACTCTGGTCCCACTCGGTTTACATGTTCGTTCCAGTTTTTTTTCTTGTTTTTAACCACCTGTTAATATTTTGAATTTTGCATTGTTCGCGTATACTTTTGTTGGTTTGCCTGTCCCTTAATGATATGCCCGCTATTGATATTAATACTTTCATTTCGATATTGTTGATTTGTTGTTTCGTCTTTCTAGTATCGGTCCTTGTCTCCGCTGCATATGTTAGGATTTTTCTTACTGTTGTCTTGTATACTTTCATTTTGCTTTCTGTGGTCAGATATTTGTTTCTTCATATGGTTTCTCGGAGGCAACCACTTACTCTTGCCGCTTTTGATGCTTGCCTTGTGGTTTCTGTTCTTATATCCCTGTAACTAGTAATCTCTACTCCTAGGTAATTGAATTTCATTACTTGTTCTACAATTTTTATGTACAATATTTATACAATACAATATTTATGTAGTATTTATGTAGTAATTTATACAATATTTATGTAGTAAAGTACAATCTGAAAATTTAGTCACCTTTATACATTACCACCTATCTATGTTATACATTGACCACTGTTTTTTCCCAATTTTAAATAGCTTTATAATTCTAACTTATACCTGTAGATTGGCGACCTACTGCGCCATATTTTAGATTATTTAGAACACTCAAGTTTCTAGAAAAATACAATTAGATTGAACTAAGTTACAATACTCGAATTTCGAGAAATGATACAGGGAATAAATCCATTATAAAACATGTAGAGTTAATGGATTTTAGGAACAGCTATGACCTTGAAAATGCCACAAAGAATATAACTAAATCTCTTTTCTTACTCAGACTCATTAAAGTCTTTTACAATATTTTAGAATCGAAGATATGTAATTATATTATTAATGTATTGGATTTTGACAAGAGCTATGCATTATGCCTATTTAGTACACAAGTTTATGTGAAATGTTCAAGGTCATAGCTGTTCCCAAAATCCATTACCTCTAATTAAAGTTTTAGATAATTTGAAAAACCTTTGTTTGGATATTTCCTAATTCCTTAGTAGGAACTAAAATACAGTGCTAAAATAATATAAGTGCGAATGAATCAACATAAGTTGTCAGATTTAGTTTCAGATGCCTAAAAGAAAAACGATCAGTGAGTGCTGTATTAACTCAATTTGTGAAAGATTTTCCAGATTTTAGTAAGAATGGAAATGTATGCAAATATTGTGAAATTTCTGTAAATACCCGTAGATAATTTTAAATGATACAAGATTTAGCAATTGCTAAGCTTTTATTGGTGCTAAAATTACGCTGAACAAATTAAGTAATCCGGTGCTAAAAAGTTTTTTAGAAAAGTATACCATGACATCAATTTTACGTGAGCAATAACAAAAAACTATGTACCTGGTTTATATGCTTCTATACTAAACGAACTGAGAAAAAAACAGAAAACAGAAGTACCTGAATATCGCTAGATGAGACTACTGACATAAAACAAATATATATTGCTAATTTTGTGTTCGGTGCAATGGAGGCTAAAAAATAAAGTCATATATATTACCATCTAACTTTAAAACAAGATAAATCATTCAAGTATATCAGTATTCTTCAATGATTGTCTTAGTCTTTTGTGGTCAAATGGTATTTTGTATAAAAATATGTCACATATACTGTACCGTATATGTGTAAAACTATGAGTGGTTTCATCATCATGCAGCCTCATAAGTCCACTGCTGAACATAGGTCTCTTCCTCGTGTTTCCAACCCCATCTATTTTGCGCCACTCTCATGTTTGTGCCCAGTTTTTATTTTGTCGTTTTAAATCGTCAACCCATCGTGACGCTTCTCTTATCTTCCCTTGATCTCCATTCCAATTCCAATTCCAATTCCAAACTTTGTCCGTCGCTCATTCGTTATTCTAGCTATGCTATTCTATCTAGCTTCTCTTCAGGCATGTGGGCAGCTCACTTTTAAAAGTTTCTCTGTTTTCCATATGCTGCCCCACAAGACCGATTCTTCTCTATAGTTCATGGGTCTGATTATTACTGTCAATCAGAATTTCATGTCCCAGATATTTATAGTTATCTACGAGTTCTACTTCTTTCCCACCAATACTGATGTTCTGGTTGGATGCCAAATTTGTCATTATTTTTGTTTTAGAAATATAAACCTACATTTTCTGTATCCGCAAAGAGTTCTTGTACCATCTCTCTTGCCATTTCTAGATCCTCAACTACTATGACGAAACTATATATCATCGGCGAAAAGTAAGTTGTTTAGATATTTTCCATCTATATCAATTTGTCAGCCAATCCAACTTCTTAAAAGCATTTTCCAGCAAAGTATTTTTGAAGAAGCATTACTATCTCAAAGTGAAGGAATAATAATTAATGGAAGATCTATTAACAACATAAGATATGCAGATGACACCGTGATTATGGCAAGCTCTGCTGAACAACTCCAATTACTGCTAAACAAAACAAACAGTTTCTGTGAAAAATATGGACTAAAAATGAATATAAAAAAGACCAAATACATGATAATAACAAAGAAAACAAATACATATACCAACAAACATACATTTGGGAAATGTACCGATAGAAAGGGTTGATAAATACAAATACCTAGTAACCTGGATTTCAGACAATATTGATCAAACAACCGAAATAAGAGCCAGGATAGAAATAGCAAGAAATGCGTTTGTAAACATGAAAACAATTCTCTGCAACAAAGACCTTACATTAGAACTCTAAGAGCACTGAGATGCTACATTTTCGATACTGCAATATGGACTTGAAAGCTGAACATTGAAACAAGAACACATAAATAAGTTACAGTCCTTTGAAATGTGGTGTTACAGGAGGATGCTTAGAATAGCATGGATACAGAAGAAAACGAACACGGAAGTATTGCGATAAATGGACAAAGAATTCGAAATAATTAACACAATAAAAATAAGAAACTTACAATATCTGGGACACGTAATAAGGGGACAGCGATATAAACTGCTAAGGCTGATAATACAGGGAAAGATAAGAGGAGGAAGGAGTATAGGAAGAAGGAGAGTGTCATGGTTTAAGAATTTAAGGGACTGGTTTAAATGCAGTTCTATAGAACTCTTCAGAGCAGCAGTAGATAGAGTAAAGATAGTGATGATGATATCCAACCTCCAATTGGGAGACGGCACTTAAAGAAGAAGAAGCAAAGTATTAAAAAGTTTGGTGACATTGGATCTCCTTGACTAACCCCCCGCTCTATTTTTATGCGATTATTATTAGTATGTAATTTGACAGTAATTGTGGCCTATAGGTATAATAATTTTTTATACCTATAGTCTAGCCTTCATTCTTTAAGCGCCTGTAGTATTTTGCTTAGCTCAGCTGTGTCAAAGACTTTGTGAAAATCGGCAAACAGTACTAGATTTTTATTGTATTCCACTACTTTTTCTATTAGGGCCTTTATGCTTTGTAGATGGTCATTAGTTCCGTAATTTTTTCTGAATTGTACCTGTTTTCTTGGTTGATAAGTCACTAATTTTCTTTCCATTCTTTTAACAATTATTCGCGTTTGCTTTGTCTCCTGCTTTATGTACTAGAATCATAGTAGCGTTGTTCCAGTCTGTTGGAATATTGGCGTTGTAAAGACTGTTCTCGGCCGCGACTAGTTCACGTTCGAGAAGCATCGCCCCGAGTCTTATTTTTCCCGTTGGCCCCTCCCTGACCTTCCAGGTCAGGGAGGGGCCTACGCTATACTCTGTGGCTGAGTATTATTTCTACTGTATGTTGGTGGTTATACCTATATATATTTGGTCATGTAAGAAATAACTTGCCTTTTTCAAGGCAAGACATCGAAGACAACAAACCTGATGTTTATTTCGACAACTATCATGTAAGATATTTGTCATGTAAGAAATCTCTCGTCTTTATTAAGACGAGCCATCAGGAGACAAAACATTTTGAAGTCCATACCCTGAAAATGGACAAAAGTAGAGGAGCTCACGATGTTTCCGAAGCCCCTCTACAGAGCACACGGTGGTACAGAAGGTGATTTAGCCCCTTTCCATTCACCCCGAGGTGACAAGACAGGTATTGAAAAGTAGTTTAATTTTTTCAAGTAATAGATCTCCTCCGATCTTTAATGCTTCTGACATTATTTCATCTTCGCCTGAGGTTTGGAGGTTGCGCATTGGTATCTTTTTCTCCCGATCTATATAGCTCTGTGTACAACTCTTCGACTATTGTTAATATTTTTTTCATCTCTATTTATAGTTTCTTCTCCAGCTCTGTTTCTTAGTTTGTTAATTTTATATGTTTCCCTTTTGCACGCTACTTCTCAAAACTTTTACTTTTTTGTTTTGCTCTATTGCTTGTTTTGTTTTTTTTTTCTTTGTTGTTTCTTATGTCTTTTCTTATAGCCTCTGTAACCGTCTTATTTATTATAATTAACGCTTCTTTGCTTATACTGTTACCTCCTTTCATCTGTCGCCTTTGTTCGTCTAGAAGGGTTTTCGTAAGTTGACTTAGTTTTTCATCCTTTTTGTTTGTTGGACAATATTAGGTTGAGCCTGTTGCATTGTGTTGACTATTTTTTTGTTTAAGATGTTGATATCTGTTGTTGTTGTGCCTGCCAATGAATTATCAATATATTTTTTGAACTCCCGAATATAAGTTGATTTTGTCCATTTCTTTGGTTGTTTTTTATTTATCATTTCAAGTCTTTTTCGACGGTATCTGCCGATATCGTTATTTTCGCTCTTAATAATTTATGATCACTACTTGTACTAAACTGTTTTAATACAGTTACGTTTTTAAATAAGTGGTTTACAGGTACTGTATCCCAGAATGATACATTTTTAAAGTCTCCAACCCATGATATATTTAGGGCGATAGCAGAAAAGGTTCCATTACCTCCAGCCCCAGTTGTTACTAGATTTCGATTTCAAAAAATTTCGATTTATTAAGAAACATACCAAACTAATTTAACCAGAAAGACTCTCAATGTATACACGAAGTCCAAAACAAATTTTGCTATAATAATTTGGGTGAAGATTTGCCTTATATTAAAGATAAGTGAAGTTGTTTGCCAAAGGCAATTAAATTACTTGAAACAAAAGAGCTAAGTTTAATAAAAAGCGTTAAAATCACAGAAGAAATAAGAAAGACGTTAAGACCATCAACAAAAAAATTTTTTGCAGAAAAACTTTAGTGTTCTAAAAATATTTAAGTTACCAAACTTTGAAAGTTTCGTCTTAAAGAGGGAACAGTGGACAAAAAACAATATTTTACAATATGTACCAATTATATCTTTTGATGTTAAAAGATTATTTATTGAATACAAATGTAAGCTTTCGGATAAAAGGAGATTTGAACTTGAATATTTAATGCATCACATGGTGATTAAATGCAACCGAAACATATTAACCACTTAAAAGATTTTAGTTTACTTTTAGTTTAGTTATTGAGACAAATACAAGTTATTTTATTATATTGATTTTAAAATGTGTTTTTTTTATTATGCTGCTAATATATTTCTATAACACAATGTGTATTTGTGTATTTTTAACAGTAATAAAGTAGTCCTATTATATGTACAGGGTGTCCCAAATTGGTATGTTTTCCAGGGTATACCGAAAACTAGAGACGATAGAAAAAAAGTAGTTAAGATATCATGACTTCTTTTTCGTTAAAGTAACCATTGCGCAATCAATCATCAATAACTCACCACATTAGCGAGATACAGGGCGATTATTGAAAAATGCCGAAAACGACAGGGTTATATATCTTCTTTATTAAGAAAAAATTTAAAAAACTTTTCAGTGAAGACTTTTCAGAAGATTTCAGTGGCGCACGAGAAATTTTTTAGGGGGTCCTTTGGTCCTTTACCAGAACTAAATCCTCCTGATTTTCTTATTTGACGATTTTTAAAAAACAATATTTATAAAACTGATTTTAATATTAAGAAAGAATTATTATAAAACATTCATCAAGCATTTAGAAAAATAAAGCCAATGCATATACTTATTCAATTATGTAAGATATATAATAAAAATTTGTCAATTATTATTATAACAAAACGGGGGGCATTTTGAACATTTATTATAAATTTTAAATTTTTGTAAAATGAATTCTAGTTTTTCCGTTGTTTATTAGGTATTGTTGTTTAATGTTTATTATAACAGAAATATTTTTGTAAAATTAATTCTGGTTCTGGTTAATTAAGTAGTTTTTATTCTGGGTAAATATGTTATTTCCATTTTTCAAGTTAATTGATCTTATTTCTGGTAAATAAAACTGTGAAGGATTATTATCCGCATAATAAAATGTTAGAATGTGTTACTGAGCGTTTTGTTTCTAAGTGTATATAACGTGATGTCAAATAAACAATGTATTTGCAGAGCAGCTCCAACGACTGAAAATAGATATATAATATGTTATATCATCTGAAAAAGAATTACCAATGTACTAAGAATGTCAAAATATATAGGGTGTCCCATATAAAAAAACATAAAATGATAGTAAGACACCCTTAAAAAATTTCTCGTAAGCCACTGAACTCTTCCAGTATATATATCGTTACAAATAACAATAACAATAATACAAGTAACAAATTGTTACTTTAATAAAAAAGAAGTCATGACATTTCAACTACTTTTTTTATCTCCTCTAGTTTTCGGTATACCCTGCAAAACATCAATTTGGGACACACTATACACATATGCAAATTTAAATGCATATTTCCAGGCTATTTAATACAAATATGCGTGTATATTTCAATTTTAAATGCATAATTAACCAAAACCTATTTGGTTGACCTATTCATATGCAGTTATATTGTGATTCGACTATAAATATCTTATATTTTGCAAACACAGATTTTCTTTTATTATTCAATCAATTATTTTCACGTTTTTCAAATTTGAAGGAATCTGCTAATGTTTGTTTAACGAAGTCTCATCTATTTTTGAAAACCACTGTATATTACTCTTTTACTTTTCAAAAACAAAAACAACATATTCGATTACATTTTCCTAGTTTCTGTACATTTTGATACATGTAATATTATTTGTAACCCTGTATATGATATAAAATCCTAAAATGTTAGAGATGCCATTTTTTATTTGTGACATTACTAACCCACGTGCTTAACCTAATGTATTTTCACGATCGTTAATTATGTCAATTAAGTATATGCTCAATAAATTAACCTAATAAAATTGAACAAAAATGCCATAAATACAACGGACTAATAAAAATCTTTAAAAAACTTTAGATGAAGTGAAATTTAAGGTCCTACTTAATCCACTTTAGTATTAAAGAAATATTGCACTAAATTATAATCAAAACGACACAAAACACCGTTTTATACCAAATATACACAATAAAATCAATATTTAAACTATGTATGGTAAGAGTGCAGTCATTAGGAAGTTAAAATCAATTGATTGATTACATATAAACAAAAGCTTTTTATAATTTCTTATGTAGATAATGCTATAAGTAAGTTTTATATCAGCAAAATTATTCATACTTAACGCTACCTGTAATTTCATGACTTTTGTCAATACGTCAAACTACTTATAGTTCGAATTTTGATTAAAAATTGAAACTATTCGCTGCGTGCGTGACTGACGCGACACCTACCGCCTTCATCTGACAATTTTGGACCTCCCAATTTTCAGGTTAAACATATGACATATGTTTGACATTGTTAAATAATGCGAAATTAACAATTATTATTAATTAGTTTTTTAACTATATTTTTTCAGTTTATGTACAAAATAAATGTAGTATTAAAAACTGGGTTTCTCAAAATTCATCATAATATATCTTTTCAACTCCAAACGGAAAAGAAGGAAAAATCTATACTGGCAAATCAAGTTTTTCACGCAAAAGAGCAGATAATTAAAAACAATAATAGTAAAAGTTATGATATAAAAGCTAAAGTCATCTGCAGTTAGCTTGAAATATCATTCAAGGTAAATTATTTAAATTCTTCCTATTTCAATTGCATAAAAATGAAATATTGTGATATTTACATTTTCGTATTAATAACACGAATCCATCTTTTTCTTTTCTCTAATTTATATGTAATCTTTGGAAACCTATAACAACTACACTCACTATTTTTGCTATTATTAGCAGAATTAAATATGCAACACGTATTTGCACACTTTTTGATAAAATTTATGCGTAAAAGATTCCAATTTTGTCATATTTCGCCGCTACGCACGCTGGCATCGTTTCAATGTACCCCTACCATGGTCACGCACGGAGCGAATAGATACCTACTAATAGTCATGACAAAAAACAAATTACAAAAATTGCTTTATTAATAATTAAATCCGGCTGACAAGTTAACTGAACTGTAAACTTGAAGGATGATCGAAACTGATACTTGTTTATCAGTTTGTCAAACCATGAAAAAGTCAATAAAGCAAAGGATATAATGAGTGAAATTATACAAAAAAATTAGGAATAAAAGTGTGGCCAAACTACGGTTCTGAAGCTATTTCCTTGCGGCATTTTTGTGTTAGTATTTTTAATTTTTAATTAACCAAATTTTAGTTGTAAATAAGTTTATTTTGACGTTTCGATTTCAAGTTCGGAAAGCGATCGGTTGCGACCTTAGAAAGTAAAAATACAGAGGGTATTCTCAAAAAAATATAATATAATTCTTAGAACGATGAAAAAATGGAACGGCAATTGTCTAAAAGCGCTAAAAATAACTAATTTTTTTCTATATAAAAGTAGTTTTTGTCCCACATACCTTGAATGATGCATACCCATTTACAAATCAATGAGAAAGGGGCAACTTAAGTATGTTAGTGAAATGAACTGTATAGTGTATTGATGAAACATGAGGTTCCTGTTCCCATTATTTGGATAATTTTTCTCGACCTCCAGACTGAGCATACTGACTTTTGACGTCACTTGAGGTGAAGAGAACTTAAAATTTTAAAAATCCGCTTGTAGATTTTCTAACGCTCACTCTAATACGAAATATAGCCTAAATTAGTGCATACCATGCACTTAATCGAAAAAGTTTTGGTTTTCACCAAAAATAATCGAAAATAGTAAATAAAATACACACTTCTATCACAAATTATATGTTAAATAAGGTATAATAAATTTAAAAAAGAAGATATCCGAAAATTAATATTTTTCGAAACATGCACGTAAGGAGTGAACATAAAAAATAATAAACGGCAAGAAAATATAAGTTAATGTTTTTCGCAGGTTTTATGACAGTTTTCTACAAGTTTTATTATTAGTTAAGCATAAATAATTATTTTATAACATCATGACATATGATGACAAAACACGATCGTAAAAATATTATTGGTTAGAATCCATATACCACCAAGAATATATTTATTATATTAACAAATTCAATATTCATCACTTTATTATTTATTTTTATAATTTCAACTAATGAACTTATCATATAATTCGAAAGCTTAGTAAAAATTTGGAAATAATAACTGTTAAAGAATATATGTGCAAGATGATCGCACCAAAATACACAAAAGTGAAAACAGCAAGGAAATCGACAAAAATATATATAATTAATACTACATTGTTGGAAAAAAAAAATAACTTAAAAGTAAAAAAATTGAAAGTAAACAATGCGATTCACGATGTGATTCTGATATTAACAATACTTTGATAGTGGACTGGATTCATGGATATAAAAAATCTCACGAAAGTAGAAAAAAATAAAAAATGGAACAAGATTTGAAATGATAATATTAAAGAAAACACTAAATAAAAACTAAAATAAAGTTATACAAAAGGGGAACTTAATTTACACTAACTCATGTAAATTTATTATTATATAATAACATATTTATAGGAAACTGCCAGAAATCAGAATACCTTGACCTGATCTCACAAATGACGAACAACTTGTTCAAAGGTTTCAGAGGCCGATGCTCTTTTAGGCAGTACATACCTTTATAGCCTGCTAACTACGGCATCAAGGTAACATGCTTACTATGAACTTCGAAATATACGCAGGAACTCCATAACTCCACCAGTAGGCACATTTCGACTATCGAATAGCCCATCGGATATTGTCAAACGACTTGTAAGTTGTATAAGAGGAACACACCGTAATATAACCATGGACAATAATTGGTTTTCCAGATTCCCCTCAACAATACAATATTTCGAAACAATTGAGGGAAAAATGCGGATTTTTACTTGAAACCGAAAGACACTCGGAATAAGCTTTGACTTCTACGGAAACAACTACATCAAAATCAAAGAGGGCCAAAACGGGAAATGGCCGATGATATATATCCTCTCGATAAAAGAGACAAAAGAACAAGGGACTATTGTTATTGTTCCCTCTGTAAGAATTGGATCTGTAAAGAACATCACGAGTATCCCACGCGACCGCTCATGTAACAAATTGCTATATGAGTAATCCAGGGTTAAACTGGCTTTTGCAAAATAAAATAAAAATGGAATTTTGTATAGAATAAAAAATGGCCTCGAAAACGCTAAAATTGTCATATTTTCGGCATTTTTAATTGCTTATTTGCATTTTAGGAAAAACTCACAAGAATAGCTTTTTATAATTTAAATTTGTTTAAAAATTGTTAGAAATAGGTTCCCGTGGAAAACATTCCGTAAACTTTTAAACATAGCATATTGGCATCATAATCTATCCATTAAAACTAAACATTTTTCGACAAAGCCACCCGCCTACATGTAGAGAAGTGAAAACTCTTGGAAGAGATTAGAGATTCTGGGATGGACAATACAGAATTTAAAACAATTTACTATGCTATCTACACAGGTTTGAAATAGTAACAAAAAAATTAAATATTATTATATCTGTCCAGAAAATGCAGTCAACGACAATATCAAGAGAACCCAACAGGCGTAAGTTAGCAATTTATAATAAAAGTGTAGAGCAAGCCACGTCCTTCAAATCTCTAGGCATTAATATTACAAGCAATACAAATCTACAACAACAAATACAAACACAAGCAATAACAGCGGGCTAGGGTAATAAGATTTCTCCAGGGTGTAATATTGAGAAACAAACATATGAGCATCGAAAGCAAAACACAAATTTACATAACCTGTGTTAGACACCACTATTAAGCAACTAGTAAGAAACACACTTGGAGATAGAGTGAGGAGCAGCGATATCAGAGCAGTGTAACATCCAAAACGATGTAATATGATCTAGACTCAAAAAGGGCATAAAGATACCACGTTTATAGAATGGGTGATAATATACTTGAAAATATTGTAAAGAAAGAGAAACCGAACACCAGTGGACCAACCGGAAGAGCCCCAAACGCTGGTATGAAAGTTGGAAATCGAAATCACAACTTGGGGTACAACTTTGAAAAAACAAGACATTATCCTAAAATAAGAATAATAATTTTTTGTGATACTGCGTAGCACAGATTACCAAGTGCTTCAGCTTATTATTCAGTAATGTTGATGGCAAGAAGAGTCTAGCTTGTCGCAAAACTTCTTAGCTAAAAAACTTAAGGTTATGAAATGAAACCAGCACAGCAACAATTTTCAGAAAGGCGGTATCAAAGGCAAACACTACTGGATAGTGTCGTTGAGAGTTGTAGGGAGGCAGGTCTGGATCTTAACATAAGGAAAACCAAAATACTCGTAATAAGTAAACAACAGAATATAAAACCGTCTATATATGTAAATAATACCAAACTTGAGCAAGTTGATAAAATCGTCTACCTTGGACAGCAATTAAATTGTAATTCAGAAAATCACGGCGAAATTAGATCCAGAATAGAGCAGGCTAGAGCTGCTTTTAGGAGGATGTCCAAGGTGTTATGTAACAGAGACCTAAAATTGGCATTAAGGATCCGCCTACTTCGCTGCTACGTGTTCTCGGTCTTACTTTATGCTGTCGAGTCCTGGACTGTGAATAAAATCGATCTAAATCGCCTTGAGGCTTTCGAAATGTGGTGCTATAGAAGAATTTTAAAAGTTTCCTGGATGGAGAAGATTCGTAACTCCACATTACTAGAACGTCTCAGCAAGACTACTGAGATCATAAAAAGCATCAAGCAGAGAAAGCTGGAATATTTCGGACATGTAATGAGATGTCCCAAATATAGATTGCTACAAAATATCATGCAAGGAAAAATAGCAGGCAAACGCAGTCCAGGACGAAGAAGAACCTCATGGTTGAAGAACTTGCGAGACTGGTGTGGTGTAGATACAAGCATGCTATTTAGGGTGGCAGTGGATAAAATTAAAATAGCTATGATGGTAACCAACGTTCTGAAAGGACATGGTACATGAAGAAGAAGAAGAAAGGCCAACGAATGAAAACATTCGATAGGACACCGTACGCTAAGAGAAAACATAGGATGGAATCTAATACAATATCATAATGTACTAAGATTCCGGAAAAAGGTAATCTGCACAATATGAGGGAAGGGTGATGACCTTAATAGATCTTTAATTTTAACTTTAAGAATATTAACTGCTCTACTAAATAAACAAACCACTTTTGTAATTAATTCCTAATAATTGTTATGCAAAAAAAAACCATATATATTAGTATTCCAAACAAAACACCGGTTTTTATTGAAAATGTAATTTACATATCATCAAACTCGTACTGTTACGTTATTTATGCATTATATTTTCTTATTTGAGTTTTATATTAAAAGTAACGGTTCGTTCTTCTAGCACCCGTTGTATAAAGAAACTATAGATATAAAAAGATAATAAGGGTCAAGTCTAAATTTTATTATCGTTCTTCTTGGCTGTATAAATTGATTGTGGATTGTGACCTTCAACAATGTGGTATTTTTATTAATAAAATTATCTGAAAGTCGCTGTTACATAATTTTTACTCATAACTAACCACAAAAAGCTTTATGTTTGTATGACTGATAGGTGTAACAAATCATACAAAAAGTCATACAGCGATTTTTTTGGAAATATTCATTTATATATAATTTATATGTAAAAAAATAGCCGACAAGATGGAAAAAATTGGTATAACGTAACGTAACGTGTTGTATGACCGGAAAGTTCTAAATATGAATTATCATCTATGCTTTCAAACAGACGTATGACAGATATAAAGATTTCTTAAATAATAAATGTCTTCTGCCAAAATGATTTTAATGGAAAAATTTTAAAAACTAACATTTTTTCTTTTTCTTCATAAAAATTACAATAAAGTCGTGATACTAGAATACCTGGGCCATATAATGCGCAATGAACAACGATATGACCTACTTCGGACCATACTTCAAGGTAATGTGCATTGGAAGAGAGGTCCAGGACGGAGAAGAATATCCTGTCGGTATAACCTGCGAAAGTGGTTTAACTTATCCACTACCGGACTTTTCAGGGCAGCAGTCAACAAAGTCAGAATAGCCATGTTAGTGTCCAACATCCGTAACGGATAGGCACAATAAGAAGAAGAAAGTCGTGATTTTTAATATTCTGTATTACCACCTCTATTTTGAAATTACACTCCCCATTCGACTTGGCATTGAATTAATTAAATTCTGGATGTTATTTTGAGGAAACGCTTCCCATTCTCCCATGAGCGCCAATCGAAGCTGCTCACGATTTATTGGGGCAGGTATTCTGTTTCTTACTCTTTGTTTGAGTTGGTCCCAAACACGCTCAATCAGGTTCACAGCTGGGCTTTGAGCGTGCCAATTCATTTTTGGCACACCGATAGTTTTCAGGTATTGCGTTTACCATCCTGGTTTCGTGGCCGAGCGTTGTCTTGCATGAAAATAAAATTTTCGCCCACAAACCCAGCAAAACACTGCATGCTCGTATAAAATTTCGGTAATGTATAGATGAGCATTTAACGCTCCTGTCACGAGACAGTACGACCTGGAAAGAACCATCCTGAACCCACCACTAAACAAAACATTTTTCCAATCTTCTACCGTCCAATGCTCGTGATCTCTAACAAACTCAAGTCGGCGTTGTTGATGTGCTGCTGTTAACAAAGGTCCAATTTTGTCTCTACGAATCGTTGGTATATTTCTTGGGCCATATAGCGACTGACTCCAAGCTGTCTGGCTACTTCTCTTTGACTCATTCCATTATCAATCAAAGTAACAACTTGAACAGATCTAGCAAACCTCTCAGCCATTGTTTTAAATTTAAAAATTGCACAAGTTCACTCTTTGAACAACTATACACTAATGAAAGATTTTGAAAAACAGAACAGCCGTATTCCAAGAAAAACGTACAAATAACACATGCATTCTCCAAAGTCGTAAAACTGATATCGATTTTGCGAACCCTTAATTGACCTGTCAGCACCCAGTGACGGTGTCTAAAAGTGTTTCTGCATTCCGTGAGTTCATTTACAATATAATAAATTGCATAAACTTAAAATTATTGAAAAATTCTTATAAAATTCTAGGTAGCCCATTTTCAATGACGCGCAGTATATTAGAGGACTAACCAAAATACAAGTCGCTATACAGCAAGCGGCAAAAGTCTTGCAAATAATTTCCTTTGGCGAAATAATGATACGGAAAAAGCAGATAACATATTGGCGACCATGGAAATACAAGAGAAAAAGACCTAAGAAAGATGAAGCAACGAGTTAGAAGATGATGAACGACAGAACTTGATAACATATAATAGTTACAAAATATTTTTAATGCTGTATTTTCAACAATATTGATAAATGTATTTTATGGTATGAATAATAACCATAATATGTTGAATAGATAATCCACACATAATTTTAATAATACAACAATTTTATCTGCACACATAGAATATCTCTAACTCATTATAATGTGGATGTTATTTTAATTGGTTAAAATTGCCTCAATTTCACGGTGTTTAGTTTTTTTTATTATATAATTTTCTTGTCATACATTTTCAAATAAAAAAGGGTTATGGAAGCTTATAGAAAGATTTCTCTGCTAGACATATTTATGTAAGTTGAATCTACAATCAAACAGTGATAATATCGACCGAATTTATCAAATAGAAGACATAATATGGTAGGTATATATTTTAAAAAAAACACCCTGTACTTGAGTAATATTAAAATACAGGGTTGGGATAAAGTATGGAAACTATAAAGTAGTAAATATTTTTAAAACAAAACAGACAATATTCATGAAACTTTTGTATATGGCACATAACGCATCCAATGCTACATTTTTTACGACTCTACTTATTTCGTGCCCTCAACAAGTTTGGTAAAAGAAATCTGTTAAAACGAGGAACAAATTCACATCCTCACAATTTGTAAACCTACTAATAATTTATTTATTTATCTAATAAGAGTAAAAAGTAACTCGTGTCTTATGTTTTTAAAGCAAAGTTTCTATACTGACGTTGTATTACTTGTTTCTCTATAGTAAAATGCTGAGGAAAGACTCACGAAACTAGCGCCAGAAGACGGCGTCATAAAACAGCGTTTCTTCATATCAATTCATTACTCTCGATCAATTCGTTTCTATTCGTCATATATTTATTCTAAGCAGGTTTAAGTTAAAAATTGCATAAAAAATACAGACATTAAATGAGAAGTAAAAACATTTAAAGAATATTTGTCAATAAAAGATACAATTCGCAAACGATTATCAAAATTTAAAAGTCATAAAAGTCATCCGATTGAATATTGAATACTTAATTTAAATTTTAACGCACTTCTCGTTTTAGAATAATTTCATATAAATACAATTATTATTTTTTACATGTTATTTAGATTAAATAATATGTAATTAAATTTACTATCAAATTATATTTATTTATAATTTAATATTTCGTTCGAGAATTTGAGAGATCTATCAGAAGTAAACAACGTATACTTTGTTAATACGTCAATAGATGCCATTAGGGGCAAACGTAATAATTTATTGAATTATTTTAATATAATATAATTTGTTTAAAAAAAATAAATATTGAAATTAGTTAATAATATTAGTTTAAATAATATTTTTAAAATATTTAGAATTTAAAAATATAGAATAATGTAACATTTTTTTGTATTGCAGTACGAGAGTAGTAAGAAATAAACGAGTACTATCTAGAGCTAGTAGGTAACTGTTGACAAACCAATTTAAAGTAATAACTTAAGTAGAATAAAAATGGTTCATTATATTATAAAAATGATCGGCTATCTTGATCGTATTCCAATGCCACGATTTATCAGTACCCATAAAAATCAGGTTACTACGATGTTATATCTTTCCTATACTAATGTACGGAGTTGAGTCGTAGACTCTCACAGAAGCTACCAGTAAGAAAATGTGGCTTTATTGTAGAATCCTGAAGATATCCTATATCGACCACGTTACTAACTCAGACGTTTTATTAAGAATGCAAAAAGGAATAGAGTTGTTAACCACAATAAAAAACAGCCAAAATTGAATACCTCGGTCACATCATGAGGAATAGCGAGAGATATGGGTTGCTGCAATTAATTATTCAGGGAAAAATAGAAGGAAAACGAGGACCAGAAAAGCGAAGAATTACCTGACTAAAAAATCTACGTACGTTGCTCATTACAACAACCACAAATCGTTTCAGAGCCACAGTTTGCAAAGTACAGATTGCCATGATGGTCGCCAACATCCGAAACGGATAGGCACTACATAAAGATCTCGATCGTGTTGGTAATAAACATTCCAAAAATTTCAATATTTGGATGGAAATTGTCCAAAATAGGCTTATAGACTCATTTTTCAAAGATAGACGACAATTTGACTAGTTAAAAATATTTAGATTTACTAAATAATCAAAATATTCCTGCACTTTAAGGAGAGTGGACAGTTAACATAAAATTTTTGGTTTCAACAAGATGGAACGCTTCCCCACTATTATCGGAGAGTTAGAAATTTTGGCATACGAATTTTCCGAGGATGGCTTTGCAAGCCGAAAGTGCTCAGCTAGGAATTAAATATTTTACTTCAAAATTATTTTCTTTTCCATTCAGTCATTTGTTAAAAGTGTTTAGAAAAACATATCAGTCGTTTTACAGAAAAACTAATTATATAGTATGATGCTAAAGTATGGAATAAATTAATTATTTCGGAAACAGGCGACTTTTTTTAAACGTCAATTTTATTATATATATATATATATATATATATTATATATATATATATATATATATATATTATATATATATATATATATATAAAAGGAAAGTTACCGGTGTGAGTTCATCTTAACAAAATTTTGGGAAATACCAAACCAAAAACTCAAAATCTTGTATAAATAGTAATGTTATATCTATCTTAATAAAAATGAATCGCCGAAACGTTTGGTACGGGCATCACTTCAGAACGACTGCAACAAATTAGATAAATATTTTTTTTTTACAAATCACTAATTAATAATTCTTGTACCGGCATATAAGTAGTATTTTGGTTATTTACTAATTTATTTCAATTCAATAGATTATCTTATACCAATTTGTGAGTTTTACTTTGTCTGCTTTAATCAATTGTATTCGTTTTAATAAGCACAGACATATAATATTGGCTGTAATTGTTATCTTTATAAGACAGCACCCTAATGTGGGTTTTTGTAATTTCAGAATTTAATTTATCTGGTACTTTTAGACCTGAAGATGCATAGTAAATTGTAGTATGCGAAACCGGTCGTTTTGGTGGTAAAATTAAATTTATTGTGAGTAAGTCTTACCTATTTCAAATGGACTCACACAGGCATAAATATATACAAGGATATTCACAACAAAAAAAATTTTGTTGTTGTGTTTATTATCAGAAGGTTTGTGTAAAAGATAATTTTCAAAAAATTGTACTGAAAGGCTTCAAAAATAGTTTTTCTCTCATTTTTAATCACAATATACCGCATTGATAGATTGGGCAACAGCCATACCACACTGAACATACCGCTTCTTGTTCGATCCCTGAAGTAAAGGAGTTAGTTGCCACACTCCTTCGAAATGGCTAGACCGATTTTTATGAAATTTTATATATATATATATATATATATATTATATATATATATTATATATATATATATATATATATATATATATATCTTCTTTGGGTGCCGTGTCCGTATTCAGACGTTGGCCGTCATCATGTTTACAATTTCCTGAAACCTTTCTCTGTCGGCTGCTGGTGAAACCACACCATTGTCTAATATTACGCAGCCATGAAAGTTTCTTTCGACCAATCCATCTCTTTCCTTCCACTTTTCCTTGGAAGTGTGCGAAACCCACGATATCTTTAGGATTCGTCTATAGCACCACATTTCGAATGCTTCTAACTTGTTTAGCATTGTGGTTTTTAACGTCCATGTCTCACAACTATACAATAGGATCGACCACACAAAACATTTCAGGACCTTCTTACGAATATTCATTGACAGGTTTCTGTTGCATAAAACTGGTTTCCAGGTCATAAAAGCCTTACGTGATATTTCGATCCTGGATATTATCTCTTCATCAGAGTCACAATTTACATTTAACCAGCTGCCAGGTATTTGAAATGATTTACCCTTTCTATCTCTTCTCCATTAAGAGAAAGCAGACCTTGATCTATATGGATCTTTCCAACTGCCATCCACTTTGTCTTTGAAATGTTGATTTTTAGGCCTCTCCGATAACTTGCTTCACTGACTAGATTTAGTAATGTTTGGAGATCTTGTAAACTTTCTGCAAGAATGGCTGTATCGTCAGCGTATCTAATATTGTTGATTACTTCTCCACCTAGTCTTACTCCCTCTTGTCTGTCATCCAAAGCCTCCTTAAAGATTTCTTCAGAGTACAGATTAAAAAGAGTGGGTGACAAAACACAACCCTGCCGTACTCCACGTTTGATGGGTATTTTTTCAGTGGGACTGTCTCCAATTTGGATAGAGGCTACTTGATTGTAATATAAGTATTTCAGCAGTCTTATATCATAGTGGTCAAGTCCTGCTGCCCGTAGGCAGTCGAAAAGTGTATTGTGTTGGACTCTGTCGAACGCCTTCTCGAAGTCGATGAAACAAACATAAACATTCTTTCGGAATTCACAACTTTTTTGTAATAGAACGCGCATACAGAATAGTGCCTCTCTAGTTCCTAGACCGTTTCTAAATCCAAATTGCTTATCACCCATCTTACTTTCGCATAGAAGGAATACTCGGTTTTGTATAATTCGTAAGAGTATCTTCAGTGTGTGACTCATCAAACTGATTAGTCTAAAATCGCTGCATTTGGTGGGCCTGCTTTTCTTTGGTAATGATATAAACAGTGACTCTAACCTATCATCTGGTATTTTTCCTTCGTTGTAAATTTTGTTGAAGAAAGTGGTTAAGCAGGCAATGCTTTCCTCATCCAAAAGTTTAAGTAGTTCGGCAGGGATTTGATCTGGTCCAGGTGCTTTATTGTTTTTGGCTTGCTGTATTGCCTTTTCGACTTCCAAATTCAGTATATTGGGACCTCTGTCCAACTGGTTGTCATAGGCAGTATTTGGAGCATTTTCCCTAGAAGCATCGTCAAAAAGGTCAGTGATGTATCTCTCCCATTCTTTGCACTGTTGTTCGTGATCACAAATTTTTCCGTCCGCGCTTTTAAGTATGTGAGCTTTTTTCTGTTTTCTAATTCCGGCAGTATATTTAAGTTTCTTATGCAGGTTGAAGCTGTCATGCTTTTTTGGAGGTCTTCTATTTTTTTACATAAATTCTCAAGCCAGGATTCTTTGGCTTGCTTAATTTTTCTTTTTATGCGTTTATTAATTTCACGATATTCGATAATATTTCTATTTTTGTGTTGCCGTCGAACTTCCATCAGATCTAGAATTTCTTGTGTCATCCACTCATTTTTTGCCAACATGGTAGGTGTTTTCAAAGACTCTTGTACGTTCTCTAAAATCGAGTTTTGAATGGCATACCAGCATTCGTTAATGGTTCTGTTTTCGTTTGGTATATTTGATATTCTGTGGATTTTACTATTTATTTGCTGTGTTATGAGCAGAGCAGAGTAAATTGTGATTTGAGTTTATGTCAGCGCCGGGGTAGGTTTTTACATCTTTAATATTGTTTCGAAATCGGTGGTTTATTAGGATGTAGTCTATTTGATTCCGTACTATTCTGCCTTGATGTCCATCTTGAGGGGATTTCCACGTGTAAAGACGCCTTTCTGGAAGTTGAAACCAGGTATTTGTAATGGCGAAGTCATTTTCTTGGCAGAATTATATTAGCCGTTCACCTCTTTGATTTCTCTCTCCCAAGCCAAACTTTCCGGTGATGCCCTGCGTCATCTTCTGTCCAACTTTAGCGTTAAAGTCACCCATAATTATTATTGCTTCGTGTTTCTTTGTTATTTTTAGCACTTCTTCTATTTGATGGTAGAATTCTTCAATATTCTGCTCATCTGCGTCAGCAGTGGGAGCATAAACTTGGATGATATTTATATTTACAGGTTTAGCATTCAGCTGTATTAAAATTACTCTGTCTGATATTGGGATAAAGTTAGTGACACACTTATTAATGCTGTTTGATATAATTATTGCTACTTCATATATATTATATATATATATATATATATATATATATATATATTCGGTTAAATATACTACTCAGAAGTTTCTTCCAGGAAATTTATTTTTGTTCAAATCAGTTGACACAGTTATAAATCAGAATGACGTAGTCAACTATTCTACAGACTTTTGAATTCATTGGGATTGCCTGGACTCCCACCTAACCATTTACAATTGAAAGTAGGGTCAGTAGTTATTATGCAGCATAACATTAATCAACCTAGACTTTGCAACGGAACGAGACTGACTGTGAATAAACTAATGAATAATGTCATTACGACAACGATCATGAAGGAAAAACACAAAGGAGAGGATGTCTTGATCCCGCGCATACGCTGATTCCAACGAACGTACCATTTGATTTTAAATGTTTACAATTCCCAGTGTGTTTGGCTTATGCAATGACAATAAACAAATTACAAAGCCAACCGTTGTAAGTTTACGGAATTAAACTTTCCATGTTTCGTGCATGAGTAATTATTCGCGTGTCGGAAAACCGTCTTCGTTGTATATTTATTTAACGCCAAAAAAATAAAAGTATTTTTATCAGACAGTATTAAATTGATTCAACTTTAGGTAAAAGAACTGTCATACTTTAACCTACAATAGCTTGTCAAATTTACCTCTTAAAAATCTAGTAGACAACAAAAAACTAACTTTTTTGCCAGTTCCTCTCCTAATAAGTAATGTAATACCACTAAGTGGAAGTATATATCCTAGAAGTACCACTAAGTACTTTTTAAATTAATGTCTGTTTTGTCTTTTTAATTGTGTTCTGTTTGTCCCTAAGTGTCCTTGATTGTCTTTAATTGTTTTAATTTTAATATATTAGACATCACAATTTTCTGCCAAAACAGAAACAAAAATTAATTTATCACAATTTGATAATTACTAGTTCAAGTAATTGCATACCCACAAATTATACATCTACCTTCATTTATTATCATATAGCTATTCTTTTAATAAATAATTCAATAAATTAACACACATTTCTAAAATATACCTATGGAATAAATGTAAATAACTTTTAAATAATTTGAATAATATAAAACATCACTTTCTTTTAACAAACATTTACACAATACCTACTTCCTATTTAATTTGTTAATATCTCTCTCCTCAAGAACTTCCCCGCTAATTGTCAAACAGTTACAATAAAACCGATAATTACTCATCACCAGCAATCCAGGATAGTTTGAACTATGTTTTCCAAATCACTAATTAATAATTCTTGTACCGACATGTAAGTAGTATCTTGGTTATTTACTAATTTATTTCAGTTCAATAAATTATCTTATAAGAATTTGTGGGTTTTACTTTGTCTGATTTATCAATTTTATTCACATTAATAATCACAGACATATAATATTGGCATAATTGCTTTAATTGTTATCTTTATAAGACAGTACCCTAATGTGAGTTTTTGTAATTTCAGCATTTAATTTACCTGGTACCGTTAGACCTGAAGATGCATAGCAAATTGTAGAATGTAAAACCGGCCGTTTTGGTGGTAAAATTAAATTGATTATGTCTTATTTTATTTCTTTTTACCTATTTGAAATGGACTCACACAGGCAACACATTCATGATTTGATTCAACTTGTTTCATGTATAATATGTTGGATTCTTTCTTTTGTTTTATTTTCTGTTAATTTTTTACACATATTATTCAATTCTAAGGTGGTACGAAGTTCGCCGGGTCAGCTATAAAGTTATAGTTATACATAAAGTGTTTATCTGTTAAACATATCATTACCATGTCACATAGATTTGAAACAAGATAGCATGTAGCCTTGTATTATTATCTTGTTTCAAATTTGTATGGCCTGATGATAATGTATAACAGATAAAAATCTAAACCGGTCGTACTACACTTTATTTATAATATAACATCACTATTTATACAAGATTGTGAGTTTTTTAATTTGGTTTTTCTCAATATTCTGCTATATATGGACATTGCGTCATCAGTGTTGGCGTAAATACGTAATCGACAATTTTTTTAAATATAAACCGAGGTCACGGGACACCTCGTTTGAAAGCTCTCCTAATCGCCTTTGCAACGATGTATTATTCGAATATTTATTTCTACAGTGTTAATCAAAATTATGTGCTTTTAAGTAAAATGGAATTACAATAAATACTCATTAACTAAATTAGTTTAGTAAAGAATTTACTGCTCGTCTTTCTCATTGCATCATTGCTGAAGGTCGTCAATTTAAATATTTCTTATAATTTTATTGTATATTACTAAAAATTTGTTATAAGTTAATTGCATCAATAAACCAACAATTTTGGTTAACCTAGTAGAAATAAATAGGAAACCTATTTATTTATTTATATATTTAAAATAACCTTGCAAAGACGTTTAGGAAACCTTTCGAGTAAGGTATCCCGTGATACGGATAGATATCGGTTTGTATTTAAAAAATCGTCGATTACGATATTACGTATACACTAATGACCTAATGGCCAACACATATATAGCAATTGATGGCTATTTAAAAATTAAAATTGACGTGTTTTAAGAGTTTTTGTAAAAGTCGTCTGTTTCTGAAATAATGAATTTATTCCATAATTTTGCATCATACTGTATGTACCGAGATAAAGCATTTTCTTATAGATAATATTTCTTAATAATAAAATTTTTATAGATATCAGATTTTTTTCAATAAATAAAAATATTTGAATTAACAAGTAAGATTGTTAATTAAATATATATTTTTGGTGGATGGATTAAATGGCACGTAGTACAACCCTCCTATGGTAAATCATCACTATTTATTACACTTTTGTATTATTGAGCTTTATGTACCTCGGAATATGTAGGAAATTTGGCAGTTTCTATTTTATCTTTTACTTTAAAACTAGGATAAAATGCGATTTGATTTGTTCTGAGATTCCGCCCCTTACTGAACCCGTTCCAGTGATTACCGGCGACACCTATGACATCCCCCACAGATACATACATCTCACCTTTTCGTTTTGGTTCGTGGGGTAACACCGCGATCATATTATGCGCATTTTGGCCGCCATAATAGTATATATCGTCTAGCGAACGATATCTGGTTGTGGCGTCTGGATAATAGTTTTGCATTATTTCGTAAGCAACCCTACAAACTTGAGAAGAAAATGTACATACCAGATAGTCGCTCATGGATAACATATTGATGTCGTTAATTATACCAAATAGAGAAGTGTCAGAGTATCGGGTAGAAACTGCAGCTGTCTTCGCTATGGAAGGATCGCCGATTATTTCATAGTTCGGATATAGTTTCTGAGCTTCTTTAAAAACCTTTGGATCGTCTGATGCGAGATATATCCTTCTCTTGTCTACTCTTTGCTTTAACTCTAGCCCATTGTAATATTCATCAACATGAGCCATGTATTCCTCCAATCCATGGAAAGCAGCTTCAGTACCTACCTTGTCAGTACGACGAATATGAACTCCTACAATTGGTCTCTTGAAACCCATCTTAGCCATAGTGTCCTGAAGCATCTTCTTTGTTTTTTCTTGAGGCCTTAAAAGATACTTCAAAATCTGACCTACCCACCACACGATGGGGTCTCCGTGTAATCGTGTTAACCTTGGTGCCAGGTCTTCCGGAATGGCAAGTGGTAAAAATGGAGGTCTAGGAGAAAGTGAATCAATTATAGGTAAATTGATTACTTGAGTTTCCGTATTTCCAGGCCAGCTGGCTATTGTTTTACCCGTAGGATCCGTACAGGTATCGCTTACTGGTTTAAAAACTTCTTCCCAACCAGCTTTATGGTACCTATAAAAAAATGACAGTGTTAAACAAAAAATATGTGACTCAATTGAATTTATTGACGGTTAAAGGAAGTACTTGGGAATAAGTAAATAAAGCAACAAAATTTTAATGAGTCTTAGCAGTGCATTCTGATATAAGGGATATCAGAATGCACCTATCTAAATATCTAAATTCTATATATCTAAAAATATCAGATAATTTATAATACTACAAAGATAGTACCTACATAAGAACATCGTCACATAATATAATAGTGAAGTATAAATTGAAGAAAATATTTAGATAAAGCGTTAAAAACTATCTTCATGTAGTGTTCCCTATGTACGTATATTCTGTGTTGAATTGTTTGAAGCGATTGGTATTTCGTTAATGAACGTACCCTAACAACTATTTTAGCATATACTCTTCCATTTTTGCATCGTCCGATGGTACAAATAAAATATATTCATGTTTAATTTAATCCTATTTATCTTTATTCATATTTCTACAACGCTAGACTATTTTTAAGTACCCAAAATTTAATACCGTATGTCTATTCGTTCACTTAATTCCGTCCACTCTGCTCTAACTCTACTATACCTACATATATCCGTCTATTTCCTCACTGCTTTGTAATACCAATCCTATGTACTTTTTAAGATTATTTCACCATTCAAAGATACCTCGTTATTAATAAAAATAAAGCGAGCAAGTCAAAATACACCAAAGCCCGCAACATTTTTTATAGAGAGGAATGACCTGCAAGGAAGTGTAAATAATGTATAATAGAAAAAAAATCGTAATAATTTCAAGTTCAACGGAACCATGACAACATAAATTGGCTGGGCAAATAAAAATAATTTAAACGATTAAAATTAACTATTTCAATATCATTGTCTAGTGCAGGATATGTTGTAGCGGTTAAGTACATAAACAAAGAAACAAAACTATTGTAGTTATGGAGTGTGACATATTTAGATTGGAAACGTGTGTGTAAAATTTGAAGTTATTCAGCGATTTCAACAATTTTTTTTAGAATTTAAGTATTAAAAGATGTACTTCAGAACAAAATTTAAAAGGATTTTTGTATGACGGGAAACACGTTTGACATTTTATCTCTGTTGACAGGTAACAAAATATCACTTTATAAAATTACTTTTTTCCCCGTTTCGTTTCCCATAATGATCTGATTAGTGCTAAAATCTATAGAGTTACAGTAACTTTGAAAATTGCAATTATTTCTAAAGTGTTGGTTGTGTTATTTTTACGAATTTGGATACATTTAGTAATGGCGCACGTAATTGTTCCACGAGAACGGGCTACATTTCAGTGTTTCAGAAAAGCAGATAATCATTAATCTTACGAACTATCATTTGGATCGCTGTGATAATAATTAATTATTTGATATATTAAAATTTGTGGTGTTTCTGAAAGTAGTATTTACAAGTCTCCAAAAACCGAAGAAAAAGCCTGAAATCGGTAAAATTTTATCAACTCGTTTAAATAAATAGCATGAGACAGAAAAGAGCGGTATCCGTAGAAAAATGCACCAATTCTTTCGGAAAAATAGACCACCGACAATCAACTCTGTTTTGGCTACAGTAAACACTGCGGAGCATTTGCCCAATTTTTTATGAAGCACACTATATCGTGTGTTATGTGATATCGAGTTTAAGTTTGAAAAACGCTGTAGAAAGTCGATTTTAAAAATATATAAAAATAAATCAAGTAACCACTATACCTAGAACCATCGAGCAAAAAGACAATAGAGGGAATGTAAAGGTAGTGGGGGCAAACATATTGTTAGACAGGAAGTGCGATCTTTAGAGGCCACATTAAACAAGGAAAGAGAGTCTCTCTCCTTGTTTGACATCAAATTTAGTTGGGTTATGTTATTGTTTGTCCCAAATGTCACATGAAATCTTATTTATATTGAAGTTTTTTAACAATTGTGTCGCATTTTAGACTCTTATCATTAATAATTAATTAAAACTTTCTCGTCTAAGACACATTCTGAAAAATATTATATAGCTACTGTTGATAAGTGTCGGAAAATTTAAATTTCGCGCATTCGCATTTCCGGATATGTCCGCCATCAGAGGCCACTTTTTTGGTCTCCTTTTCATAAGGATTAGATTCCCTCTTTTGTCTTATTGCTCGATGCCTAGAACACAGTATAAAGAGGTTCCTAGAACTACGAACCTAGGACTCCCCCAAGGCAGTATTTTAAGTCCAGTTTTGTTTTTATTATATACAATAAATGTCAGTGTTAAATTTCAAAACATACGAACAATATAATTTGTAGATGATATTGTTTTTTATTGTACAAGGAAAAACTTTGAAACTTTGAAGTGAATATGAATTAAATAAAACTTATAGACATCTTCAACGAGTGGCTGAATGAAAATTATTTTACACTGTCTGAGCACAAAACAGAGGTGTGTCTATTTAGCCGAAAACGAAACATTGAACAGGATCATGTAAAACTGGGACCTTATAATTTCCAAATAAAAAATGTTGTGAAATACTTAGGATTATATCTAGATCGGAAACTGTTATGGAAAGATTGTATCCTTCAAATAACAAAATAGTCTGAAAATGCTATTAAAATACCGAGAGACTTTTGTTATACAAAATGGGGGGCTGACCCAAATATCGCCTTGTTATTTTATAGAACCATAAGATCAATTCGAGAATCATCCTTAATGTACATATATGGTGGTTACCTGATCTTCAGAGTATATACCTACACTGATTGGTTTTGTCTTGTTTTTTTTTATCGACTGCCATTTTCGACTGATTTTAATTTATCGTATTTTAAAATATTATTCTAATATACAGGGTGAATTACTTTCGAGTAATGACGTCACCGTCATTTTTTTTAAATGGAACACCCCCATTTTGTCTTAATTTTCGGATTACTCGAGCTGAGCTGATTCCAAAAATGTATCACATTTTTTTAATCAGGCAATTTAAATGGGGCAACGTTTTTAAGGGGGTATCTAACCTACTTTACGTAATTTGTTTCCCAGCAGACGTAATCCTGGAGGTTTTGATGAAAGTTTATGGTTGCAACATGATGGTGCACCTCCACATTATACTGTAAATGTTAGAAGGTACCTAGATTAAATTTTTCCGAACAGGTGGATTGGTAGACGTGAACCTATTGAATGACCAGCGAGGTCACCAGATTTCAATCCTTTGGATTATTTTATGTGGGGCCATCTGAAGAATGTTGTGTATCAAACGAAACCAGCAAATATTCAAGAATCACAACAGAGCATTCGGACAGCAATAAACAATATTTCTTAAGACACAATAAACAAGGTTCAACAAGATTTTGTACAATATTTGGGTTACTGTCAAATACAGCAAGGGCTGCAGTTCGAACATTTATAAAGTCATATATTTCATCATATTCTGTCCGCTAGACAATAAGTATTTTTGATAATATTGTTAATTTAACTACCGCGTTACTTTATGAACACACACAAAACTATTGAATTTTTGTCCACCCTGTACCAATTTGAATCAACATGTGATACATTTTTGGAATCAGCTCGGCTAGAGTAATCCGAAAATTGTGATAAAATGGGGGTGTTCCATTAAAAAAATGACGGTGACGTCATTACTCGAAAGTAATTCACCCTGTATATTACAATATTATTTTAAAATACGGTAAATTAAAATCAAAAATCGATGTGTTTCAGGATAAATTCTTAAAATGCTCTGATTAGCTAAAAATGAATTTGTTCCATACTTTACGGACACAGTGCATAATTATTTTAAGTATGTGAGCCACGGAAGATTCAATTATGAGAATTATTTTGTTTCCAACGTAGGAAAGACCCGAAGAAAAGCCGATTAACATTTATACAATTCTAAGAACGTTAATCACACTAATAATATATGGGATTAAATCACAAATGTTTACTAATACAACATACCAAAAACATATTTTGGTACGGCCGTAAAATTACCTCATGAGACTGATTTATTACTATGCGTAATTACTTTACAGATTTTTAGTCTATTATGAATTATTGCTAATCATTCGTGTTAGTAATCTAGCAGCACTAGAATAGATTATAAAATAAATTTTCTATGTATAATCTCTGACTTTATGGTTGTACTAAATGATTTAATTTAAAGTTAATACATCTGTTAAATCACATTCATGATTTTATAAGCGTTAATTTTTATAACAGACTATATTTACAGTGTTGGAGTAAGATGTTAGGAAAAATATAAGTTTAAAAATCCTTAATTTTTTTAAACACTTTTTATTTATTACGTGTTTTTCAGCATTATAATACATATATTTTTCTGCTACTACACATTTGTAAGACAAGGGAAAAGCCGGAGATCTATAAATGATAAAAAAACTCGTTTTTGGTTTTTAAAAAATTGAAATGTGATGTTTTAAAGTCAAAAATATTTTTTTGACAAAAAATATAGTCAAAAACAAAGCAAAAAAAACAGGAAAAAAAGCAGTTTTTCTTTTTGTCCCATAACTTTTCTCCACGAGAGTATACCTAGTTATAATTGCTTCACAGGAAAAAATCTTCTACCCTTCAACTTCAAAATAACGTTGGGTATAATAGAAGTGTTTAGGATTCATACTATCCGAGATGGCCGGGCAGCTATGAAATTCACTATTTTTGTTACAACTAATGAAAAGCAAGGAACAACTGGATGTCGAATTTTACAAACCTCACATTTTTCCAACCATATTTGGAGCGCCATCTATCGTGACAGGCACAATTTTAGAGATAGTCACTAAATATATTTGTCACAACCTTACATAATTCACTTCCTGTGAATTTCCAACTTTCATTAAAAAAATGGATAGAAATCAAAAACGAAAGGGTACAAGGGTGGGTCAACCTCAAGATGTTGTGGTAAGGACAATTAAGAAAACAAGAGAAAATAAGTATTAGAATAACTGATGTGACATATTTCATTTCGTTCTCTTGTAAGATATTGTGCAAAGATCTATAACGTAGAATTATATTGAATTATTATATTATATTATAATGCAATTGAATTTAAGAATCTTATTGGTTACCAACCAAATAAGAAGTTATGCGAAGTTTATTTTAAATTTTAGCAGGTTTATAATTTTGTTTATTTTCAAATATTTTAAATATCCGAAGAGGAGGAACTGTGTGAATACTTAAAAAAGGCTGCGAATATGTATTTTGGGACCAAAGGAGGTGAATGAAAGTTTGCGTACCAATATGCTACACATTAAAAAAAGAAATACCCAATTCTAGGATAGCGCTTAAAGTGGCTGACCCTGATTGGTTTAGCGCTTTTCTAAAGAGAAATTCTAGCTACCAGTCTGGCTCGAGTTTCAGCAGTCCATAAAGTTAATGCTTTTTTTGACAACTTACAAACCGTTATGGACCGCTACCACTTTGAGGCAGGTGATATACGGAATATGGATGAAACGGGAACCACCACCACCGTTCAAAAGCCTGATCGCGTTGTAGCACGAACAGGTTTTAAATAAATTGGCAAAATCACTTCGGATGAGAGAAGTACTGTAGTAATCATGACCGTATCTGTTTCAGAAATAGGTAACTCCTCCATTTTTTGTTTTTCCACGTGTCCATTTTAAGGACCATTTTTTAAATGGTGCACTCGCTGGAAGTTCTGGCTCAGCCAACCCCTCCGGATAGATGCAAAAAGCACAATTTTTGGAGTTCGTTAAACATTTTGTTTAAAATAATGGTGTGTGTGTATTCTCTCATTTCCCTCGCACTGTAGTCATAAATTACAGCCCTTGGATCGCAGTGTGTATGGGCCTTTCAAAAAATATATAAATACAACTCTAGATGACTGTACCTAAGGAACCATCCGGGCGCTACAATGTCAATTTACGATATCCCAGGTATCGTAAAAACAACACTTTCTTTGTTAGTTAGTCAAATGAATGTTATTAATGGGTTTAAAGTGTCAGGAATATTTCCGTTCAATAGATTAATTTTTCACGACTCAGAATTTTTACCTAGGACTGTAACAGACGGACCAGAACGAAATGAGCATACTCCGGAGAAAAAAAACTGATGAACCAGAATCGAATAATGCGGTGTAAATTGAACAAGAACCCATTGAAATACCAACTGTGACGTCTGACAAATATCTAATGTCCCCGCTGGAGACCTTTAGACCGCTGCCCCAAGCTCCCCAAAGAAAGAATGCAAAAAAGGAATAATAGGAAAAAGATCTACAGCTATATTTACTGATACACCGATTAAAGACGCTCTGGAAGAAGAAAAAGCTGCTGCAAAAAGAAAACGTGAAGTGAGAGAAAATAAAACAAATAAAAATAAGATGAAACTAAAAAATCTAAAAAAAAATAGAACCAGAAGAAACAACCGATGACATTATGACCGATGACGATTAATCCTGACAATTTTGAGGAGCTTGAGAGACCTCCTAGAAAAGTCTAATTAGTTTTAGTAAAATAGGTGGATAATGACAATACCCGGTCAAAAAGAAAATATTTTATTGAAAAAATTGTTGCTCCTGGGACAATGATCAGGAATGGGAGGTGTTATTTTTGCGTAAGAGTAAAACATGCGTTGGAAGCTTCCAATTTTCTCTAATGGAAGACAGATCTGTTATAAATTTGAACGACATTAAAACAATCTTACGCCTCCTTTATTTTCTGGGAGAGCTAAAAGACTTGAGTCAATGTATAAATTTGAAATAAATCTTTCTTTGTTAAACGTAGGATAATAAAATTATTTTCACACACATAGTTTTTTATTTCCTAAACCTGTGTGAGTCTGTGCCAACCAACCCCAAAGACAGACTGGGTAGTGTAGGTCACTTAATGCGTAGTTAAATTTGTATCTACATTTTTAACTTTATTGAGTTCTCTTTTATACTTGCCTAAAGTGCAGACGAGATATCAATTATTAATGAAAAAAATACTTAACAAGAGATTGTAAAAAATGCCAAAGAAAATAATAATTATCTAACAAGTGTGTCAACCATCCCCAATAATGGGAATGTACTATCTCCATAATTATTTAATATATATGGGGAGCATATTATGGGAAGAGTGCTTGAAGGATGGGAACAGGACATCTCAATAAATGGCATAAACAAACTACGTTTTGCAGATGACGCAGCCCCTCTTGCAAATAGTTAAGAAGAGTTAATTGATCTCATACGGCCAGTTGAAAACGAAAGACAAATATCACATCATGATAGTGGGTAGACTACATATCCATCATCCACACATAAGCACGTTGACTGGTTTGAGGTTATGAGTTCAGGGTCACTACAGGAAGAAATAAAACGTAGATGTGATCTAGCAAAAGTCACCATAGGAAAGATGACCAAAATATGGAAGGACTCAAATTTCACGAACTCTAAAAATGAGGTTGATCATATGCTTAACATTCTATAACAACTGCTTAATATTCCCAATACTAACATATGCATCTGAATCTTGAACTCTATGAAAAACGAAAAGCAGAAAGATAGGCACCACTGAAATGTACTGTGCTCAGCGAAGAATCTACAGGTGAAATTGCTATATGAAAAAAGCCGCGCTTAGGGCGATAATAAACGGTTAAACAGTAGAAAAAAAAGCTCCGCATAGGACGATAACAAACGGTTAAGCATTAGAAAAAAAACAGATAAGAGTTTTAAAAATTAAAATACTGATTTGACATGCGCTCCTAATATTCTACCTGGGACGTTTCAAGGTCAGACGACATTTCTGAACTAGTTTAAGACCGCTCTCTCCTTACTACGCCAAACAAAATGTACCTACGGACGGAAATCGGAAGTGATTAGTCATGTTTCGTTCTTGTATTGTGTATTTGTTCTGTCACTCGATCCTTGCGGTGTCAGTTTAGTTCGCGCAATATTTGCAGTTATTCGACACTTGTTATTTGAAAAAAAATTCTAATTTTGTTTTTCAGCAATGGATCGCTGGTTGAAGACTGGATCCTTCAGAAAAATAGTTAATACCACTGACACAGTCACTCCAGTAGAGGCAGTGGCTTCAACATCGAACAGGTATGTGTATTATGTAACACTTTCGGCGCCCATGAAAAATCAAGGCATGTTTTCCAATTCCAACAGAAAAAATGCTTAAAGTATTTTGTTATTGCTTACGTTAAATGATTTACTTCTGGATTATTTTTTTATTGATATATTTGATAAGTAAACAGTTAGCGCCGTATACGTGACGCCCCATAAATGTTTATAGTGAAGGGCCCAATGACGTATGGGTAACGTCATTCGCATTTCGTAGAAAAATTTATTTTAATTAGTTTTTATTATTGAAGTATAAACATAAAAATTATACAAATTATACAAATGCAAAAATAAACACCTCTAGCCTTCGTTGCTCCGTGAACGGAATGTTTTGAAATACTGCCATACTGTCCGTCCACTGATAATTGAATTGTTGCTGCAATGTGCTGAGGGGTGATAACTGCCTTATCACCTTAATAAGAACATAACATTATGCTAAATAGAGCATTTCAAGGTCTCGAATATACACCTAAAGAGATATTTTGCGGTAAACCTCTCTTTTCTATAAATACAGTAAGTACACAACACTCCTAACCACGTGCACTTTTACAAGTTGTAAATAATTACCAAAGTGCCCTTAAGCCAGTGAGAAGCCTACTATAACTTCGATTTTTCTGAGAGTTTATATATTTATGCATACCTAAGCCGTTACATATACGGCACGACCCTGTTGTAGAACATGTTAATCTCGTATATATCACGGCGTGGGCGCTGAAACTGATAAAACATGGATATTATGATTATCCAGAACCAGATTTGGATGATACAATTTTTCAAATGCAGTGTTGAAGCGATTATTGATGTGGAAATAATTCGACAGGCTGAAGAGTCTGTGGAAGATTTAGTGACGCCAAATGCGCCAGAAGTGTTCAACTAACTGCCTTCTTCTTCTGTGAATATCAGTTCCACAGGAAAAAAAATCGGTAAAAAGGAAATACAATGATGATACAATACACTGTGATTTCTACTTAGAAATCACAGTGCATAATTTGCGGCAAAGTGTTGCCACTTCAATGTTTCAAGCTAAAATGCGTCGTCATTTTGAAGATGTGCATCCAGAATGTAATGGAAGATCCACTGATTTCTTCAGAAGGAATCATGGCGAACTGACACATGCCCAAAAAACTATATCATATCATTCAAAAACAGTTAACGAAAATGCTTTGATAATGTCCTACTTAGTAAGTTACCGGTAAGGACATAATTATTGAATGTATTGTTACGATAAATTCTGACCCAAAACCGTAAACATATTTATTACTAATATTCTATTCATTCACGTATTTTGTAGGTCGTATACTACCGAATTCTCCAGAAGGATTGCAATAAAAACTTCAGGTAACAAGAATGCAGCCGGCGGCCCGACCCTAGGAAAAAACATGTTTATATTCTCTACCAGACAAGAAGGCGATCGTCTTTTCTAGTCTAACGGTATTAGGTATTTAACAGGACCTTTTTGGAGAAAACAGGCAGTCAGAAAAGAAATTCGCGACAGGGAATTAAATGTAAAGATCGTAATAATAAATTATTATTGTAAGATAAATTTTCATAAATATACTTTAAATAAATTAAGTTTGTGTTATAAATATTGAAACTTTAGTAAATTAAAATAAGAACAATAAATTAGAATTAATAAAGACATAACAGTATGTTGGACGATAATCCCAAGAAACTAGTAAGCACGGAACAATTGTCAAATAATACAATCTCGTGCCGCATCGGACACTTGGCAGAAGATGTGAAAGCTTACCTTACTTTCTCGAATAAAATCTACCAAGTTTTCACTACAGATAGATGAGTCAACAGATGAAGCTGGGTTGGCAATTATATAGCATTTGTGCGGTACCAGCATTTGGAGTCATTTCAAGAGGATCTACATTTTTGCAAACCATTGACAACTAACACAACTGGTACCCAAATTTTCAAGTTAATAGAAAGCTTTTTCACAGAGAATTGCATTATTTAGGATAAGTGCGTCAATGTGTGCACAGACGGCGCGAAGGCGAAGGCTATGACTGGAAGAACGTCGGGCGTCATTTTAATAATAAATGAAAAAGCCAAGGAATGCAGCAGTAGCCACTGTATCCTCTACCGCCATAGTCTTGCTGTGAAAAAAATGCCGCCTTCCTTAAAAGTAGTCGGGACGAAACCGTGAAGATAATTAATTTTATCGAATCACAACCACTGAATACAAGCCTGTTCAAAGTGATGTGCGATGACGTGAGCAGTATCCATTTGACTTTATTTCTTCATACAGAAGTAAGGCGGCTTTCTCGCGGCAAATATTTAGCTAGACTCTTTGAAATGAGAAGTGAAGTTAAAACCTTCCTAATTGACAGCAATTTTGCCCTGGGTGATCGATTGTGTAACGAGCATTGGTTAATTAAATTGGCACATTTAACAGATATTTTTAAGAAGGTAATGAAGTTAGTCTCTCATTTCAGAGAAAGACAATAACTGTACTACCAATAATAAAATACAAGCGTATAGGAAGAAATTAATTTTTTGGGCAGAATCGGTGAAAAATAAAAATCTGGATAGCTTTCCACTAATCACAGAATTTAGAGAAGAACTGGAATCGGACATACCTGAAGCTGTCTTTAACGAGTTTCACACTCATCTGTTAAATTTACTTGAACAGTTCCAGAATTATTTTCCTGAGAAATTCCACGACAAAATTAAAGAAAACTTCAGGGTTGCAGATCCATACCATGCAATGTTAAAAAAACCAGCTTCTTTAACATCTCACAGTATGAATGCCTAATAGATTTGACATCGGATTCTGCTATAAAAAAAACATTTTGAAAGTAAATCCCTAGTAGATTTTTGGTGCCAACTCAAAGACGAATTTAAAATGTTGTCAGATAAAGCGAAAATTATTTTTCTCCCTTTTGCAACAACATACTTATGCGAAGCAGCATTCTCTGCCTATGTGGCCACGAAAACAAAATATAGATCTCGAATGAATGCGGAACCTGACATTCGATTGCAGTTATCCCAAATTCAACCGGATATTACTATCCTGTGCAAATCAAGGCAGCCTCATTCTTCACATTAAAATGAAGACATTACGTTTTTTAAGATTTTAGAAATAGGATCCGTGTCTTCATTTTATTTTTGTTTTTCGTTATATTCGCTGCACCGGTGGAACAATGACGCAACTACAAAAGTGTAACTTTTCAGGAGAGCCAAATTACGTTTTTTAAGATTTTAGAAATAGGATCCGTGTCTTCATTTTATTTTTGTTTTTCGTTATATTCGCTGCCCCGGTGGAACAATGACGCAACTACAAAAGTGTAACTTTTCAGGAGAGCCAAAAATATAAAATTATTTTACTTAATACCTCATGCAATGAAGCATAAAGAAGGTAGTGTATTAGTATTGCAGTTATAGTTAGCCACCGTGATATACTGTAACTCTACTACACATTCGAAATGAATTCTTAATTTTTCATCCTTAAATTTGATCCCCAATTGCAATTACGCCTTTGTTGCCACAAAATAACTGAGGCAACAATGACGTAATTGATATTGGGGATCAAATTTAGGGATTACAAGTTAAGAATTTAGAATTTAGTTTTACGAAGAAAAATTTAGAATTTAGTTTTAAAGATAAAATATTCCACATACATACTCAGTTTGTAAAATTTTTGGTTACCTAGCTAGTTTTGAAAGGTGACATCGAAATAAGAACAAAAAGTCATTGAAAAAGTTTATTAAACAAATTGAAAATTGTAGTAAAAGCAAACATTTTTAATAAAAAGGAACTTGAAAATAAAACTTAAATCACAAAAAAAGTATCAATAAAAAATTGAATCGTAAAAGGCTTTACAAAATCCAGGAATATATTTTGAAAGCAACTGTTTTAAATCTTTTAGTTTGTTATCATCTAAAGGAATTTTTTAACAGTAAGCCTTATGCAGTTGGCATTTCGATGAAAATAATTCGGATGAACTACGACCCTTTCTTTCTTGGCAAATATCAACTTTCGTGCACGTTGGTTGTTTATAACTTTTTTTTATACAGGAAGTAATCTTTCCCTTTTAAGAATTGAAGTAACATTACTTCAAATATTTTGAACTTACGGCCTTCCTCGTCTTTAGTGAAATCTAGTCCCATTTCATTGTACAGTGCTTTTACATCGTAAAACTCAGTGAATTCCATTTATTTAACTTTAACCGCTGATGTTTGAAGTGGCTAATTGGTCTTTACCAAAACCATCTAATTAAATAAAAAAAAACAGCTAATGTTTCCTGTGGAATGTATGTAAGCCCTGATTTGGTTGCCTTTTCACTGATTTTTCTATTATGCTATGGACTGAATCACCTTCATTTTGGGTGTGGCTGCGAACAAGGTACTTGTTAGTAATAGAAATGATAGAAATTGACAGCAATCAGGTACATGACTATTAGAATTTTTTTTTGTTGGCTGCCACAGTTACCGGAATAAATAATTACATTAACTTCTAGGCTGGTTATTGACAATTCTTTTAGATATTAATAAACGCAAGGTCCGATTTCTATTGAACCTCTATTCCCCATCACTTCACTCCAAAATCTATGTTTATTAATTTCACAAGTGCTATCTGTTTGGGAGACTTCGACTTTTTTAGCCTTTACTTCTACTACTGTAAAGTTATAACGTTTTACAAAAACGTTTTACATACCCGTTTTTGTTTTCCCTTGCCTGCAAGGACCCTTATGCCCAATACTCTTTAAACTGTTTCTCTCTCTTCAGATACCCTATTTGGGCATTTCAAACGGCAAAATTACGTCAATGTTGATTCACAATAAGGAAAAATCCAGATTAAAAATGACACAGACTACAGTTACGTCCATGTTTGCGCGTATTTGTGAAAAAACCTTGGAGCAAAAATAACATAAAATACAATTGCGTCAATGTAACACCGTAGGTACAAGTACATACTCGACCTATCGAAACACAACTATACATTCTGACATTGTTTCTCCAAGATCGGCTGATTTTTTAAATATGACGCATCTGCTCCCTGGTGGCTAAAAGCTGAACAATACGTCTGACAGTGATCTGACGAATCGGGTAACCAAGTTTCGACACAATCACGACATAAACTCATTTTCGATCAATTTGAAGTTGTAAGTCAGTGCAGTTTTACGTCAATGTTCTACCGGGACAGCGATATGTAATTAACTTTCTTATGTTTGCGATTGAAAAAAAAATTGAATAAAGTGAATAAAAAATGTAATGGTTAATATCCCCCCAACTAATATCTCTCGTTATAGTAAGTTACCGTATAGTAAGTGCTCCCTACAGAATTTCTGTCCTGAATAGTGTTCATCGACCAAAAAACTTTTGGGAAACGCTGTACTAGACCGTTCGCCCTGTGATCAGCGAACCGAGTATACTAGTTTTAAAAAAAATCAGTTAAGTAACAGTTTATTTATATTCTATTAAAATAATGGTAAGTATTATATTTAAAAGTTTATTGATACAATTTAATAGAGCTTATTTGTATTATATTAAAATAATCGATTTAATAATATTGTAATTATGACTAACATCTGTTAACTACGATGCATAGATGGTTATTAGAGTTTTGTTGTGATCAGCTGATGTTTGTTTACAAGTTAATTGATACCACTGGGTATAAAAATTTAAGAAAACAGTACAGTCACAATTAAGAAGACTTTTAGAAAATCATGTATTTCTCAACATAATAAAAAACAATTACCAATACAGTTTACCCAATATAAGTCAAAGCAAAAATTTATGTTTTATATAACTTAGTAAATAGTTTAAGACTAGTTTAGTTTTTTAAATTAAGAATAGTTTATTAATAAGAAAAACTAATTAATAATAAATACTAAGATGATCAAAAAAAAATTAACACATTCTAAATGAACCATCGAGGATAATTTACGGTTGAAGAAGATAAATTATAAATATATCTTCTTCTTCTTTAAGTTCCATCTTCTATCGAAGGTTGGAAATCATCATGGCTATGCGGACTCTGTTGACTGCCGCTCTAAAAAGTTCTGCACTACTGCATTCAAACCATTCCCTTAAGTTCTTAAGCCAGGATATTCTTCGTCTTCCCACATTTCGCTTTCCTCGGATTTTGCCCTGCATAATAAGTTGTAATAATGCGTATTTTTGCCCTCTCATCACATGTCCCAAGTACTCATATAAATATATATATATATATATATATATATATATATATATATATATATATATATATATATATATATACATCCCACCATCATTTTGAAGTCTTTTCACGTTGCAGTAATTTAGCATCACCAAGAAATACTATCACATTCAAATTATAAGTCATGTATATTCGTTTAGTGTATCTTTTTAGGCTTGACACCGTTGTCAGTGTTTAAATTTTTCGATTTTTTTATATATTTATTTTTTTACACTCAACAGACATTTTAACTCCCTATAGGTCAAATCATTGTGTCTTGCGTCAATACAGTATCACGAGATGTTGCCAAAATATATATATTTATTTGAAACATGGATAGATATATCGATCCGTTTTCGTTCACAGACCGATAGGTCTACAACCTTACCGACCGCCCCGACCGGTTTAGGGTTCTCGGATTTATTATTATGGTTTAGTTGCATATTTAATTTAGCAGGTAATTTTTCCCAGAGAATTGTGAAAAATTATGAATGAACGATCGAAACGAATTTTGCCGCTGGCAGCGATAAGTAATATTTGTATTATTATGGTAAAATTGACAAATACGAGAAAAACGTTCGTCTCCAATAAAATATGTTGATGTACAGACGGTGCCAGTTAGTTTTTTAAAATTAGTATTAATTTTTGGTTAAATTTTGTTTGTTTATGTTTAATATGATTTTTTTTGTTTTAAATTAAATTTAAAATATATTGTTTATGCTACCAATGCACTGTTCATGTTTATTTGTTTTCTATTAAAATAATAAATAACTATGTAAATGTATAATTTTTGATTTACTATAATAAAATTTGTGGAAATGTTGCTTTAAAAGTTAAAAATACTTAAAGAAAAATAAAAAAATAATAATAAAAAACTTTTTACATTAGAATGAATAACTGATACTAATTTGCTGCACCTTCTTCTTCTTCTTCTTTTGGCATCATAGCCCTGAATGGGTCTTTGCCTATCTGGCTATGTCCTTCCATTCAGATCTCTCTTGTGCCCTTCTTCTCCATTGTCTCATGTTTATTGTTTTTAGGTCGTCTTCCACGTCATCCAACCATCTCGTTCTGGGCCTTCCTTTTTTCGCCTTCCTATGGGCTTCCATTGTACCATTTTCTTTGTTGTTTTTGCATCGTTTTGTCTCTGCACATATCCCAGCCATGACAGTCTTTGACTTTTCACAAATCTTACAATGTCATAACCTTCATTTAACTCATTAACCTCGACGTTTCTCCTGATTCTCCATGTGCCATCTTCCTCTTGTACCGGGCCATATACTTTCCTCAGTATTTTTCTCTCGAATGTCCTGAGTTGGGCTTCATCTTTTTTCGTCATTACCCAAGTTTCACATCCATAGGTTACTACGGGTCTAATCAGTGTTCTGTAGATAGTCATTTTGGTTATTTTGTCTAATAATTTGAATATCATCAATCTTTTATTAGCATAGTATGTACGATTCCCGCTGGAAATACGTGCATTAATTTCGCTACTTACGGAGTTCTTCTGATTGATTTCTGTGCCGAGATATGTAAAGGCATCCACTCATTCGATAGTATAGTTGTCTATTGTGATATTATTTTCATTGTCAGTTATTCTTTTGACTGTCATATACTTCGGTTTTGTTTCGTTTATTTTGAGACCTCTTTTTCTTGCTTCAGGATCAATTTGTTTGAACACTTCCATTAGTCGTGGCTTATTCCTACTAATGATGGCTACATAGTCTGCATATGCAGTAATTTGTAATGATTTGGTGTTTATATGGCCGGTTATATTGGTTTTTCTGATGACTGCCTCAAGAACTAGGTTGAATAGCATGGTTGATAGGGCATCTCCCTGTCTTACTCCCATGTTGATGTTAAACAGGGAAGTCAGTTCTCCATCTACTCTGACTGCGGCTTTTGAACCCTGCAACGTCATTTTTATGAGGCTGATGTATTTCTTAGGTATACCTAGATTACAAAGGTCTTCCAGCATTCTGTCTCTTTTCACACTATCAAAAGCTTGTTTAAAGTCTATATACATATTATATAGGTCTATGTCGTATTCATAAGCTTTTTCTTGTATCGTTCTTAGTATGAATATGTTATCTGTAGTGGCTCTATTTGGTCTGAATCCATTTTGATAATCACCAATTATATTTTCGGAGTATTCTAACAATCTATTGTAGATTATACCAGAAAGAATTTTGTATATTACATTTAGCAATGTAATTGGCCTATAATTCTGGCATTCTCTCTTATCTCCTTTTTTATATATTGGCTGTATGAGGCCAACTGTCCATTCCTTTGGCATTTGCTCCTTCGTCCATATTAATGTTATTAGGTAATGGATTTTTTTTCCAGAGTTCGGATCCTCCATGCTTTAATAATTCTGCCGAAATTCCGTCCGTTCCTGGTGCTTTTTTGTTTTTTAGTTTATTTATTATCTGAACTACTTCTTCATAACTCGGATTTTCGATATGCAGCTCCGCCTAATATATTGTCTCGTTCTGATAATTTTCGTTGTCTGCATTTAGATTTTCTTAGAAATATTGTTTCCATGTCATTATAATTTTTTGCTTCTCTGTTAGTAGTTCTCCGTCCTTGTCTTTGTATATCGTTAGTTTTGGTCTAAGTGACTGTGTGCTTTCTTTTATGGATTTATAGAATTTTCTGCTTTCGCGTCTCTTGTTATGCTTTACGATTTCTTGTACTTGCTTTTTCATAGCCTCTTTTTTCTTTCTTCTGCATATTCTAGTCGCTTGTGTTGTTTTTTCGTTATAAATCTCACCGCTATTTCTTGTGTTTCTTTGAAGTTGGTTAAGCCTAGCTTGCCTTTTTTCCTCTAGAATGCAGTTCTGCATTCATCATCATACTATTCCGCATTTCTTTGCCTTTTGGCTTTTCCGACAGTTTCCTCTGCTGGCTCCGTTATAATTGTTTTTAATTGTCTTTATCCCTCCTCTACAGTATCTTCCTCTCTAGTTCGGTTGAGTTTTATTTGGAGAGCATTTCTGTAATCTTGTCTCTTTGTTGCGCTTTTGAATCCTTCTACATTCCAGTTTTTAATTTGAATAACATTAGTTATGTCTGTTGCCCATCTTTTTAAGATAAGTATATGGTCAATTTGATTTGCTTTTTTCCATGTTGCTTTATGGATATCTTTTCTTTGGAAGTTAGTACTGACAACTACGTAATTATTTGCTGCTGCGAACTGTGCCACCCTGAGTCCATTTTGACTGGTTTCAGTGTGCAAACTGTGTTTCCCAAATATATTTGCAAACGTTTCTTCTTTCCCCGGTTTAGCATTAAAATCGCCTAACGTTATAACAGCATCGTGTCTTTGGATTTTATCACATACATCCTGTAGTTCTCCGTAGAATCTTTCAACGTCTTCTTCATCAGCGTCTTCCGTCGGTGCATATACATTAGCCATTGTCACGTTATGAAATTTACCTTTAAATCTTATGGTGCAAATTCTATCTGATTCTGGTGTAAATGCGATAATGGCTTTTCGCAGTTTTTTGGTTACCATAAACCCGACTCCTCTTTCACCTTGTCTCATTTCATTTCCGAAGTAGTATAGTGAGAATTTATTCTTATGAATTTCTTCCTGGCTCTTCCATCTGATTTCCTGCAGTGCCAATATTTCAACCCCGTATTTTTAAAGTTCTTCTGCCATACTTATCATAGCTCCTGCCTTTAAGAAGGTTCGCACGTTCCAGGTTCCAAATTTTAAATCCATAATCATGTCCATTTTTCTGAGCTGAGTTCGTCGTTGTGAGATCCGTCCGTTTGTTTCATTAGCCATTGTATTCGCAACAATTGAGTTCTACAAGGAAGGGTTGTTAACCCTTCGCTCAACCCCCTCTTCATCGGAGGACCAAGGCTCCCTTCTTCGTCTGCCCTGACCCCACCATCCACTGGGGTTGGTTACCCAGTCTCCAGTGAGGTTGCTCAGGTTACTGGTGTGTACCAGCTTGGAGGTGAAGATAGGAATTGAGTAGGAGAGGCTAAGTGATGCCAACAGGATACGACATCATGTATTGCGCTTCACTACCCCTTTACACACCAATTTGCAGCAACTAGTTTTTCGTAAAACAGTTTTTGGAAAATTTTAATATAAATGGTGGACTACCAGTTTTTTAATAGGTGGATACTTGGAATTTGGCCCTTAAAGACTCTCATTGACCGAAAGTTTAAAATCGCAAAGGAAAATCTTCTTTTGATATCCACTGTTATATAAGAAATATGTTATATGTTTACATGAATAGTAGCTCAGCATTTGTTCACGTAAGTGTATACCACATTTATATTTATTATATTGATCAATTAACTTTCTTAAATACCAATCCTCTTCTTGATCTAGTTCTAAACCTCTGACAACGAAATTCTGAATATATCATGTATACATCTCGTTTATCTCTGCATTTGGTCACACATATTTCTTCAGGACTGTAAATACTGACCATTTCACGTTGTTTTTGACAAGTAGAGATTGTCTATTCGGTTATTTCTTAATATGGACTATGAGTAATTGTCTAGTCAAGTCAACACTATTATAGAAGTTATCAGTGGTCAATCTACGTTTATGTTCACATCTAGCTTTTTTGCATGTCGAAGGCATATTATTTACATCCATTTTTTTTTACAAATTTAATACAATTTACAAAAATAATTTTATAACTCACTTTTACAGAGGTAATTAACAATAAAAACATACTAATAGAAAATATTAATTTACGATTTTCAATACTATAAGGGCACTTCAGGAACAATACGTTTTTACGTAATAATAGTTCCTGTATAAGTGAAATTCTATTTTAATGTGCTTTATTGAAGCACACTAGACATATTTCAGTTTTACCATCACATGCTCCACAGTATGTTTTAACCATTTTAACTTTTCTATCGGTCTTTCTACTAGTCATGTTTCTTCTTAAACTTTTGTAATATCTTGTACACTTTCTTCTCTTTTTATTACCTACGTCGCTTTGCCAGAGATGGTATTTTTTGGGTGTAACTGGTCGTGAGCGTTCCAACATTTCTTTATTTGCAAATGTCTTCGCGAACACCAGTCTGAACTCAATGATAGGTTGTCGCTTTTTCGCCTTTTCTATTATTTAACAACTAAGCATTGGCTACTGCGGTATTAAATATTAATTTCACTGCCACTTTCCGGTACCACTTCAGAATTTTGGATATTGGGTTCTGGTAAGAAGCAATTTGATTAATAAAATCAACACTCTTTTTCAGCTTGAAATTAATTTAATTAAAAATTAATTTTTCAGCTTAATCGAGAATAGCTTGTGGTTTTAGCACTTTTGTATAATTTTTCTTTTCACCTGAGTAAAATAAGATAAAACTATTATGTTGAAATATTGTTATAATTAAAACTGGTTCTTTGTTGACCCAGTTTTTCACTTGTGAAATCAATAATGCAGGGAAATTTCATTATAAGTAACCGGTTGCCACTTTTTTAATCAAGATTTTGGTTTTACATTTTTTGTAGTAGACCATATGCACATAAATTCATTTTTTAAACTATGATTATAATTCATCGACCAATATTCTAATAAAAAGATGTTTTTACGTCGTCCGGAATATTATAAACTGGTTCTCTTTCACAAAGCATACGAAATATGGTTTACATTCTACATTTAGAAAAATCTTTTATAATGCAAGTCTTGTTCGTTTACCTAAACTTAATTAATACACAAAACAAATAATCTATTGTTTTTATAGAAATGCCGATTCCTGTCGGATTTGTATCAGTGGGGCATGAGTCACTGGTGTCTCGTATATCAGGACCTCTTATTGCATTACAAACATAGTTCTCAATTAGCAGTGTCGTACAAATTAAAGCCGTAATACTGTTCGTAGGACCATAAGACCGTATGTTAAAAATAAATATATCCCTACAAGAATTATCTTGAAAAATGGGAAAAATACAAAAAAAAACAATATCAAGTAGTATTTAAAAATGGCTATTCATGGGCGTACAGTTAAAAACAAAAGTTTTCAGTGTTCTATTGCTTGATTATTATTATCTGGTTGGTATTTTTTAAAAACACTAGCTAAGTATTCTAAAAATGTTGACATTTTTTCCTGGTCTAATCTTCCTCAACTAACATCATCTTTCTTAATTGGTGTATTATTTCATATTCTTATATGTATATTATATATTTTATATATTTCACATTCTACGATGCATTCCACGTTTGACGCACTGTCTAATTTTATTTTCTGTCATTCTATTTGTTAAATCCTATCCCATTTACGTCACAGCGTCAAGGAGCAGTAAATGTGTGCAGTGAACGGAAGGCATATGTCTAACAGTGAATGTTGGAACTTTTTCGCGTTTATCATATGTACAGAAGTTGACTAAAAGTAGACGTATGGAAATCATATGCTATTCGCTAAATTCTGTCACGTAATATGCCATAGACCTCTGTGGGTTATTACATTTTATTGCTGCCAGTTTACCGTGTTATTACATGCCGCCATGTTTACTTTGTCTCCACCATCGTATTATCTCCAATAAATCCTATCATTTTATACTCCATATGCCATGATTAGACCTATAGGACAGGAGATACATAATTAAGGCTCTTTTGACATAGTATATATAGGAGCAAATATATATATACCTAAGGTCCTTTTGACGTGTTGCTGTATTTGATCTACGTCGCAGCATTCTATTGGTTAAATGATATCATTTGAGGTACTGTATGTCACGATTGGACTAATAGGATCGAAGATACATAACTAGGCCCTTTCACGATTGGACTAATAGGACTGCGGATACATAACTCAGGCCCTTTTGACAGGCTGATGTATGCTGTATTTTATTTTTCTGTCTCATAGTATTTGATTGGTTAAATCCTATCATTTGAGGTACTGTACGTCACGATTGTGCCACTACAAACGAAGATACGTAAATAGTGCCCTTTTGACGTGTTGCTGTATTTGATTTCTAAGTCATTGTATTCTATTAGTTAAGTGCTATCATTTAAGGTATCGTACGTGACGATTGGACTAATAGGACCGAAGATACATAACTAAGGCCCTTTTGACATGCTACTCTATTTAATTTTTATACCTTATTGTATTTTATTAGCTAAACCCTTTCATTTGAGGTACTGCACGTCATGATTAGATTGATAGACCCGAAGATACACAACTAAGGCCCTTTTGGCATGTTGCTGTATCTGATTTTTCTATTTCATTGTTTTTGATTGGTTAAATCCTATCATTTAAGATACTGTACGTCACGATTGGACTTATAGAAACGAAGATATACAACTAAGGCCTTTTTGACATGCTGCTGTATTTTATTTTTCTATCTTATTATATTTTATTGGTTTAATACTATCATTTGAGGTACTGTACGTCACGACTGGACCAATTGGAGCGAAGATACAATAGGTAGGTACAATATATCATAACCCGTTACTTTTAACAAAACATGATGCCAGAATGATTTATGGATGAAAAAAAATATATATTCTTAAATTTACTATTTCGTTGTGGGTAATATTATATTCAACAGCGATGCCAAATTTCTGATGCTAAAATGATTGATAATGAAAGTGGGATATACATTTTTATGTATATAATGACATCGAGTAAACGGTAAAACCCTGAACTAAATATATATAATATTTTCACCGTACCATCATTTTAGACTCAAATATTTTTTGGAATAAACTTATATAACTCAGTAAGGGATAAAAAGAGAAAGCCGATATTTTAAAATACCAACACGGTATCAAATCTCTAATCAGTGAGATGGTTAAAATTCTTGTAACAAGTACAGGAAAAAAGTTATTAAGGTGTTGTAAAGTAGCGTCGATATACAGATGCTACTTTGCAAGACGATGCTAAATTGATGGTAAAAGCATAATGTATCGATGCCAAAATGATAGTAGGATGTATATATATATAGAAAAGAAATTTAATCTTTCCAGATAAGTTAAATAGTAAACTCTTAAATATTGGGGAAATCTGCAAGAAAGACTCTAATGGGTATCAATTATTTCGCCAAACATAATACCTTTATTATCCTTTCAAATTCCTATTATTAAAAAATATGTTGATGATATCATCTTGGCTATACCCAATGACAAAGTAGATGAACTATTAGATACCTTTATGGTAATTGGTCCGTCCACTTTCTCAACATAAAGATGATCAGGGAAAACAACAACATTAAAATAGATTGGTATCAAAAACTGACCCATTCTAGTAGATATTTTAACTACCACTCTTACCATAATAATTCTACCAAAATTAACTTAATCAAACAGATGAAAAATAGAGTAATAAAACTATCAGATCCTTATTTTCATACAAAAAACCTACAAATCCTACAAAAACTTTTCATTTCAAACGCTTATCCAACACCATTAGTGAATAAGATATTTTGTTTAACACTGTCCATAACGAAGGTACTTCACCTTCCTTCACGACTAACAATGCTGATCCTGATGTCTGAAGTGGGAACCCAGTCTCGGATACTCCTATCAACAAATATTTTTCATTACCATATTTCAGAGATATCATTCCGGGGTTAACAAGGATTCTGAAAAGTGTTGAAAATAGCTTTGGTAATAATAATAACAACATTAAACTTAATGTGGCTTGTAGATCAGCCCTAACAATTAATAATCTTTATTCTAAGATAAAAGATAAGACTACCATAGATAGGCTTAGTAGCATTGTCTACAACATTCCATGCCTCTCTTTCAACAATTCCTACATCGGCCAAACATCTCAATTATTGAAATCACGTATTACACTACACAAAAGTGATTCTCGACTTCACCCTGACCGCTGTACATTACCCAAACATGTCCATTCCACTGGTCATCTCATGGACTATACAAACACTACAATTCTCAACCGTGAGAACAATAAATTTAAAAGAGAGTTCATTGAAATGTCTTATATTTTCCTTAACGATTTCTCCATCAATGTAAAGAGTGACATTAAGAATCTAAGTGATATATACCACTTCTTACTTAAATCAGATACCAAGAATAATACAACATCACAGATAACTAACTTGACTGATATATCCATTAACAACTAACCTACTTTAATAATAATTTTCATTAATTAAAAAAGATAACATTCCCTTACTTTTCTTAGATACTCAATAAGAAATTATAATAATAATATATGATCAATATAATATAATAAAAAAATTTTCCAATTAAGAAAATCTAAAATAACAATATTTCCCTAAACTGGGATTTAACTTCATGCTGTTTTACCAATGAACCTTAACGACATAAAGATTCAAAAGCACTACTTGAATTGTCAACGCATGCGTTCTGATAAAACAGAACCTCATATTTAAACTTTCAAACAATCAAAAATTTAGTTATTGCCGACAATTCAAAGAATTACTTTCTTTTAAATTTAGTTACATTGAGTTTTTCGATTAACCTTGCACCGATTAACAAAAACACCACTATGTTATTACTATTATAGCTAAGTTTTTTAACATTCTAACTCTACAATTCTAAGTTAGGGTAAGATCACAAGTGTTTTTTTATAGATAATATATAGTAGCTAATTATAATTTCTTCTCTTTCAGCCCTGAAGAAGCCAAATTAATTCTCTTTGGCGAAAACGTTCGGCGAAACAATTGACACTCATTAGAGTCTTTCTTGTAGATTTCTCCAATATTTAAGAGTTTACTATATATATATATATATATATATATATATATATATATATATATATATATATATATATATATATATATATATAAAACATGCATAATTCAAATAGTTGACGGTTATTTTTTTCTAATAATGTTTTTTAATGTAGTCGTATGTATGTAGTTAGTTAATTACCAATAATATAGGTTCAATTAGCAACAGAAAACAAAGTATATTTACTCTATATTTTACTATATATAAAAATAATGTTTATTTTGTTGCAACGATATAGAACTAATATTTATTTTTTAAGACGTCGAATAGCATCGCCTATTAGGTCCAGCGTCACGACGCAACTGTTTTAAAACTACGGTCTGAAACCGATTGCGCTTCCAACTGTTTTGTAATCTGGGCAGCGTAAAAGCACGAGCATTCGCCCACGAGGCGATCCGACTATAACTGGTTTCCAATAATAAGTCTAAAACCGTTGTTTGACCTTCCCTCCCGTGGTCACAGTTGCATTGCAATTTTTTGTAGCACGTTATTATCAATATTTGGTGAATATTTTAGGATATACATACTTTACTTAAATACTTCAAGATTAGTCAAATTATACGGAAAATAAATATCTGTAAAGTTAGCACTTCCATTTTATAAGACCGAATTCAGATTAACACTAGAATTTATTAATAATTTATTACAGAAAGAAAAAAATGTATTTCTGCAACCATTGCCGAAAAACAATGTATATTAACCAGTCCACAAAAGCTACCTCATCATCCCGTAGCTCAGAACACAAAGTCGAGATATCGGCTAAAAACCGAAGCGCAAGGAAATTATTGCTATAAAAAATTCATTGCCGAAGTTTCACGTCAAGAAACGATTTACTGCTGCCACTGTTTCTGAGAAATAATAATTATGCTAACTTTATAGTAAAGCTAGCAGAACCATAGCTATATCTCGGTAAGGAACAGGGGTACCGGGCCCATCTTGGTGGCGTATTTGCTTGGATTTTATTGGTATATTAACCATTCCCCAAATACTACCTCATCATCTCCTAGCTCAAACACACCCTCCGAAAAATCGAGATATCGGCCAAAAATCGAACCGCAAGGAATTGATTGCTAATTTATTGCCGAAGTTTTATGCTAAGAAACGATCTATTGCTGCACTCGTTTCTTTCTAAGAAACAAAAAGTATGCTAACTTTATGGTAGAGTATATCCATCTTGGCAAGGTAAATGGCTACAGGTCTATCTTGGTGGATATTTTATTGCTAATTAATTGCTGTTGATTTGTACATTGAACAATCCCCAAAAACTACTCCATCACCCCATAGCGCAAAACTCATCCCTTAGCAAAGCATAACCATTGTTTCTCAGCAACTGTTGCAGGAATAAATGGTTTCTTGACGTTAAACTTCGGCGATAAATTGCCAATCAATTCCTTGCAGTTGGCTTTTTCGCCGACATCTCGGTTTTTCCGGGGGTGTATGGGATAACTTCTGGAGATTGGTTAATTGATTGATCGGTTTTACCAATTAACAGTAATTAATTAGTAATAAAATATACCGCCAAGATGGGCCCTGTACCCCTTTTCCTTGCCGAGATCTAGCTATTGATATGCTAGCTTTACCGTAAAGTAGCATATCCACTGTTTCTCGGAAACAGTGGATATGCTACTTTATATATATATATATATATATATATATATATATATATATATATATATATTGAAATGATTTCAATATGTCAAAGAGGATATAACTTAAAGGGATTTTTATATGAGTTTGTTGTTCATGAATTTCATGAAGCCATCACAATGTGGGGTCGACTCTGAAATAAAAGGGAGAAAAGATTAGTAAATTGCTAAATAAATTAATTTTGACTTACCTGGTATAGTGTTAATAATTTCTGAATAGTATAGTTGCCTAGTGTATAGGTGAATCGTCTAAACCTTAAAAGGAATAAAAAAGAAGAATTCTTAAAAAATTATTTAAACATAGAAATTTCAAAAATAAACGTCAGAAAAATAAACTGTCAAAAGTCTGTGGGAACTAAATTAATAGGGGTTTTGTTAAATAAATTACAATGATGTGGAGATGAAAAGAATAAATTATATTAGTATTGTTAAGTTTTATATCTGAATTTTTTTTTTATAAATTCCCAAATTAGATGTGATTAAAGTGCTTATGAGAAATTAATGTGGTTTGACAAATATGTCAAAACAGGACAGTTTTATGGTTGAATAAAATAGAAGACGGAATGAAAAAAGAAAGGGGTTGCGGTTAGCAACGAATAATTTTGGTGGTTGGTGCTAGCGATGGCGGTTAACAAGGAAGAATAGGTTGTTGGAGGCGACGAAAATTTTGGAGGAAGAGCCCTAAAAAGGTGGAATAGTCCGGGAGTGCTTTAAAATCGTTTAATTATAATTTAGTTTTTCCACATTTTCAAATAGAGATATCCAGAATTTGTTCCAGAGAGTAAGAGAAATTTTGACTTATAAATTATAATTGGAGTGCAGAAATGTCATTTAGATTGAAAAAGTAAAAATTCATGAATTAACTAATTGCGATAGGCCTTAAAAATTGAAATATTAATGATCATTAAAATAAAAATATAATAGTACGTACCTTTAACTTCCGAAGAGAGGATAGATATTCCAGTATCACCGATTATTTTGCGAGTAGTTAGTTTTCTTTAAAAAAAAAAATCAGAACTGTTTGAAAGTGAGTTTGGATAATAATTTTGGGGATCATTTGAAATTTTGATTATATTTTAATGCTAGTTATAAGTCAGCGGCATAAAGTGTTCAGTTTTCTTTTCTTTATATTTCATTTAAACACTTTATAAAGTTGCAATAGTCATTTAGATTTAAGGTAATTGTAGAGAGTTTCCACATTTTGTAATCAAATTCTATTTTCACGACACATTAAGGTTTACACGATTCCTATTTTTGTAAATTTTTAAAGGCAACCCAAGTTGCAGACGAATTTTATTGTTTATATTAAATTTGTTCAATATTAATAAATAACGTGCTTCATTTGGGTTAATTTATCAAAAATATAAAGTAAATTTTGGTTTAATTTCTTTTTGAACTCTACCAGGAGACTACAGAGTTGACGTCACACAGTGACAGATTGCTTAGAACAAATAATTGAGCTAGCCGAGGTATAGTATATTAACAACGAACTACATACTTTTAAAATTCACTTCAATTCAATTAAAATTATATTTATTAACAATAAAACAGAAAAATAATAAAAACAAAACTATTACAATTGGCGCTAACAACGTGGAGCCTCTGGGAAAACAGAAATAAGGGTGTTTTTTTTAAGCAGATTTATTAATAATACACAGATTAAAATAAAAACAAATTGGTGTGATTAGAGTTGTAGAGATTCTGGGGTAGTTAAAGTTAAATTTGAGAATAAATAGAGATTAGGATAAAATGGCAGACCGAATGACTTTAAGAAATGGAAAAGAAATCGTACCGAAAGAGAGTGAAGGAGAACAGGTGTTAGAACAGGAACAGGGTATACAGGTAGATGAAGAAAGCAGAGGAGGATCAGGAGAATTTGTAGTACAATATTTAGAGCAAGGCAGACAAGAAGCAGGACAAGGTGATAGAGAGGGAAGTCTAACAGATAGTTTGAGAGAGGAGTTGGATGAGACAGTGAGAGATAGACGTGATGAAAGTGTGGATGAATGTAGAGTGCAGGAGGAGAGACGTAGGGAAGGAGATGTTGGAGAGTCAGGGATGACACAGATGGATATGAGGCAAATAATGCGGATGTTACAACAGATGGATCATAATATTAGGGGAGATATGCACAAAATGGATAGTAATATTAACAATATTAGGGGGATATGAACAAAATGGAAAATAATATTAAAGGAGAACTTAGGGAAGAGTTAATTAAAATGAGGGAAGAAATCAAAGAAGAAGTGAAGATAGTCAGGGAAGAGATGCTACAAATTACCCAAGGTTTAGAAGAGAAAGTAGAACAGGTCAGAGGAGAAAGTGAGAATTTTAAGAGGAATGTACAGGAGGAGATATCCAGAGAAAAGGCCATAATTAGAGCGGAAATAGGACAGGAAATTGGGAGCAGATTTGTAGAGTTGGGAACAGCCATTAAAGAGAATTTACCAATGGAAATAAACAAAGAAGTTAATAAGCAGAATAAAGAGATTGTTAGGGAGGTAGAAAGTGTTAAAAGGCAAACTCAGGATTATGAGGAAAAAATTACCATTATAAAAAATAATATAAAGAAGGGATTGCAGAATTTGGAACTGGAAATGGGTATGCATGCAAATCAGGCGGAAAAGGGAGATAGAGTATTACAGGGACAAGTTGAGGAATTGAGAGAGAAATTTAAAAATGCAAGTGAGGAGATTCAGCGTTTGGAATCAAATCTAGGACAAACAAGAGTAGTGAGTACTGTGGTGCCGAGTTATAATGATGGGGGAATAAAGTTTGATGGAAACCTGAATCACTTACATCCTAGAATATTTGTAGATATCATCAAAAATAAGGTAAAGAATGTAAGGGATCCAATAGAAATGAAATTGAATATTCGAAACATGTTAGTGGGCATGCCATTATTATGGTTTTGCAATAATGAAAATTCCATAAATAATGTGCAGGAATTTGAGGCCAAGTTTATTAACTATTTTTGGGGAGAAAACCAACAGGCTAGTTTCAGGGAGCGGTTGTATTTTGGGAAATTCAATTATGAAAAAAGTACCAACTACAATCTGTACGCAATGCAGTTATTCCAGACAGCACAATATTTAGAACCGGCTATGCGAGAAGAGGAGATTGTCCTATACATTGCCAGGCAATATAACCATAACATGGCAGAAACAATAGCTCTCCACAATATAAAGACGATGGAAAGTTTGACAGGATATCTTCAGAGGATTGAGAGGAGTGTAGGGACGCAGAATCGAAATGGACAAGAGCAAGTGACATATAGGAATAACACAGCAAATAGACAGGGATATGTGAATCGAGGGAATAATTATAGGGAAAGAGAATTTGAGAGACAAAATAGAAGCAGGGATTTTACAAATAGGGGAGAGAATTTGAACAATGTCAGGAGAGATATCGGACGATATAACTGGGAACGTAGACAAGGGAATCCAAACAATGATAGAGAGAATAACTGGAGACAAGGGAATGACAGAGGCAATAATTGGAGACAGAACCAGGGAAATTATCCACAGGAGACGAGAAATAGGGAAGTTTACAGAGAAGGGAATCCAAGATATAATAGGGGGGAAAATGAGGAGAGAAGACAGGTGAATGTAGTTAGAACAGAGGAGAATAGGGGGGAAGCAAGTGTTGATGTAGAAGGGAGAAATTTTGTTTAGACCGCTCCTATGTGCATAATATTGTCTACTTATCAAAGTATGAACATCCAAGGGAGTTTATTAGAGATACTGGGGAATTAAATAAAAATAATAACACTAATACTTTAAAGTTTATTGAAGGGTACATACAAGATTCAGTATACAAGTTATTATTAGATACAGGTTCAGAAGTAACTCTAATCAACAAAAACATTGTAAATAATTTAAATAAGGACAATATTATGGTGATAAAAACAAATAAATTATCATTAGTAGGGGCGAATAATAAAAAATTATATGATACTAATAGTTCTATAATCTGTAATGTAAAATTGGGAAATAAAATGTATGAAATGCAAATGTTAGTGGTAGATCACTTAAATTTTGAGATAGTATTGGGAAATGATGAAATGGAAAAACATAAAATGATTATTAACTATGTCAATCAAACTTTACAAATTGATCAAGAATCTATTAAATTTTGTAAATTAAATAAAGAAGAGATTTTAAATAAAGAAGAATTTCAGATTTGTCAAGTAAACAGTTCAGAAGAAATTATTGTAGTGCCAAAGGAACATGAAATGGAGATAAGAATTTTGTTAAAGGAACATCAGAGGTTATTCAATCAAGAGGTGTGTGTGGCAAAGCAATATGTACATAAATTGGAAATGAACAAAGAAATCAAGAATTATAAAATGAAGACATATCCCATTCCGTATAAATTAAAGAATGAGGTGTACCGAGAGCTGGATAAAATGCTGAGGGATGGAATAATAGAAAGAAGTAATTCTCCTTATATTAGTGCCATCACATGTGTAAGAAAAAAATCAGGAGAAATCAGAATATGCCTGGATGCTCGTAATATCAACAGCTATACGAGAAAACAATATGAGAGTCCAATGAATGTTGAGGGTATTTTTGGAAGAATCACTAAAGCTAAAGTCTTTTCAAAGTTGGACCTTCGGCATAGCTTTTGGCTTATTCCATTAGCCAAAGAAAGCAGATGTTATACAGCATTCATGGTGGATGGTATTGTGTACCAATTCTGCGTGGTACCATTTGGACTCCAGAGTTCATGTGCAGCATTGGTCAGAACTTTGCATTCCATTCTGAACAAATATGAAAGGTTCATTCTCCACTACATAGATGACATCTTGGTATTTTCTGAAGATGAGTTGTCACATCAGAATCATCTAAAAACATTAATGAAGGAGTTAGAAACAGCAGGTTTAAAATTAAATTTGGAAAAATGCTCTTTTTACCAAAAAGAGGTCAAATATCTAGGATATGTGCTCAATACACAAGGAGTCAGTATGGATCCAGAAAGGATACAAACGATTCAAGAATTTGCGACACCACATAATCTCAAAACACTCAGAGGTTTCCTAGGAATATTGAATTATTTTAAACGATTAATTCCAGATCTAAGTAGGATGGAAGTGCCACTAATAGAACTGTTAAAGAAAAACCAGAAATGGGAATGGACTCCAGAAAGAAATACAGCTTTTTTACAATTAAAACAAATTTTTACAACTAATTTGCAAGTGTATCATCCGCAGTATGATAAGGAGTTTATACTAAGAACGGATGCATCATGTGAGAGATTAGCTGGAGTGTTGCTACAACAACAAGAAGAAAAGGAAGTTCCTATAAGTTTCGTATCTAGGGTAACCAAAGATTTTGAAAAAAGATATTCAGCAACGGAACTAGAAATGGCAAGTGTGGTCTACTGTGTTACCAAATTAAGATTTTTTCTGTTAGGAGCACATTTTGTATTGGAAACGGATCATTCTGCTCTGACAACTTTGTTTAAAAACAGGTTTGCCAACAACAGAATTCATAGATGGAGCCTTTTGTTACAAGAATATGACTTCGAAATTAGACATATTCCAGGCAAGTCAAACATTGTAGCAGATGTACTAAGCAGAGAAGCACAACAAAGAAGTGAAGGAAGAAAATATCAAATTGGAATCAACAGAATGAAGAATGAAGAAGGGCTGTATTCGTTAGAAAGAATCTTGGAAGATCAGAGAAGATTGGAAGAAGCAGAAAAGAAGAGAGCAATCAACATCAATGGAGTATGGTGTAAGAAGTTGGAAACCATAGAAGTTTATGTCGTAACCAAAGAATTAGCAGAAGAAATCATGAGAGATCTACATGCTGAATATGGTCATATAGGGAGCAGAAAATTATGGATGTTGTTTAGGGAAAATTATTTTACAAGAAAAGATATATCCATGGCGAAAAACATCACTAAAAGTTGTACCATTTGTCAGTTAGCAAAGGAGAAGAATTTCCACAATGATAATGTAGCAAAATCCATAGTTGCAGAGAGACCTTTAAAATTAGTTGCTATCGATTTTGTCAGTAATTTAGCCATAAGTGAACAGGGTTGCAAAAATATTTTTATAATGATTGACATACATACAAAATTTGTAAAGTTATATCCCAGCGAAAGGACAAATGTAAAAACCGTAAAATACTATCTAGAAAAATACATAGAGGAAGTAGGTACTCCAGAAACAATTATCTTAGATCATGCCACATATTTTGAAAGTCCAAGATTAAAAAGAGTTTGTGAAGAAAAAAAAATCCAATTAAATTTCATTAGTATCAGAAGACCCGCATCTAATCCTGCAGAAAGATATGTCAAAGAGGTGGTAAAATTCTTAAGAATTTTGTGTGCTAGACAACATTATTTATGGCAGGAAAATTTGCCACAAGTTGAAAGATTTTTAAATGAGACACCACATGGAATCACCAAACAATGCCCATATTTCCTAATGTCTGGAAAGTATCCAGAAAGACCTTGGGAAATCAGTAATACAGGGGACATTCAAGAAGTAATGAAGAAGGTGAACCAAAATTTAATAAGAAATGCAAGTCGTTATGTAAATAGAATCAATAAGAAGAGAAAGAAAAGAGTTATTTTTGAAAAAGGGGAGAAGGTACTTATCAGGTCACTACAGGTGCCTAAAAGGAATGAAAATCTGTGTGGAAAATTACTTTTGCCATTTGAAGGACCTTATGTCATTAGTACTGAACATGGGGTAAACAGTTATAAACTAAGACATCCAGAAACTAATAAAATTAGAGGGATATTTAATATAGAGGGAATTTATAAGTATTATGAATAAACATACAATGGTAGGCAATATTATGACACGAATTTTATATTATTAGATATAAGTTTTGTAAATAGAAGGATAATTAATACATAAGCATATCTTGAGATAAATTTGATAATAACATGACTCAAATAATTTATTGGGAACAGATGTACAGAATAATGATGAATTTATATAAAAAAAAAGAGGTTGATTTATTTTCAAGTAAATTTATAGGAGTTACAAGTATAAATAAATGAGCAAAGTACTATGGACAAATCGATATTTTGTAGAAATTGGGAAATAGGGAATATTATAATGATAAATAGTATATGTGAAAATATGTGGGAAATAAGATGAAAAATAGAATTATAGGAAATATTGAAATATGAAATATAGAGAGTTATATGTAGAGATGATGAAATGGATATTATATGCGGATACAAAAAGAATAAATAATAATGCGGCAATGAATAAAGATACTGAAATAGTATATGCGGAAATAAATGAATAAAGATATAAAATAAAGAGGGGAACAATTATAAGAATTTCTACGAAATTAGTACGAGAAATAAATAGTACAGGAAAAGAAGTAATGAAATTGGGAAAGTACTTGGAAATTTGATTCTGAAGTTGATATAATTAGTGAAAGATTTGTAGATTTTGTTTGGAGAAGTCTGTATTTTTCATAGAGTAAATTATTAAAAAAAAAAAATATTCAAGAGATATGCTTATTAATAAAAGTCAGTTTATTGTTATGTTAATATTAATAAAATGTTTAAGTTTATCGGTAAGAATTTAGATTTAGTAAGTGCTGATAGTTAGCACTGAACAAAATCCAAATTGGGGGGAAGTTGAAATGATTTCAATATGTCAAAGAGGATATAACTTAAAGGGATTTTTATATGAGTTTGTTGTTCATGAATTTCATGAAGCCATCACAATGTGGGGTCGACTCTGAAATAAAAGGGAGAAAAGATTAGTAAATTGCTAAATAAATTAATTTTGACTTACCTGGTATAGTGTTAATAATTTCTGAATAGTATAGTTGCCTAGTGTATAGGTGAATCGTCTAAACCTTAAAAGGAATAAAAAAGAAGAATTCTTAAAAAATTATTTAAACATAGAAATTTCAAAAATAAACGTCAGAAAAATAAACTGTCAAAAGTCTGTGGGAACTAAATTAATAGGGGTTTTGTTAAATAAATTACAATGATGTGGAGATGAAAAGAATAAATTATATTAGTATTGTTAAGTTTTATATCTGAATTTTTTTTTTATAAATTCCCAAATTAGATGTGATTAAAGTGCTTATGAGAAATTAATGTGGTTTGACAAATATGTCAAAACAGGACAGTTTTATGGTTGAATAAAATAGAAGACGGAATGAAAAAAGAAAGGGGTTGCGGTTAGCAACGAATAATTTTGGTGGTTGGTGCTAGCGATGGCGGTTAACAAGGAAGAATAGGTTGTTGGAGGCGACGAAAATTTTGGAGGAAGAGCCCTAAAAAGGTGGAATAGTCCGGGAGTGCTTTAAAATCGTTTAATTATAATTTAGTTTTTCCACATTTTCAAATAGAGATATCCAGAATTTGTTCCAGAGAGTAAGAGAAATTTTGACTTATAAATTATAATTGGAGTGCAGAAATGTCATTTAGATTGAAAAAGTAAAAATTCATGAATTAACTAATTGCGATAGGCCTTAAAAATTGAAATATTAATGATCATTAAAATAAAAATATAATAGTACGTACCTTTAACTTCCGAAGAGAGGATAGATATTCCAGTATCACCGATTATTTTGCGAGTAGTTAGTTTTCTTTAAAAAAAAAATCAGAACTGTTTGAAAGTGAGTTTGGATAATAATTTTGGGGATCATTTGAAATTTTGATTATATTTTAATGCTAGTTATAAGTCAGCGGCATAAAGTGTTCAGTTTTCTTTTCTTTATATTTCATTTAAACACTTTATAAAGTTGCAATAGTCATTTAGATTTAAGGTAATTGTAGAGAGTTTCCACATTTTGTAATCAAATTCTATTTTCACGACACATTAAGGTTTACACGATTCCTATTTTTGTAAATTTTTAAAGGCAACCCAAGTTGCAGACGAATTTTATTGTTTATATTAAATTTGTTCAATATTAATAAATAACGTGCTTCATTTGGGTTAATTTATCAAAAATATAAAGTAAATTTTGGTTTAATTTCTTTTTGAACTCTACCAGGAGACTACAGAGTTGACGTCACACAGTGACAGATTGCTTAGAACAAATAATTGAGCTAGCCGAGGTATAGTATATTAACAACGAACTACATACTTTTAAAATTCACTTCAATTCAATTAAAATTATATTTATTAACAATAAAACAGAAAAATAATAAAAACAAAACTATTACAATATATATATATATATATATATATATATATATATATATATATATATATATATATGCTTTCTCGGAAACGGTTGCAGCAATAAATGTTTTCTTTCTGTAATAAATTAGCAATATGTATATTACAGTGTTGGTCTGAATTTGGCCTTATAAAATGGATATGCTAACTTTGCGGATATGGAAACTAAAGACTGGTCAAAAAATTTTGTTTAGATTATTTTGAATAGAATAAAGAACTTAACTGACTAATCGAAAAAATTTACGGATATTTCTATTATAAGATTTTATTTTACTTTTGTGTACATATTATAATTGGCAGTTGGAGATCAGTAAAAATGATGAAGCTATTACAAAAAATATTAATCTATTGATTTTTCAGAATAACGAATAACTTTTTCATAATGAAAATTTAACGAAAAATTTAAACTTGATTGAGATAATTTCCAGCGGCAATTGCATCTTTAACCTTTTATCAAGTAGCCTAGTGTCGATGCACACTAGCCCAGGGGACTGGTTGTCGAGTTGTAAAATGTCGTTGTTGGTGCCGGAATATTAGAAGAATTTTGTTTCTTCTAAAACAATAGTTTAATTTTTCAAAACTTATATTTGTCTATAATTGGTTGCAAGTATTGCAACCGGTCATAAACCAAGTCTTTTGATTCGTTAATGCACTTAACAAAACGTGCAAAACATCCACATTAGAAATATGACAATTGCCAATAAATTTTATCATACAAGATTACATCATGAAATAATTTCCATTATTTTTCATTTAAATTATGACATCTCGTCGTGAATAATTCATTTTTTATTTGCATTCAGTCTGTACTTATTTACAGCGTGAGTTGTTTAAATTTTAAACACACCAGCAAGTATAATTATATATATATATATATATATATATATATATATAATAATTTGTCATTAAGAAGTATACACTTAGAAATGGTGATATACCTAATTCTAACTAAAAAAAGAATAGGAAAATCGTTTTGTCTGATTTGGAGAGAGGATTTTGAGACGTGAAAAATACTGTGTCTACGATCAATGTTATCAAGGGCTTCTACCTGGTTCTGGGACTTCCTCTCCTTCTCTGACCAATGGGTCTATAAAGGAGCGCTTTTCTAGCTGGATCATTCGCATTACATGTTTTATCCACCTCAAACGTCTTATCTTAATATGTTTTACGATATCTAGTCCCTGGTATATTCTATAAAGTTCGAAGTTGTATCGTCTTCTCCACACTCAATTGTCATTCACCGTTCCATAGATTCGCCTTAGTACTTTTCTTTCGAAATATTCTAACATGTTTTCATTACTTTTTGTTAGAGTCCAGGTCTCTGAACCATATGTTAGGACTGGGCGTATTATTGTTTTGTAGACTTTTACTTTTGTATTTCTAAATATAATTGAGGATTTAAGAAGGAGATTGAGCCCAAACTAGCATCTGTTGGCCGTGCAAATTATTTGGTTTATATCTGCGCTAGTATTCCGTAATATAGTAGACATGCGTTCACTGGTTCGATGGCGTCGTTTTCTATAACAAGTGGTCGTAGTATTTGTGGTTGCGTGCTTATTTACACATACTTCGTTTTGTTGGTGTTTATTATTGAACCCATTTTTGTAGCTGATTCTTTCAGTGCTGTATACGCCTCTCATACAGCGTTTTCCGTTCTCCCAACAATACTGATACCATCTCCCTGGCGCAGCCCGTTATTTGTTTTAAAAGGTTCAGACAGTTCCCCTAGTACTGTACATTCAACATTTTCAAGAGTTAGTTTTGTTAAATTTACCACCTGATTTGGTATTACTAGCTCTTTCATCGCTTTGAACATTTCTTTTCTATTTAGGGAGTCGTAGGCTGCTTTGTAGTCTATAAATATGTGATGAGTATCTATGCCATATTCCCGCGTTTTTTCTAAAATTTGTCTCAGGTTTGCAATCTGATGAATTGTCAATTTACCACCTCTGACACCAGCCGGGTATTTTCCTACTATTTCTTCGGTATATGGTGCCATACGGTGGCATAGTACTGTGGACAATATTTTACACGCTGCATTTAGAAGCGTAATTCCTCCGTGGTTAGAGCATTCAAAGATATCTTCTTTTTTGTGTATGGTGCAAAGTATTCCAATATTCCAATCACTAGAGAACGATTTCTGTGTCCATATTTCTTTTATAGGCTGCTGTAGTGCTATTATGGAATCGTGGCCACCTTCTTTATTTAGTTCAGCTGAGAGATTATCTATTCCGGGTGATTTGTTTCTGGCTATTTT